>CM050421.1:27478549-27705705 GCA_027564155.1 Gymnocypris eckloni scoliostomus
CTTGATAGAGTTAATGGTTCAAGGCTCCGTCTGAGCGCTTCATTGTAAATCGTCGGAGACTCACAATAGCCCTGACACAACCTGGTAAACGTGTACCCTTTGTTGTCAAAATCAAACGCGAACCAAAACTGACTTTTTTCTTCCACTGGGACGCTAAAGAAAGGCACAAATCAACCACAGTGAAATACATTGCATTTTGCGAATTTGTGACAAAATTGTGTATGGATTAGGTACGCTGGCAGTTTCTGCAATAACGGCTGAGTTTACAGCCTGCAGATCCTGCACAAATCGCCACGTGACTGGTTCACTTGTGTTAGATGTTATTTTCTTTACGGGAAAATAGGAGTTCGCACTGGAGAATCATGACAGGGAATTATTACTCTCTCCTTCAGGAGAGACTCAAAACTCGGCTTGTATCCTCTCAATGCCTCCTTCTTCAGGGACATTGCGATTGACATAGCCTGTAATCAGACTTTGGAGTGATTACAACTGGTTCACAACCTTTAATCAACCCAACATCATATTTGTGTTTTGCCCACAATTTTGGAGGTATTTCTGCCAGGACAGGATGAATGTCTGTGGCAGAAATAGATCCGTGCTCATGTTTCTCCATTAAAAACACCTGCATTTCTACTGTGTTTCTGCCCGCTTTGGTTTTTCAATCCAATCTGTGGCAGAAAGACATTTTCTCACAAACAGGCCTATTTCTTCCCATTTCTGCTCGGTGGCCTTGATTACTGATAAGTGAGCGCAGAGTCCTCTGTTATCAAATACAGCTGAATTTGTTTTTCTGACAGGCAAGCTGAAAGATCAAACCTTGTCAAAACATTTTCTGCCCCGTTAATCCACTCTTCCTCATATTGATATATGCATATATCAATGAATGTAATTCATTGATACTGATACTGATACTGTTCGATCTTTGCCAATTTCAAAATCTTTTGTGCCCAATCAGAATCTCTCATCTGCTGTTCCTTCCTGTAAATCCCAAACGGGCCAGCAGTGAGTTTCAGATTTAATTTACACATTAGATCCCTGGCCATTAACGGAACCGGACAGGTTTCAGAGCACAACAACGCATGTTTCAATGCCCTGCCCCTCCGTCTCACATTTTAACGGCACAGTATAGTTTTCTGAAATTAATGCCCTGACTCAAGCACAGCAATTTTCTGATGACTTCAAACTAACTTCTCACACATGTCACATGGTCTTATTCTCAAATCAACATAAAGTCTATCATTGTCTTCATTGCATAGATATCCTTATTCAAAACTTCAACATCACACATAAAGGTTTGCAAGCATGTCTTCATTGCAGATAGCCTTATTCAAAACTTCAACACTCACACATAAAGGTTTGCAAGCATGTCTTCATTGCAGATAGCCTTATTCAAATCTTCCACACACTCACACATAAAGGTTTGCAAGCATGTCTTCATTGCACAGAGCGTTATTTGAATCAGTGTATGTGAGTTGTGTGTGTGTGTCAATAAATTTTACTTCCCTTTTTCGTAGCTTGCTGAATGCCTGTCACCCGCCCTCTCCTCTCCTGTTCTCCGTTCCTCTCCTTTCAATCCGCCTTACGCGCCTCTGGACAATCCTGTGCCCAGTGTCCATGGTTCTGACAACCTGCACTCGTGCAGCCAGAAAAGTCATGTTCACATTTGTGCGCTGCTCGTGCTGCTTTAATCTGTACAACAGCCAGCTGCATCTGTCTCCTCTGTCACCGCGCTGCTCGTGCTTGTTCATTCAGCGTCTCGCGCTGCGGTTGTCTTGGACGGAGAAACAGTCGAGGTCGGGCGAATTTCAATGCATCCAGCTGGGCTATTGGGTAGATGGGTGTTTTGGCGGTGCCGGCCTCACCGTATTTTCATGTGGGAAACACAAACATACTGTGGGTCATTCGGTTCTGGTCGCAGACACATACAAATAGACTTTCACACTTTTCATTTTCCTTCCTGCTAACTTTCTGCACTTGCTTTTTCCTTCCTGCTAACTTCCTTGAGCCAACCATCTACTTCCTTTAGCCAACAATCTACTGTTTGTTCACATTTTTAACATACATGTTTAACACATTTGCAACAACAACCTGGTTGTTGAAACCACTTTCAGTTTTGTGAGACTCAATGTTCCCTCTTCGGGAAAATCATGATGCTTGATACATTTTTCAATATCTTGCATACATTTCTGACCATAATGTTTTTTCATTTGGTAGTACACCGTGTATCATATTTCACAAACTTGCTCTGAGATATCCCCATACTGGCTGTTTTGTTCTGTTCTGTGGATTTGCTCACGCTGCTTCTTTAATCTGCTAGACGCTCCAGCAGATCCGATTTTCTCTTATCCCGCAATCGGATCGGGTTGCACTAGTAGTGCCCTCTTAATTGTGATTTATCAAAATCTTTCGATTTTTCCTAACCCCAATTAACCTCGGTACCTGTTTGAAACCCTCTTGATCCGTACAGATCTCAAATTAATCTCAGGTTACCTATCTGAACGTTCGTGCTCAGAGTCCTCGGTACCTGTTTGAAACCCTCTTGATCCGTACAGATCTCAAATTAATCTCAGGTTACCTAATCTGAACGTTCGTGCTCAGATTACTCTACCACAGAAACAAATCTCAGCCAATATGGTTCAATTTCACTCTTTAAACTGAATTTCACCCTAATTAAATTGAATTTAATTGTTTCTTACCAGAGATGTCGTTTTGTGCCACCTGGGTTCTTTTTGATTCCAGTGGTCGATCCCTCCGGTCCCAACAGCGGAACGGTCCCTCGTCTCTCAATCTTTTTTGCGAGGTAGGGTTGGAACTTTTCAGCTCCAAGGTGATCAGCCTCCGTCCGCTGTCAGGTCCAGAAGTCACGTCCAAGGAATCCCACTATCTGACACCAAACTGTTGTGGCAATTTTCTTTCTAACAAACATCATCACTGAGTAAGAGACACTCTGAGTCCATATTATAATAATAAAGTGTTTATTCTCTTGCAAGAGAAGATCTCTCAGTTCTAACACACATAGCTGTAAGTCAGTCAGGGAAGACAGAGAGAGATAGAGAGAGAGAGATAAGAAGAGAGCCAGAGAGCCAGAGATAAGAAGTAGCAAGAGAGCAAGAGAGCGAGCTAAGGGAAAGCAGTTTTGGTCTGTTTTATAGTCCTTTCCTTCCAAGGCCTCCTCCTTCCCTCCTCTAGAGGGAAAGATACCAGTTTGTTTACCGATTGATGGTTATACAGAAAAGGGAGGCAAATGCCCCCTTGACCATCTGCGTTTCCTTACCTCTATCACTTCTCAATCATAGTAAATCATCACACCAAGAATGCTTATCTAACTACGAGAAGAAAACATATAATACATACATCTGAATCTAAGTCTCACTGTTTGATTACTGTCCATAAAGGAAAATTCCTTCACAAGGTCAATCCCAGTGAGTTCCATAAAGTGGACTGACATGCCAAGTTCATCAAACCAAAACGGCCACTCCTCTCTAAGGAATTTGATACTTTTTCCCTGGTTGACATGTTGACGCTGTGTGTAAAATGTGGACTTCATTAAACATTTTACCTCCTCTGGATTGGCATCAGAATGTTGGAACATCACCTTGACTTTTTCCATCTTTTGCTGCTGGCTCTCTTGAGTTTCTTCAAGGGGCAGAAATTTTACATTCCATTTAATGCATCCATAAGTGTCCTGCATTGCTGCTCTCTCTTCTAATGGGACCTCGTCTGTTTGGTCCGAGTCATTGGTCTGATGTTTTCTTTTTCTTATTTTGGGTGTTGAAGTGCGCCTCACATTTTCAATTCTGTTTTGCAACTGTTTGACAAGGGAATGGTAGCCTGTTCCAACAATATCACCCTCTATTACATCTTGGAGAGAACTGGGATATTTTGCCACCATTTTTGTTGCAACATCAATGGAATGCTTTGTACCTACATGAGGGCATTTTTGCATCATCTCAGTCACAACAATCCGGACCATTTGCCTCCATAGTTTTGTGCCAGGCCTTTTTCCCCTCTCTAAAGCCTGCATCACTTCCTCAGGAAATTTACTCCATGGAATTTCAAAGTTGACGTCCCACTGTGTGTCAAGTCCTGGGCTGCTGGAAGAGCTTGACGATGAACTTTGGGGTGAAACAGAGAGCGATGGCAGCGATTGGGTAGGTGAGGCTTCCACAGATGATAGTGAACTCTTCTTGGGAGTGTGGTCTTTAAATGGCAAAAAAAACTAAGATTGATTCACACTGTAAAATATTTCACAATGTCCATGTCTGCTGTTGATTTTGAATAGTTGTGTGGTGGTGCATAGTGTTTTTACTTACATTTCCGTTTCCAAGCAGAAAGAAGCTTTCTGGCTTCTACAGGTCTTAATGCTGTCATCAAATCAGCCTCCGTTACGAAGCGTAGATCATCATACGTCTCAACTCCAATGGACTGCAAGTGCTCTTCCAGGATGTTTTTGTTTACTGCTTGAAGTTGTGGTAGGACTTCCATGATGGCGACATCTAGGAAGGTTCGCTCTCAGTCAGTCATATTTGCACTGAAGACAAAATGGCACCTTCAAACAAAACAGAAAATATATACAGTACATACACTTAACAGAGCAGGGACATGCATCAGGTAACACTTATATTAATGTCAAATTATTTACAGTAAGAAGTGAGCTTTAATTGGACTTTATTTTTCCACAATACTGTGTTTTAGTGGAATGACTTGGTATCCATCAAGAATGTATGATACCAAAGGATAGAAATCGGGCAGGTCATTAATGTTGATACACTGTAACCCAAGACTGTCCTTTGTCACAGAATACAGATGGTATTCTGAGAGGAAGGTGCCTTTGTGGATATCCATCAAAACATACACAGATGTGTCATTATGAATCAAGATGAGTAGAAGTTCACCAAACTCCATATACTCATCATTTCTGTACACAAGAAACTGTCCTTTTTTATATGCAGTGCCCTTGTACTGAATGTCTGTGGTAACTGTGGTATTGCTTTCTGAAAAGGCTAACTCCCTGACTGCATGTTTAATAGTGTTACTGTAAAGGTTGGGATAAAATGCACAGCTGTCCTTCACTTGCAGTAGTTTACTGCATTCTTGCCCAGCTAAAAGATATGCCTGATACATCTGATGACGCTCCGACAAAGTTTGACACATGTTTTTGAAGTTTTTCAAGTGTCTGGCACATCTTTTAAAATAACTGTGCTTACTTTCAAACCTAAGCGTCCATAACCCAATCAATGGACCAAATTTCAAGATCAGTAGTTGCACCTCAGGAAACAACATCTTTCTCAACTCCAAATATTCTTGGATCAAAATGTCAAGATATGCTGTCTGGGACAAGGAAATGTTCTGAGCACAAATAAGATCCACAATGTCTTTTAGCTGGAGAGCTAACTGCCATACTTCATCCTCATGATTTTGCACTTTGTCACCAATCAAAACTGGTAGCAATCTCAAAAGGTTCCAGTTTTGAATGGCTTGCCCTGATAACTTGGCACTGTCCGGGTTGACAGCACATGGCTTTGTGAGTGCTTCAGATCCTTTGTACTTTAACTGTTTGATGCGCCTGTTTAAGAGTGAGTACGTGAACCATTTTTTATAATGTTCTTCAGGTACAGTGTTAGATCATATGACAAGACTCCTTCAAAGAGGTCATGACCTACAGGGCGGGAGACCAGGCTGGGATACGTGAAAAGACTCAAGGGCATTAAAGATAGAGTTTACCTTTATCCCTCTGATGCCTTGGATGTTTTCAGCCTGGAGATCAGCAACAGCTGCGTCATACGTCTCTGGGTGCGTAGAAGACCACAGACATTCGGATCAGCCACAAACTCACTTCTTGTGATTTCACAGTACCTGCAAAAATATGTAGAGCGGCTAAAGTTCTCTGTAAACCCACCTATGCAATGAGAACCCAAGTTATCCCCAGCAATGCAGTAAAGACCCTCTTTTACTGTTTGTCCATCTACATTTATTCCATCTGTCTCCAAGGATTTCAGATCTGCCAACAACTCTGAGAAAACTTTGGCTTCTCCAAAACGCTTAAGGTCATCCTCAACACACAACAAGACTAAAAACATATTATCAGTATTTGAACGCAAATGAATGGGTAAATTTGCTAATGAAATATAGACTGCAAGAACTTTGTGCATCCTTTTAGCAGAACCCAAGGGATTCTCAATTTCAAATGAATCTTGGTACAAAATCAGTTTGAGGCTTTCAGGGTTTTCATTGAATGAAATTTTGTCCATCATATAAATCCGTAAAAACCTCTACATCAGGATCTCCAAACTGTTGTGACTGTGTATTTCTCCCTAAACGTGACTGTAAAAAGCTCTTCAGAGTTTCTGCTACTGGGATGTAGTAAGCAAATTTTTGTTTCATGTTTTCATCCATTCCCAGTGCCACTTTTTGGGGTTCTGTGTAATTAAACATTTTTGTGAATGTCTGATTTCTAGAGTATGTAGTTCTTAATTGTCCCTGATGACAGGCAGAGAACAAATCTGACTCTTTAATGCAGTCACAGATTTTAGAGACTGCTTCATCTGATAGGCTCATATAATTTTAAAAGAACTTACTCTAGCTTGACCTAACTCGTGCACATTCTGCATTTCCTCAACAATAGTCTGCATAGTTGAGGCAGGAATTAGCAGCTGTCCTTGCAGTTTAAGGTAAAAGAGACACATGTTTCTGACATAAGACTGACTATCATTTTCTGGCATATCACTGGCTGCACTAGCTGTTGGCATGACTTCATGTGTGTTTTCTGAATCATCTGTACTGGCAATGACATCTGGGGTCCGTTCTTCGTACGTCGCTAACTCAGTTAGCTGGATTTGATTGTTGACGATTTGGCATGATCTTGGATTGTTTGGTTCTTCAAAGCTCATCCCGGAGTTGCTGTCATAGCAACGGGTCGGTAAGCTTAAACCTGCTCGGGAGCAGGCTTATTTCATGTAAACAGGATTAGATTGCGGCTTTATAAGCGGCGGTGATACGGGAAGTCTGTTGCACTTGCAGCCATGTCTTGCCCGTTTTTACGAGAGCAACCTGTTGCGGAAGGTGCGAGGATAATTCGCAGAGCTTTTAGAATTAATCTCGTTTTAAGACACAGACAGGATCCATTAGCACAGCGCAATAGTGTACTTTTGGAAAGATATCGTTTTTCACGTGAGGGTGTCATTTACATAATTTGTTAGAACCTCATATTAAAAGTTCGACTCGTCGGAGTCGGGCTTTAACCACAGCACAAACTGTGTGCATCGCGTTGAGATTCTTTGCGAGTGGCACTTTCCTGTACACTATTGGGGATGCGGAGAACTTGGCCAAAAGTGCTGTCTGTCGTGCCATTCGTAAAGTTGCTGGCGCTCAAGCAGTTTTTAGGTGTTTTTGTCGTCTTTCAAAGCCACTTAAGACCCCAAGTTGTAAAACAGCTATTTCGCAATTGCAGGTACATTCTACTTGTTAATGAAGATCGTGTGAATATGACCACACTAGTAAATATGAATCGATTGTCCCCCAGGCTTCCCTAATGTGATTGGTGCCATAGACTGCACACACATTCATATCAAGGCCCCACCAGGCCCCAATGAAGGGGATTTTGTGAACCGAAAGGGGGTTCACAGTATAAATGTGCAGGTGAGTTACTATCACAATTCTTAATATTTTATATTGGTAATATATACAATGTATTCCATAAGTATGCAGTTGATTGACTACAATGTCTTAGATGGTGTGTGACTCTGTGTCATATCACAAATGTGGAAGCCAAATGGCCAGGATCTGTGCATGACTCAATAATTTTCAGAGTGTCACATTTATGCACATTATTTGAACGTGGTAATGATAATATTAATGTCATGCTCACTGTATTACACACACATTTATTGTGGGCCTAACAGAACTGCATTTACCATTGTACAGGTGATTACAATGGGATCCTGGTTGGAGACAGGGGCTATGCCTGTAGGCAGTATTTTATGACTCCATTCCCTGACCCCAACCCTGGACCACAAACCCGTTACAATGCAGCTCTAGCCAGGACAAGGGCACGCATTGAAATGACCTTTGGGCAACTAAAGGGAAGATTTCAGTGTCTGAAAAGTCTGACGGTTGCACCTGACAGGGCATGCGACATTAATGTCGCATGTGCTGTATTACACAACATTGCCACCATTAGAAAGGAGGACTCCTGTGGTGGAAGTGCAGCCTGATGATGACCTCCAGCCAGTGCACTTGGATCAACCTAGTGGCAGAGCTGCACTGGACAGGATTGTGGAACACCATTTTTTAGAAGAATTTAATATAAATTAAAACAAATAAATAAAAAAAGACAAGGCAAATATGGATTCCGTGACTTTTATTAGTTGTTCTTTAAAAAAAGAAAGAAAGAAAAAAATTAGGGTCATCAATGCCTTCAAAGAGATATTGTTATGCAAGGTCAACAGTAGTGCTCTGTGTGAAATGTTTTTTTAGTACTTACTCTGAAGTTCCTTTTGCAGCAACTCTATTTCTAGAGCAATTTTCTTCTTCATTAGCTGTTGGAGCTCTATTTCTCCCCTCAGTTTTTGTTTTTTTAAATGCAAATATTCAACCTTTGATGTAGGCTACGTTTATAGAGGGAACGGATGTCACCCTGTGCCATTTGCAGAGAAAATAAATTACACTCAACACCTACAAAAAAAAACTGAAAGTAAAAAAACAAAACATGCAACACTGTCCACCTCTATCAGTTCTCTGTTCTCAGTTCCAAAACTATATGCAGAGGCTTCGCTGCTTTCATAGACGCACGCACACACATATCAGAGATCGCGCACAAACAGCACGGAAACTTTTATTAGTAAAATAGCTTCGACAGGCTACTGACTCGCAAGTCACAACATTATATTTATCTGCAATGAGGCGGCAAAATCGCTGTTTTTGAAGTAACTAAGCCTCATTGCTTGTAGAGAGAGACGCGCAGACGCAGGTTCACATGCACGCGCAACATTCTTTCTCTTTCTCTCTGTCTGTCTGTCTCTCTCTCTCTCTCTCTTTCTCTCGCTCGGTCTCTCTCTCTCTCTCTCTCTCAAATAAATGATTAATTCATTCAAATAAATACAATCTTATTTAAGAGCTTATGTCTGATTTAAAGTAGACAGAATGCTAACGAGCCTTAACTGACAAAAAATGACCATAATTTGCACGGTCATCATCTTCTTGTCCATACAAAATTCATAAACTCGGCAGAATGTATGCGACCGCTGCACCTGATGTTCACAAACTTTCATAACTGGTAAATGTTTGTGAAATGGCAGAGCCTTGATTAATCCGTTTCTTTGCATGCAATCGTGAAATGCAACCTTTTTCCTTTTTGTTATTCGCTTGTGGCGGGGGATCTCGGGTCTGGTTCGGGCTCTAAATTTAACTGTGCCGCTCGGGTCGGGTCGGGTCGGGTCGGGTCAGACGATCTCGGGTACGGGCCGGGTTCGGGCTTCAGTTTTGAGCCCGTGCAGACCTCTAAAGCAGGCTGACCTTGGTGTACCACAACACAAACTGATACATGATGAACCCACCCGTTGGGGGTCAGCATATGACATGGTGGAACGCTTTTTAGAACAGCAGCAAGCTGTTTGTGCTGTGTTAGCTGATAACAGAAACAAGTGGCACCTCATGCCTAAAGACCTGGATGTTACTACAATGGAAGCACTGAAAAATGTGCTTGGACCTCTAAGGGAATTTACTGATGCACTAAGTGGAGAGCAGCATCCTACAATTTCCTCAGTCCTGCCTCTTCTTTGGAAAACGGAATCAATTTCGACTGTGTCTGCCTCTGAAACTGACAGCCAACTAAGTTTTCGTATCAAGGATTGCATAAGGTCTGATCTGCAAAACAGATACAATCAGAAAGAGGTACTACAAACAACGTTGAACTGTTGTACATTTTTAGACCCGAGATTCAAAGACACCTTTGTATCTGATGTACAAGAGGTGGAAGCATGGTTTCAGCAGCAGGTTGAGGAAAGCTTGATGCATGCAGTCCCATCAGCGAAGATCCCAAATCAGCCTAATTTCAGGTGTCCAAAGTCAGGGCTAAGTGGACTTTTGGCAGGTATTATGAATGAAAAACGAGGAGCAACGGCAAACACAACTGAGGATGATGTTACGGTTTCTGCAGCAGAACCACACACTGTAAAAAATCCAACTTGCAAATTGTTCACTCAGTTTAAAATTATAAGTTAGGTGGACACATTTTTGAGCACAGTGTTGAGTTTACTTATAAAAAAGATTTAACTGCATTTTTACTACTATTTTGTCCAATGAAAATAAACAATTAAGTTGAGAAAACGTAAGATTTTGATTTCTTCATTCAAGCGTTCACTTCCTGTCATTGCACATGCGCAGTCTGTTTCCGCGGTATTTTGCACGGGGTTTCCCCTCATCAACTGCATTTTAGAAGGGGCTGGATGTTCTCTGGTTCAGGTAAGTTTTCTTTTAGTTTTATTATCGAAAATAACTTAAATAAATTACACAAATGTAAACGTAAAATGTAACGTTGTGTTTTGGAAAGACTATTCTTAGGATTGTAATGATCCAACGAGCTCAGACAGCTATTTAGCGATCTTCTAATTCACTTCACGTGCTTCATTTGAAGGCCATGTTCAGTTTACTTTGTAAAATTTGAATGAAATGTATCAAAATACACGATTTAATTGTGTATTTTATAGTTATTTACAATAAACGGGATTTAAATTGATTGTGTGTTGTGGATGGAGTGAATCGAATCGTCCAGTATTTAAGTAATCAAATAAGCATACGAAAGCCATACGGAACACAGTCATACGACTAACGTTAATGCGAATTACAAAAATTGAGAATTTTTTTTTTTTTATTATAAATATTTGCTTGATTTGCATTAGATGAAGGCTTTAAGAACAAGCAGAATCCTCTGCCAGCTGGTCAGTTCCATTTCACCGTCCGCTTATTGATTTCTGCAAATCAGTTTTGGCTAACGTTAATGCAAAAACATGATTATTGTTCATCCAGCCACGCCACAAATCAGAGCACTGAGTTACTTGTAAAAAAAAAAAAATAGTACTCTAGCTGAGTGAATAACGTTACACGTTAAACAAGGAAAGTCGTCACTATTGTAGGTTAGTATTGTTAAAAAGAGGGTGAAAACAGCATTTTACAAGTAAGTTATATGGTATTCTTAACGATGCTAACCGTGTGGTTGTTTCTGATCTTAGACGACAACATAACGTGCTTTTACATAACATCCGGTCTAAAACACCCAAAATATATAATCATGTCGAATTATCAGCAAATGTCTAGTATTTCCAGAACTTAAGTGTTTTTTTTAGCATAGTTCTTCTTAGCAACATTTAACTACTTAAATGTAATTTGTCATTATTATTTTGCATTGAATGTGATTCATCTAATATTCTCCATTTTTTATATAATATTTCTGTTGTGTTTTAAACTATTAATGTCAATTTAGTTGAATGTAACACTGGAATGTAACACTGCACATGTCAAAATGTTTTTGTTTTTCTTTTCATAGGTTTGGAATGCAGTGTAAGCTTTGCAAATTTGCCCAAAGTAGCAGTGAGGTCCTCTTGAAACACTACAGGCTTCGGCACTATCAAGGGCGTTCCTGGCAGCATCCTTGCTTGTATACTGACTGCATCTGCACTTTTAAAACTGTAGGTGCAATTTGACAAGATCACACAAACACACTGCTGCAGTTATTGATCACTTTAATTTTTCATGTGAGTTATGTGATTTCAAAGATGTTTGTCAGCCATCCCAGTTTTTAAACCATATCAGAAATCATTTGAGGAGGCATGACACAGTCACTTGTCCTTTTAAAGATTGTGAGCTGACAACCAATGTGCTTTCAACTTTTAGTAGCCACGTATCTCGGAAGCATAAATCTCAAGGTTTTGAAGATTTTAACTCTTCGGTTACATTGCGAACTGATCGTTTGGAAAGCAATGAAGAGTCAAGGTCGGAAGAGTCAGGAGATACTATGCAGTATCCGCAGTCAAATGTTACTGATGTCACCGTTCCTGCAGTTCCTTCTGAACATGAAACAAACGTGTATTTAGAGCCTGTAGAATATAGCGGTCTAGAGCACAAACTTGCATCATTGATCCTTTACATGCAGACAATTTTGCATGTTTCAAAAAGTGCAATTCAGGAGATATTAAGTTGGATGTGTGATATTGTTTCATTGTCTAGGTATACAGCGAAACAATCAATCAGGAATATTTTAAGAAAGTATGAAAGCCACATTGATGAGTCATTGGCAGAAGAGCTTGCTGAATTGATATCAGTAGAAGTGCTCAAAACAAATCCTGTTTTTACAGCCACTACAAAGAAGGGTACTCTCTCAACAGAATACAGATGGAATGCTTATTTTAAAGAGCATTTTCAAGTAATTGATCCTGTGGAGTACCGATTTGATAGACTACACCAAAATAGCTTTGTGTATGTCCCAGTGTTGAGAGTTCTTGAAGTGTTGCTGAACAGAGCAGATGTCTTGGAAAAAGCTGTTTTTTTTGAGGAGGATTTACCAGGACAGTACAGATCAACTCGTAGTGGGCAGTATTATAAAGAAAACCAACTTTTAGGGGTACAAAATGATTGCATTTCAGTGTCGATGTACACTGATGAATTTGAGATTTGCAATCCCTTGGGGACTTCAAAAAAGATTCACAAAATCACAGCCGTTTATTGGGTGCTTCTGAATTTGCCTGCCAAATTCCGTTCTACACTTCCCTCAATACAACTTACTCAACTTGAATTCACTTCAGCGAAGGCATGATTTTGTCCTCAGGTCAATGCAGTGGCTTGCCTGATTTTTCAGAATACTCTGTGTACTTGTCAATGCTAACAAGGTGGCCTTTCTTTGCAAAAGGCTTTCACATGGTACATTGAGCACTACAGGTGTTACGAAGTTTTCTGAAACAAGTGCAATTGAAATATTTGAGCCAGAGGATCTTAATGATCCTCATCCTCTCACATCGTATACAGTTCAGGAAAGAACATGATTGTGCTAAAGCGATTCCTTCTCCATTAATTGTTCTTCACATAGCCACACAATGTACATTAAAAGTGGGTCATTGTATTCCGATTTGAACTTTAACGTCACAAAGTATGTCACAGGTTCAAGGAACTGTTCCCCAAAATTTTTATTAAATTTTAAACCTGTATTACTTCCTAATGCAAAAGACAAAAGCGGTTGTTTTAAAGGGATAGTTCATCCAAAGAAATTGTCAATATTACACACCCTCATGTCATTCCAAACCTGTAAGACATTTGTTCGTTTGGAACACAAATTAAGATATTTTTGATTAGCCTGAGCGCCTCTGACCATCCATAGACAGCAAGGGTCCCACACGTTCAAGGTTCAGAAGGTAAGAACACATTGACAAATATTCCATGTTACATCAGTGGTTCAACCGTCATTTTATGACGCCATGAGAATACTTATTGTTGGTACTCTCCAAAAGGGTGACGTGGAGAAGAAATCTTGAATAAAGGTATTTTAGAATTTTTGCACACCAAGTATTCTCGTAGCTTCATAAAATTACAGTTGAGCCACTGATGTCACATGGACTATTTTTGTCAATGTTCTTGGTACCTTACTGGACCTTGAATATGGTAGGAACCTTGCTTTCTAGGCAGTGTCAGAGAGCTCTCGGATTTAATTAAAAGAAAATCTTAATTTGTGTTCCGAAGACAAACAAAGGTCTTACGGGTTTGGAACGACATGAGGGTGAGTAATTAATGACAGAATTTTAATTTTTGCTGAACTATCCTCTCAATGAATTTGAGTCCGCATTTTTTTTCCCAATAGGGCCATATATCTAACTTTAAAGATTAAAAAAGACTGAGAAATCTCAAAAGCACTCCATTTTACTTGCACTTATACACTGCTGTTGTGTTGAAAAGATAGACAGTAATATTCATTCTAAACAATCTTATTTTGTTTCTTCTGCATTAGAAAGTAACACAGATTTGCAATGACGTGACTTGGCAAGGCTTAGAAAATTATGAAAGTTTTAATTTTTGAACTACCCACTTTAAGTCATTTTACATGTTACCACATATTAAGCTTTACCATATACTTAATGTACTTGATTTATTTTGAATCAGAATTCTGTTTTACAGAATATGCGGTCTGTTGTGTTGGCCCCTGATAATATTAGGAGGCTGGATATTTTGGAAAATCTCACTTCGGTTGAACACTTGAAAACAATTCTTCAAGAAAGGCTTGAAATCAAGGATTCAAGTTTGGATTCTGAGTTTGGAAATGAACTCTGTAACTTGACCAATATAACAGAGCTTCCACAAGAAAGAGCAGTGCTGAAGATACTCCATAAAGTACCTGAAGAATCAGAACCAGAGACCTCGATTACTTCTTTAGACACTGCCAGTATGTCTTCCCCATCTGATAGCTCAAACCAGAGTTTCCCCTTTGTGTCTGTGAGACAGTGTGAAAATTCTCAAAAAAAGAAAATCCCGGATGAGCCCCCATTTTATTACGTCCGCTAGGGGTAAGACGCAATAAATTAAAAGGACAAGACTTCCGGCAGGCAGTCAGACCAAAAAGGACCCAAACAAAATCACAATCACTTATAAAGTACATTTATTGTAAATAAATTAGGGAAAACCACCAATCATTAGCAGATCTCCTTAAGGGACCCACGGTCCAACCAAAAATAATATTAAAGCAATACAAATTTGTTGGCAAAGTAATATAAAGAGAAAAATTAACTAGCTTAATCTAGTGGCATCTTTCGTCAGAGAGACCCAAGGCCAAAATAACAAACAAAACCAATCTAAAAATAAATCAGCAATATAACTAACCTACCACAAAGAAAGGAAAGAAAAATAAATACAATCAACCTAACCTAACTACTCTTAACATAAACATCATACAAATGAGGGTTTAAACAAAAGAAAGCAGGTCTCTCCTACATTTCTACCACACTCCAAACAAAACCATTAATCAAACGAGATACATTCAAAAGCACTAAAGACAGTTTGGTCTGGCAGCCAACGGGAAGTCTGGAGTAGTGCGACCGGCCCGAAGTCACACCCGCTCTCTTCTGAAGAACGGAGGATCCATTTTATAGAGAACCGTCAGCTGATCACTCAATTACTGCTAATAAGCAGCAAGACATAGCAAATCAGCGGTGATCTGAAACTCAAAGAAAACATCGAACAGAATACAAATATTATGAAAAACACAATAAGAAACAAACATCATAACGTAACAGTGGCCATCTCCTTTCCCGATTCCCAAGTTCTCTTATGATGTTGAGTTGCGGCTTGAGAAAGGGAATGGGAATTTTAAAGAAGATGGAACACTGCTCACAGTAGCAAGAGAAATGAAAATGGACATCCTGGATAGCATAGCTCAGGCAATTTTTTCATTCAAAGCTTACCCAAACAATCAAGAGTTAGAGTCTGTGTCTGCTGCTCTGATTGGAAAGTATCCATGTCTGAAGGACCCAGGCTCAGGAACAGGTTATCACAGCTGGACTATGAGCATCAAATATAAGGTTGGGAACTACCGTCAGAAACTACGAATGGCAGGTTGCTTCAAGTCGCTGTGAACCAAAAAAAAGAGTGAACAATGACTCTAGATGTTTAAAGAAAGCAAAGAGATGCGAGGTAAACTTCCTCCCAGACAACCCAGTAGGGCAGACAGATTGTTCCTTACAGAAGGAAAAAGATGCACTACAGGAGGAAATGAAGAAGAAACATTTCAGCATGGCAATTGTTGACTCCAAATGGAACTGACATTCTCTCTGAGAAGGAAGGAGATAGTTGATGAAGAACCTCTTGTGGCTGATGTCCTAAAACAATGGCCAGCATTGTTTTTGGAAGATCAGGTGAGTTTATGTATTTGACATTATTTCTTTATTTAAAGATTAATTAACTAATTAACTGTAGTCTTAATTCTTACTGTTCACTGTGTGTGTGCGTGTGTTTTAAGGTCTGTGCCGAGTTTTACAGAATTACACAATCCAACCTGAAGAGTGCTTTTTTTTCTTCTTTGGATGAATACGCATCAAAGATGATCATGTTGTACCGATCACGGGGTGGAGCCTATGGAGATGAAATGAAGACCCTCCTAGACCAACTTGATCAAGTAATTATTTAGTGACAAATCATGTAAACATATTGTACAATTTGTAACCTGTGACTGAGCATAAAAGTGGCCCTTTAAAGATAAGCCCTAAGCTTTTGGTTGAATATAACATGCATGTAACTTTTTCTGATTCTTTCAGGCTACTGATGTGCTTGCTCAAAGGAAAGCTACAGCTCTCAAAGGTCTACCTTTGTTTATGAGGGAAAAGTCTGGAAACTTCCTGAAGTCTTGCCTGGTAAGTGTGTTATCAGCATATGCACTCATACCTGAGGTACTAACCAGGTCCTGTAAAGAGAAAACTGTTTTGTCTGGTGTCCGAAACTAATCTACTAACTGTTCTATAAGCCAAACGGCAAGGGAACGGGTAGAATAGAGGA
This sequence comes from Gymnocypris eckloni scoliostomus, assembly GCA_027564155.1. Classification (NCBI taxonomy): domain Eukaryota; kingdom Metazoa; phylum Chordata; class Actinopteri; order Cypriniformes; family Cyprinidae; genus Gymnocypris; species Gymnocypris eckloni. Next base: position 27,495,074 of record CM050421.1, read on the forward strand.
GACAAAGTGTTGGCAAAAATGTATTTATTTAATAATCCTAGTTGCATGCTGCTCATTGATGAGTCTGACAGCACAAATTAAAAAAGTGTTATATCCAATTAAACACAATGGAAAATTATGGCATGTGTAATTTTTGGGTGACCTATCTCATACAATATAAAAAGCTCATTGTGGTCGAGCAGAATTCAATCAATTAAAAAATGGGTTTTGATTCTGTCTTTATGCTGCTTTTTACTACAGGACACAGACCCAGAAGATATGCACACAAAAGGGATGAAGATGGGGGTCATAACGGTCATTGAAGATGACGTTGCCACCATCCATTCAAACCCAAATGTAAGGTGCCTGTCTGTAGTTCTAGAGGAGCAAGTTGTGCTGGATAATGTGCAAGACCTCCCTACAGCTGTTGCCCTCCTATTTGGCTTGATTTATGCCCTCAACATTAGCTATCCTAAAGAACTAAAATACACCTTTGAAACAATTCAGAAAGTGTTTATTGGCCTTAACCCTCAGTGCTCTGCAAGAGTCCAGTCCTTCAAAAACAAATTGTTAAAGTTTAAGTAGCGCAGTTCATATGGCTAATCAAAAGTGCAAGTACTGATTTGTTCCTGTTTCTTCAGTAGCTGAATAAAAGTAAAACATATGCCAAAGACAGTTTTGAGTTTTAAAGTAAGGTTTTTTGACTTTCAAGTTTTGTTTTGACAGTTGTAATACTTGATTGCTCTGGTGCATGTGTTGAAACTCTGAAGTCTTGTTTATTGCTGCAGCATTTAAAGATTGTTTTTCTGGCACTTTGAGAACTATTTAAATGTAAATGTATTTTGTTTCTATACAGCACCTTAAAAGTTTTTGTGTTGTTTAATCCAGCACTTTAAAGTCATTACAAGATGTAAAGGATTAAGATTTGTGCCTCTCTTTTTGCTTCATTTTATTAAAATTGTATTTTATATATATTATTTTATTTTGATGAGTGGTGTAGAACCATGTCTGAGTCCTATTTTTGCTTTTCATGCTGACAGAAAATGTCGCTTGGCAGAATTGTCAAATAAATATTTTTCTGTAAAAATGTCAGTCTTTTTTTATTGTGTTTAGAGTATGGTTTGCAATCTGTTTGATTTTTAAAGTGAAGGCCATACAGGAATCTGTGGAAGAAGTTTGGATGCAAGATTTAAAGCTGTAAATGAAAAGAAAATTAAGTTGAACCAACTTAAAAAATTGAGGTAATTTGCTGCAAAGCTTTTTTGAGTTTACTGAACTTCAGGTCTGTAGTTCTTCCTACTCGTTTCTTAAAGTTCACTCAACCCCCTTTTTAACTTTAAACAAACTCACGATGACTAGTTAGATGTACTTACTGAGGAAAGTTAGACGTGCTTACTGAAGAAGGTATGCCTAACTTAAACTAGCAGGTTCAATCAACTTTCTATAATGATTTGGCATAACTTTAACCACGGAAGTTGAGTAAACTCAAAATTGCCTTGCAGCAAATTAACTTAATTTTTTAAGTTAACTCAACTTTTTATTTTTTACAGTGCAGGTAAGATTACAGTGTACTCCATTTTGTATGTTTCTATAAAATTAATTTCAGCACTGTAGCTAATAATGTGAACAGATACTACTTAATTGAATGTTTATGTATTTGCATTCACAGCAAAAGCTAAGGAGGGAATTGGAAATATATCGCAAAATGCCAGAGACAGATGCAAGAGATGACCCACTCAAATGGTAGAGATTAAATGAGGGCAGCTTTCCAGTCCTGTCGTTGTTCGCAAAAAGATACCTGTGTATATCTGCCACGAGTTGTGCATCAGAACACATTTTTTGTACATTGGGCAATATATGTTCACCCCTCCGTTCAAGGCTGACCTCACATCATGTGGATATGCTGGTGTTCCTGGCCAAGAATCTGCACCAGGTCAAGAAATTGGACACCTAAACTGTAAAGGCACCATCATTAATTTACTCAGAAACAGTCAAATGTTCTAATGTTCTTGAATGAACTTTTCAGATTAATATATGAATTCTTATTTTTTCTTCAATTTCATTCCTCAGTAAAATTCAAGTTTTATGACTTTACTTATCCAATTTCAATTCTTAATGCAGTGTTCATACTACCCTGAGGAGAGTTGCAATTTGCATGATTTCCTTACTGTACAGATGAAGTACCTGTGTGGCACATTTAATCAGTTGCTTCATGACTGTTCTTGAGTTTTTCAAAGAGCCAGTTATTCTTTCTCATTAAAAAATGATTCTGAGGACAATTTGGTCTGTTTTCATTTATATCTGCGCATTTCTGACAATTTTCTTTATTTTGTAGATCTGAATTATGAATTAATACAATATGGCATGGTATCGCGATACTACTTGGTATCATGATACTTCAGTTGGTATAGTATCGTAACACGTGTTTATGGTATCGTGACAACCCTATAAGCGACGTAGTAAATATGAATCGATTGTCCCCCAGGCTTCCCTAATGTGATTGGTGCCATAGACTGCACACACATTCATATCAAGGCCCCACCAGGCCCCAATGAAGGGGATTTTGTGAACCGAAAGGGGGTTCACAGTATAAATGTGCAGGTGAGTTACTATCACAATTCTTAATATTTTATATTGGTAATATATACAATGTATTCCATAAGTATGCAGTTGATTGACTACAATGTCTTAGATGGTGTGTGACTCTGTGTCATATCACAAATGTGGAAGCCAAATGGCCAGGATCTGTGCATGACTCAATCATTTTCAGAGAGTCACATTTATGCACATTATTTGAACGTGGTAAGGATAATATTAATGTCATGCTCACTGTATTACACACACACTTATTGTGGGCCTAACAGAACTGCATTTACCATTGTACAGGTGATTACAATGGGATCCTGGTTGGAGACAGGGGCTATGCCTGTAGGCAGTATTTTATTTTAGAGCTGCATGGGACAGGATTGTGGAACACCATTTTTGAGAAGAATTTAATATAAATTAAAACAAATAAATAAAAAAAGACAAGTCAAATATGGATTCCGTGACTTTTATTAGTTGTTCTTTGAGAAAAAGAAAGAAAGAAAAAAATTAGGGGCATCAATGCCTTCAAAGAGATATTGTTATGCAAGGTCAACAGTAGTGCTCTGTGTGAAATGTTTTTTTAGTACTTACTCTGAAGTTCCTTTTGCAGCAACTCTATTTTTAGAGCAATTTTCTTCTTCATTAGCTGTTGGAGCTCTATTTCTCCCCTCAGTTTTTGTTTTTTTAAATGCAAATATTCAACCTTTGATGTAGGCTACGTTTATAGAGGGAACGGGTGTCACCCTGTGCCATTTGCAGAGAAAATAAATTAGACTTAATACATACCAAAAAAAAACAAAGTAAAAAAACAAAACATGCAACACTGTCCACCTCTGTATCAGTTCTCTGTGCAGACTCCTGCAACTCATATTGTGGTCAAAAATATAAAGGACATTAGTTGATACAAATTTATAGGGTATATTATATAGAGCATTTTTATGTGTAGTTATGCACTTACTGGTACTTCCTCCAAAGGACACTCATCCGAGAGGGCCTCTTCACTGTCCTGTGCAATGAAAATAAATGGTATGACAAAGTGATACGGTGTCTCCACTATTGATATTGATTTCACTATAAAAAACAAGTACAAGTCCACTTACTGCACATGCTTCAGCCACCACTTGCATGGGAACAGGTAAAAGTGTGGGTGTGTTATGTAAAACTGCACAGAAATAGAGAGAGAGAAAAAAATTAAAAAATTAATTACAATGAGGTACACAGGAAAAGAAACATAGCAACTGTTTTTTTTTTTCATTTACTCAAAGTAGGTTTAACTGCCTTCCTTTCATGTCAATGCAATTCAGCACTACTCAAGATTTACCAGTTGAAGAGTGTAGCTGACATTTGGATGAACAAATCCATTTGAAGCTGCAAAGGATGCAAATGAGTGCCCAGAGAAGTGAGGCCCATTGTCCGTAACCAGTGTCTCTGGAACTTCATGTCATGCGAATATGGACTTTATGTGAACAATGACGTCGGTAGACCTGGTAGGTGTTAACTGAGCTATCTCCACATATCTGGAGTAGTAGTCCACCACAAGCAGGTATGTCTTGTTTCCCAACTTGAACAAATCTGCCCCTAGCCTTTGCCATGGCCTTTCAGGGAACTGCGTGGGCATAAGGGGTTCTTTTGGGTTCTGTCTCTCTTTAATGCATATCCTGCAGTTGAGGACTATTTCCTTCAACTGACTACTTAACCCTGGCCACCATACTGACTGTCTTGCTCGCTCTCTGCATTTCACAAGTCCCAAGTGTCCCTCGTGCAATTTGTTTAGAACGCTGCTTCTCATGGCAGCTGGAATAACCAGCCTCATGCCTCTAAGCAACAGTCCATCTTGCACAGTTAAGAGAGCACGTTCTGCCCAGTATCGTTTCAGCATTGGGTCACTCTTGCTGCGCTCTGTCCACCCTTCAACACACAGTTTCATCACACTGGAACAGACATTGTCACTCTTCAATTCCTCTCTCAGCTGTCCCAGATACGTCGTACTTGCTGGTAAATTTTCCAAGAGTGAGTCTACATATATATTCGTATCTTCCCAGAGTTCTCTGTCTTCTTGTGACTCGCTCTGTTTTACAGGAGTGCGTGACAGAGTGTCCGCTAGCCACAAGCTCTTTCCTGGCACGTGAACAATGGAGTAGGAGTACCGCATCAATCGCATTTTAAACCTCTGGATACGAGGGGGAAGAGCATCCAGAGCTTGTGCTCCTAAGAGACTCAGTAATGGCTTGTGATCAGTCTCCATTTCAAAGTGCTTGCCAATGACAAAGTCTCTGAATCTTTCGCATGCCCATGTGAGACCCAACGCCTCTTTTTCCACTTGTGCATACCTTTGCTCAGTCTGAGTGAGAGATCTCGATGCATAAGCTGTTGGTTTCCATCCTTCCTGCCATCTCTGCATAAGAACGGCCCCTAGTCCATAAGACGAAGCATCCGCTGACACTTTGCAATCTCTGTTTGTGTCAAAAATCGCTAGAACAGGTGGAGACGACAGAGCATCTTTCAGAATTTGAAAAGCTTTGGCCTGTTCAGTGCCCCAGATCCAACAGTTCTTTTTTGACAGCAGGTCGCGAAGAGCTTTATCTTTGTCTGCCAGTTGGGGAATGAACCTCCCCAACTGATTTACCATTCCCAGGAAACTCCTCAATTCACTCACATTAGAGGGCTCAGTCATATTTCTGATAGCTGCAGTCTTCGCTGGGTCAGGACTAATTCCTTCGGCAGAAATTATGTGTCCTAAGAAATGCACTTTCCGCTTTGACAGCTCGCACTTCTTAACATTGAGGGTAATGCCTGCCTTTTGCATTTTCTCCAGCACCGCATGCAGTCTCGAGTCATGCTCCTCCTCTGTTCTCCCCCACACCAAAACATCATCAATATGGCACACTGTGCCTTCCAGCCCATCTGTGACTTCTGTAGCCATTCTATTCTGGAAGTGTTCGGGTGCAGAAGTTATTCCAAAGGGAAGACGTTTGAGGAAATAACGACCAAACGGGGTTATGAATGTTGTGTACCGTGCAGACTCCTCTGCCAACGGTATCTGCCAGAATCCCATATTGGCATCTAGCTTACTGAAAATTTGGGCCCCAGCCAGCATTCCGAGTGTCTGTTCGACTGACGGCAGAATGTATTTCTCTCTGCGAACAGACTCATTCAACTTGGAGAGGTCTACACATATTCGAACAGCACCCGACTTCTTTGGGACCACAACCATCCCAGCACACCAGTCTGTCGGTTCCTCCACTCTACTAATTACTCCCAACGTCTCCATACGACGCAACTCCTCTTTAACTTTCCCCATTAGAGGTAGCGGGATCCGTCTTGGGGTTTTGAGTGAGAATGGAGTGGCTCCTGGTTTCAGACTGATCAAATATGGCTGTCGTACTTCTCCCAAACCACTGCACAATTTTGGGTAGTTCATCTTTAGTGTTTCAATGTCGATGCTATCCAATCGTGCAACAAGCCCAAGCTTTGAGATAGCCGGTCGTCCCAGAAGAGCAGTATGCAGATTTCTGATTATGTACACTTCGTCCTCTGCCTGTCTTCCACCTCTCTTTAGCAGAAGCCTGGCAACTCCAACTACATCCAAAGGAATTTTCCCTGGCCCAAGCAATGGCCTCGTCGCATCCCTGAGGGCAGGTAACTTTACTTTAAAAATCTCTCTGAACATTTCCGCTGGAATGACGGTGACATCAGCTCCTGTATCGATCTTAAATGACACTCGTTTGTGACCAATGTCTATGTCTACCATCCATGGTTCGCCAGGACCTACGATGCTGCCCAGGAATATGGGGTCACCCTCACACACTTCACGCACAGCTTTTGATGATGCACACACTCGCCTATAATGGCCTTCCCTCCCGCAGGAATGACATTTGACATCATTTGCTGGACAATCTCGCTTTGCATGAGCTGAGGAGCTACCACACTTATGGCACTGGATGTTATTCATTTTGCTGGAAAGTGATGCTTGAGACTTTAGTTTAGGGTTGTTCCCTTTCTGGGGTCTACCTCCATCACGCTTTCCTTTGAACACTCTATCGACAGAGCTAGCGTCAGCAGCCACAGTGTCCGATGCACTTCTGAGTGCTGCTTGCTGTCGTTTCACCTCCTCGCTTTGTCTTGCCATTGCAATCGCTTTATCCAGCGTCAGCTCATAATCTAGCTGCATACGTTCAGACAGTCGTCTGTCCGTCAGCCCCACAACAAGTCTGTCCCTAATCAGCTCGTCATGTAATGCTGAAAATTGCAATGTTCCGCCAGAGCATACAAAGCTGTCACAAATGAATCTACGGTTTCCTCCTGTTTGCGCATATTGAACCGAGCACGTTCATAAATCACATTTCTCTTTCCCACGAAGTGTGCTTCAAAGCCTGCTTTTACTGCACTATACTTTGTTTTGTCCGCGTCTGCCAGCGGTAATCCCCGGAGAATACCATCGGCCTCATCACCCATGCAGTAAATGAAAGTATTCACCTGGTTTTCATCCGAGTTTTCATGCAAGTTGCTCGCCAATCGAAATCGTTCAAATCTTCGGATCCATTTCGCCCATTCCTGTGGTTTAGAAAAGTCGAAAGGCTCGGGCGGCCGTATGCTGAATGTAGCACTCGGTCCTGCTGCTCTCGGCGCAGCGACCGCGTTATCTCCGCCGTCCATTTCAGCTCAAGCTTTTCTTCCCAGCGTATCCGGGCTTGTACGAGCTAACTAAAACACGTTAAACTACAGCACTTCTGACACCATGTCGTGTCTTGTAAATAAAGACTCTGGATTCGAACTGTAATTACGTGCTTTTACTGGAAGATCAACCACAACATTACATGGATACCCTTGGCTCACACGTCCGTCTAGTGGCAGCCTATGGTTACATATCCATAACCCCACAACACAGACCTGCCCTCGCCAATATGATCATTTAAGTGAGACACAAGCTCTTTCACCATGTGAAAACGGCGGGCACATAATGAAACTGCGCATTTTAAATCTGCAACAACAGCTATAGGAGCAGCTTGCGGTGCATTGTGCACACAATAAAAATGACCCTTGAAAGCTGAGTAAGTGGTAAATGTTTGACTACAGTTGGTGCCAACACATTTAAAAAGACAACGGGGCTCATTCCTATGCACTTTGCAATGTAGTATATAGCCTCTTAATGTAACCAATTTCTTTTTACAAAAGACACAGGTGATCATTTTTGGTATTTCAAGTGTTTGCCTGTGCTTTTCAGCTGAAACAAGTTATCACGCATTGATCTAGCTAGCTAGTTTACACCATGTGCTTTCAGCACACATTTTCGTTTGGTCTCGAAAAAAGTAGGCTAAACACTGTGAAGCTTACCGTGCAAACTTTACATTTTCCAATTGAAGAGCAGCAGACCCTCTAAAAACTTCTTAAAATTGTAGATAAAAACTTTTAAAAGACCCTTTTCTGAAGACTTCTGCTGTGCCTCTGTTTTCTTTCTAGCAAGGGCTGCTCTGGCTCGCTCGTTATTGACGTCAGCCGTGGTGAACGTCTCCCGCTCCTCACGTCATTATCCAAGACTCAGTGGCAGAGCACAATGAGAGAGGACAAGTACAAGTCTGTGGTTAGAGGAGGCACTGGTTGTTTAGCCTGCGATAATGATACAATGCTCAAAACAATGCTGAAATAATTTATAAATATAAATAGAAAACCAGTAGGCTAAGTATAACATTACAATTTAAAGACTAAAAGAAACATAAAGCATACAAGGATTATGGTTAGGACTGAACAGAAGTGTTACTTTGCACAGGCCTCAATAATTTTAATTCTTTATACACATACTCTATAAATAGAGTAGGCTACAAATAAATCATAAAGCGATGTTAGTGAAGGCACTGTTTGGTTGTTTAGCCTGTGATAATGACACAATGCTCAAATTATTACTCTTGTTTTATCAATAGGCCTATGTAGAAAACCAGTAGGCTAAGAATTACATTAAAATTTAAAGACTAAAAGAAACATAAGGCATATAAGGATTAGGACTGAACAGTACCTATTACTTTGCATATCAATACATTTAATTTCTTATACACACTCTACAATATGCTAAAAATAGCCTGAATTATAAAAACAATGTTATTATAATTGTAGCCTATATTTTTATATATAAATACAGACAGGCAACCTCTCAGGTTCACAATACATTTTTTTGTAAAAATACATTTTTACTACCTCAATTTGCATCAATCATGTTAAAAGTACAGCATAAACTTATATAGTGATTTACTTTAGTTGTATTTTTAAGAACAACTGACTAAAACTTTAGTTTTTACAATATTTTCATGTCAAATGAACAAAGTTGTTTTGTTATGAGTATAACAGTTTTTCTCTGATTTTTTATACCAATCTTTGTAGTTTTAACAAATAAATTTGATTATAATCGCATATCGATGTTTTAAATATAACAAAACATTCTGTTTAATAGTTTACAAAAGTTAACTGTGATTTAAACAAAAAATATGTTTTTGGATTTACAATACTTTTCTGTAGGAATTTTACATTGTTTTCCTGTAAATCTCACAGTCATTTTTTTTACAGTGCAGATTACGCAGGAGGGAGATGCAGGGAACAGGGATTGTGTGTTCTGCAAAGAGAAGTTATAATTTTGCGGCTGGTCAAGCAAATGTTTGACATTCTGTACGAGATTATTGTAGGCTACCTATATCTATTAAAATAGCCTACTGATATTTTGGACCCTCCCTGAACTTCCCTCTGCCCTGTATCTTGGTTTCTCATTGGCTGTGTAGGTCATCGCAGATGTAGCAACGATGTTCCTCCGATTTCGGGCTTTTTTGGGGATGCATCAAAACGAGCGAAAACTCGTGCATTGAGAGAGAGAGAGAGAGAGAGAGAGAGAGAGAGAGAGAGAGAGAGAGACTTAGTGTGCCAATGTTTTTTTTATAACATATGAGAAGGAGTTTCTACCGACGTCACAATGAGACAATAAACATTTAGTTCCTATGTTTATGCTATGTCTAGTCTAGAGCGGGCGTTTTCAGCTCATTCCTGAGTGTGGGAGTGAACCGTCACCATCGCGCGTTGAATCAGGGACAGAAAGCGCTGAGAGCGAAAGCGTCAGCAAAGTCAAGGAATAGTTTTACTTTCTGCAAGGAGTGGAAAACGTCGTGCTGCAGAAAACAGCTGAGGATCAGGTAGTGACATCCATTTTAAGAGTTAAAAATATCCAGACTGTGCTGGAGTTACTGCTATAAAATCAGTTTTCCTGCTATAATTTCAGGAAAAAAATATATGCTCCTTATGCTAAGAACAAAAAACTAAACAGAACAATAAAAGGTGAAGTTAGATGTTGTTTGTAAGCATCAGTTTTACCATTAACAAGCATTAACAAGTCTTGGCATGCCCAGTGTAAAAAAGAAAAGAAAGCGGGATCAGTTTCCATTTTCTGCGTTTACGAGTCCGTAGCATGCATTTTGATAGGAAGGGTGGAAACAGATAAACTGCACGCTCTTATTTCATTGATGTTTTTTATTATGTGGATATTTCAGATAACAGTTTGATTTGTACATTCAGTTGAATAACATTAATTTAAAGTTAATCACGGTCCGCGGTGACTCACTTAAGCTACTAACTGCTGCCACTTATATAGTTAACCAAAACAAAAATCACATTATATTTGTTCCAAAGTATTGTTGATGTTCATGACTTTATCCTCGGCCGAAAATGTGTCAATCTTTCCGCACAATGTTTGTCTTTCTGTCCGTAGCCGTAGGCTATGCTTTATAAAGGGAGCTAATAATAGCCATAGATCGTGCTTTCTCTTTCCGTTTGCTCTGTTTTGTCAAACAAAAACACTACTTCAAACTCATCGTGCAACTTTGCTAATTAATTCTAGTGATGGGTCGGGAGGATGGGTTTAATGTGACTCGAGAAGAACGAGTCGTCTCGGCGAGTGATTCGTTCAGTCGCGCATGCGCACCATCCTTTAGGTTCTGTACTGGAATTAGTTCACCTGTTTCGAGTCTTCTAGTTCCCCTCTGGGAACTCGAGCTGCGTCGTAAACGCGATGGCGTTTCCAGCTCTGAATCATATGTGTAATCAGTCAAAATTGATGGCCAGACGTCAGGTGCGGGTGACGTCATGACCAGGATGCTTAAAAGCACGTGACGTGCAGCCGGCGTCAGCTTCTTGTCATTCAGCAAAGCTCTCTGTGTGTCAGTCACGTGTATGTTCTGTGAGTCTCCTACTATCAAGGGCGTAACCATGGTATAGATATTGGGGGGGTCCAAATGTGAGCCCTTCCCCAGATATATTTGTTTAAGTGCATTTCCCACAATTCACAATTTTCATATATTGATAAAGATTTGCTCATCTAGAACATAGTTTTGAGGAATACATTGACCATTTGAATTAACATTGAAAGAACAGTCTGCAATTTCTCTGACATAGCAGCAAATAGGATGGCTTCCAATGAGGAAAACTTACATACCTAAAGCATTTTGGTTTAAATATTTTGTGTTTCATGTGAATTAAATCATATCAATCATGAAATCAAACTTACAACTACACTATGCCTCCCCCCCTCCCCCCCACACACATACACAGTTACTGTCCCTCTCTCTGTCTCTCTGTGCTGCCTGCATTATGACCAGATACCTTTATTGTTCTTGAAGAATAATGACTGACCTAAATGGTCATTTAAATTTGTATATTGTGCTCTTATTACTAGTTTACTGATGACGTGGTTAAAAATAATGTTATTATGTTGTTTAGAGGCTCATATTGCAATGCTTTACCTGTTCATCTTCTGAGCAGGTCTCTGTTTGTCTCCCTCCATCATGTCTGTCACTCTCCCTCTCTCCCTCTCTCTGTGCTGCCTGCATTATGACCAGATACTATTATTGTACTAGAAGAACAATGACTGACCCTAATGATCATTTTAATTTGATGCATTGAATATTCTGTTTTTATTGGTGCGAGTGTTATTTGCTTTGACTTTACCAAGCCTGTTAAGTGCCAAGTGAATTTTAAAAACATCAGTCAATATCTATCTCTCTCTCACACACACACCACACGGGGAGTCGGAAAAATAACTGCACACACTGATGACAGAGTAAATGGACCCCTTTTAAAAGTTTTCCCCACCAGAATTAAGCTTTTGAATCCACGGCACCGGATCAGATAGGTTTCCATTCAAATCAATGTGTCAACTTAAATCCTTTCAGTCGCGGATCAGATCGTAAAAACAAACAGGCCAGGCCATCAACAAATGAATAGAGGCTTATCAATGGAGTGGAAGTGCGAACTCCTTGGTCTGTGACTCCAGCAGTTCATTATTCAGCCTATTTTCAGGGTATCATGCTAGAAACCTTGCTATAATACTGAGCCATTTAAACGTGATATTTTTCACATTTATTCAAAAATTTTCATGTATTTTGACCATGGCACTACTTTTTAGGTGTCTACTGGCTTACCGTCTGAAAAAGGCGAATGTCCGCCTGTTCGTCCTGCTTCTTTCTTTTAGCTCCTACCTTCATTTCATTTAAGCACCAGTGACAGTCGGACTGAGCGGTTTTTCAAATGATGCCGCAAGCCGGCATTTACGGGCTCAACCAAGTGTACAATCGAGGGGGGGTGGTCACACAGTTTTGTTTCCCTTCATAAAAGGAGGGCATATCATATGTCACATATTACAATATAATAGGCCTATTATTGGGGGGGACAGATTGGTATTTTTCCAATATTGGGGACATGTCCCCCCCAAAGTATATTGTCACGTCCTCACCAGTCTAGGGTTGGTGAGGCTGGTAACAAGAGTAAAAATTAAATTCGAAAACCACGACACTCCTCCTCTCCTGTCCCAGCTCAAAGACCACAACAGGTTTATCAAAAGTTGACACGTTTTATTAGTACATAAAGCAAGAAGCGCATTTCTTCGGAAGGGGATCCAGGCCAAAATAACAAACCAAAGCACTAACTAGGGGTTTAAAGACTTAAATGACCTCACAAAGAAAAATCACAAAATAAATACAGAAGTCTTTCCTAACTCCCTAGCTAGACAAAAACAGGAGAAAACGAAGTTCACAAAACAAAAGGCAATCCCCAACCTACTGCTTCAGAAGGAACAAATAATGGTTTATGGATAACGAAATAAGTGAGACAGAGATAGAATAATTGTCTACTAACATAAATACCTTAGTGTCGGATTACAGAGGACTCCAACCTAACTTAGTCCTTAAAGAAAATGATTACTCACACAAATGCAAGTTAACAACACCGTAGTTTAACACACTACACAACACAACCAACGTTGTCTGGGGCAGGAGATAGAGGACGAAACGGCACAACACCAGCGGCAGAGCTTCACGACGCACACCCCACAGAAGCTCTCCACAATGCTCTGCTTCCCAGCTTTTAAATGCTCCCGTAATCTCTTGCAGCTGGTCCCAATCAAGCGCCAGAAAGAGAGGGAGAGAGAAAGAAACTGCACACAGTATAGCATGCAATACAACATTGATCCATCACACACACATGTGAATGCAAAGATAAATACAAATAACTTTACGTCCAGGGACGTAACACTTCAAATAGTTACAAACCCAGGTTTGTAATTAATCAGATTACAACACAATTAATGTCACCACCATAGAGGCACTTCAGTTTTCATTAGTGTAAGCTCTGGACAATGCATCAGCTACGATGTTCTCTGCACCTTTCTTGTAGCGTATGTCTAAATCAAACTCTTGCACAATCAGTGCCCATCTCATTAAACGTTGGGTGGAGTTTGACATACGAGACAGAAATGTTAAAGGGTTATGATCTGTATACACTACAATACGATTTCCAGAGCTCAGGTATACTTCGAAGTGTTGGAGGGCTAGAAGTAATGCCAATGCCTCTTTTCGATGACACTATAGTTCTGCTGACATTTGGTAAATTTCTTCGAGAAATAACTGACAGGATGTTCAATGCCAGCCTCATCAGCTTGCATCAGCACCGCACCAGCACCACGAGCACTTGCATCAAACTGCAGAGTGAAGGACAAAGCGAAATTTGGGGCAGACAAGATTGGAGCATTACACAGCAAATCCTTCGCAGAGCAAAACGCGGACTCACACATTTCATCCCATACGAACTTACGTTCAGTGCGAAGGAGATCAGTAAGGGCGTAACCACAGTGCAAAGTTCTTACAGAACCCCTGTAATAACCGGTCATTCCCAGAAAACGTCAGAATTCACGCTTATTAGTAGGTGACGGAAAATCAGCAATAGCTTCAACTTCGCACTCACAGGTTTTACCTGGCCTTGCCCAACTAGTTTCCCGAGGTAAGTAACCACAGCCTTGGCGAATTCACACTTACTGAGGTTAAGTGTTAATGATGCCTCAGCCAGGCGTTTTAGGACTGCATTAAGGGTGCATAAGTGGTCATCCCACGACATTGAGTAAACCACTATGTCATCAAGGTAGACTTCACAGTTTCGTATTCCTGATAACACAGTTTGCATTAATCGTTGGAATGTGGCAGGTGCGTTTCGATTCAAGGCCATCACTGTATATTGCATGAATGCATCAGGCGTGACAAAAGCGGAGATCTCGGAAGCGTGGCCAACGGCACCTGCCAGTATCCCTTAAGAAGGTCGAGCTTGGATACATAACGTGAAGAGCCCACACGGTCAACGCAATCCTCTATTCTGGGAAGTGGGAAAGAGTCAGCTTTGGTTACATTATTTACCTTTTCGAAATCGGTACAGAACCGAAGGGAGCCGTCAGATTTGGGCACAAGAATGCAAGGCAACTCCATGGACTTTGACTTGCAACAGCAAAACCATTACGCACCAAGTACTCAACTTCACATCCCATCACTTGACGTTTACTCGGATTTACTCGGTAAGCATGCTGTTTTATGGGCGTGCTTTGACCCACATCGATGTCATGCACCAACACGTTAGTCTGAGTGGGAACATCATTAAACAGAGAGGGATACTTGTTAATCAATTTGATGATATCGTTGCGATGTTTCTCAGACAGGTACGATAGGTAATTTGGCAATGTGGACAGAATGGCAGAGTTTGAAAACTTTCCACAAGAGGTTAAAACATCTTTGCCAATTAAACCATCTACCTGGCTCATAACCAGTAGGCAGACCAACAACATTCACTGCCGACACACTGTTAGTTGCAAGGTTAACACCAGATCCATTTCGGTCAACGTACGGTTTCAGCATATTTATATGGCAGAGTCGGCTTTTTGCCCGTCGATCGGGGTGAGAATAGTGTAGTTAGTGTCACTCAGTTTATTTTCAATTGTATATGGGCCAAGAAATCGAGCATGCAAGGGAGAATTGGGCGCAGGCAACAACTACAGTACAGAATCTCCAGGTTGGAAACTGCGAGCAATGCTCTTTCTATCATACCTAGTTTTCATCTTGGCTTGAGTGTCAGAAAGATGCTGCTTAGCGATGTCCCAAGCTTTATGGAGATATTCACGAAACGTACTCACATACTCCAGGATCGGCATGCAGAGAGAATTCTTAGAAAGGAATTGTTCACGGATTAACTTCAAGGGTCCTCGAACTGTATGTCCAAATACAAGTTCGGCTGAACCCAAATGACTCTTGCACGGTGCTTCTTACCGCCAGCATCAATAAGGGCAATCCATCTACCCAGTCTTTACCGGTTTCGACACAATATGTGCGCAGCATTGACTTGAGCGTCTGATGGAAGCGCTCTCTGGATGATAGGCGCTTGACATTTCATGTTGCACTTGCAGTTCTTTTACCAGCTGTTCGAACAAGTTCGAGGTAAAGTTCGTTCCCCGATCTGTTTGAATTATTTTTGGTAACCCGAACATAGAGCAGAACTTAACCAATTCTTTAACCACAGCTTTTGTTGTAATTGAACGCAGGGGCACGGCTTCCGGATAGCGTGTAGCTGTACACATTATTGTGAGGATGTATTGGTGACCAGACTTGGCTTTAGGCAAGGGGCCCACGCAATCAAGGATGAGTCTTTCGAAAGGCTCTCCCATAACAGGAATAGGCTGAAGCGGGGCTTGAGGGATCACCTGATTGGGTTTACCTGCAAGTTGGCAAATGCGGCAAGATCGAATAAATGCAGACACCGAAGACTTCATACTCGGCCAAAAGAAATGCCTTGCGATACGATCATGTGTTTTTGTAACACCAAGGTGTCCAGAGCAAATATGCTCATGGGCCAGTTTCATTATCTGAGTTCGATAACCGGCAGGGAGAACGATCTGATAAGCTCTCTCTCGCCCAGAGTCAGATGGCTTCCACCAGCGCATTAGCACACCATCATCCCAACAATAACCTACTGGCGCATCTGAAATTTGCGTTCGGTCTGCAGCAGCACCGACACATTTATCCAATGATACATCAGATTTTTGAGAAGCAATTAACTGTTCTCTACCCACTTTTAAGGAAGCATCCTTTTCTTTCAAATACTCATCACCTTGAGACAGTTGCGGCTGTATAAGCAATTTACATTCAGAGCTCTCCGGCAATGAACCCAAGAACGAGCTAGAAAGATCAAATACATCCATTTCTTCTGTCGAGTCACAGCGCAAAAAGAGAGGAAACTGTGACAGTACATCATCTTGGCCGCTAACATCAGGGCTGCAGATACGATCGGATACGGAAGACTTTGGTTCCAGCCAAATCATTACCTAGGATCATCTCTACGCCCTCCACAGGTAATTGAGCGCGCACACCGATACTCACAGGACCAGAAATAAGGTCTGATTTTAAAAGGATAGTGTGCAATGGCACTGAAGTACAGCCCATTTCGATACCACGAATGAGCACATTACTACCAGTGTACGATTTCGACGAGAACGGCAGCGTGCTTTCCAGTATGATTGACTGAGCGGACCCTGTATCCCTTAACATTAAAATAGGTCTAGGATTAGAAGAACTATCTGGGAGCGCTTACTGCACACATTTGCAGAAACGACTCAAAAGTAGAGGAATTTGATTGTGAACTCGGCCGCTCAGGAACCGAGGTAAGAGAGGTAAATGCTACCCTTTTGGCTTACCACCCGCTTTCTGCTGCCAAGCTTTACAATTTGAAATCAAATGGCCAGGATCAAGACAATAGAAACAAACTCGTTTTCTATCGGGCCCTTTTGAAGCATTTTTCAGTTCACTCGCAGGCCTGAAGGAGCTGTTCCCTTTATCTTTCCACGCATCCACAGTGGATAGAACTTTTGGAGCGCGCATAGGGGAAAATACAGTTTTATGCGTGAGCACAAACTCATCGGCCAGAATTGCTGCATCAAACAATTTAGAGACTTTTTGCTCGTTTAAATGCACTACTATGCTCTCTGGTAGACTATTCTTAAAATCCTCTAGCAACATTAGCTCTTGCAAATCCTCAAGGGTTGTAATTTTGGTAGAGAGACACCACTTCTCGAACAATGCTTTCTTTTCACGCGCAAACTCCACGAACGTTTGCTTGGCTGTCTTTGAACAAGCCCTGAACTTCTGCCGATACGCCTCCGGTACCAGTTCGTAAGCTCGCAAAACAGCCAGTTTCACAATATCAAAATTTAGTGAATCTTCAATTGGCAAAGCCGCACAAACTTCTTGGGCTTTGCCAACAAGATTGCACTGCAACAACAATGCCCACATGTCTCTGGGCCATTTTAACTTAGTCGCGACTCGTTCGAAAGCCACAAAGTACGAGTCTACTTCGGTTTCACGGAAGGGAGGTACAAGTTTAATATACTTACCTACATCGAAGTCAGGTTGCCCAACCCCAGAACTATCTGAAGGGGGCCTGGTGCGCGGAGGTGGGACTGGTTTACTACGCAGCATTTGCGATTCCAGATCTAGTTTCCGTAGCCTTATATCCCGATCCGCCTTTATCTCCAACTCTCTCAATCGGAGTAGCTGGGTTTCGTGCTCCTGTTTCTTTAAGGCAAGATCTAATTCCTTTAAACGAACAGTTACTATCGGGTCTGCTACACCAGAAGCCTTCTCATCACGCATTGAATCTGTTTCACAGATGCTGCCTCCTCATCTATCTCTGACTCGGGACCCTCTGCTTCAGAATCTCCAGGTAAAACGCTTGCCTCCACTAACTTACCATACAACTGGTCCTTAATAACTTGTTTCTTTTGCTCTTTAGGGACCGTTACGTTGTAAAATTCTGCTATCAAAATTAAATCTTTTTTCTACACCTATCGAATTCTTCTAATGTTGGTGAGAGAGTAAACTTAATTAAATCGAATTCCATTTTACCATATGACTTTCCTCCCTACCAAAAATTCAAAACAGCCAAGCAAAAATAGTTAAGAACGAATATTACGTGCGGACGCCCCCAATTGTCACGCCCTCACCAGTCTAGGGTTGGTGAGGCTGGTGACAAGAGTAAAATTAAATTTGAAAACCACGACACTCCTCCTCTCCTGTCCCAGCTCAAAGACCACAACAGGTTTATCAAAAGTTGACACACGTTTTATTAGTACATAAAGCAAGAAGCGCATTTCTTGGAAGGGATCCAGGCCAAAATAACAAACCAAAGCACTAACTAGGGGTTTAAAGACTTAAATGACCTCACAAAGAAAAATCACACAAATAATGGTTTATGGATAACGAAATAAGTGAGACAGAGATAGAATAATTGTCTACTAACATAAATACCTTAGTGTCGGATTACAGAGGACTCCAACCTAACTTAGTCCTTAAAGAAAATGATTACTCACACAAATGCAAGTTAACAACACCGTAGTTTAACACTCTACACAACACAACCAACGTTGTCTGGGGCAGGAGATAGAGGACGAAACGGCACAACACCAGCGGCAGGGCTTCACGACGCACACCCCACAGAAGCTCTCCACAATGCTCTGCTTCCCAGCTTTTAAATGCTAATCTCTTGCAGCTGGTCCCAATCAAGCGCTGCCAGAAAGAGAGAGGAGAGAGAGAAAGAAACTGCACAGTATAGCATGCAATACAACATTGATCCATCACATGTGAATGCAAAGATAAATACGGACGATGCCTACTATCGTTTGTCAAAGAAAGATAGGAAATAAGAAATGCAAAGAAATAAAAGGAAGGAAAAGACTAGGAAGCAGACATATCAAAGGCAAATAAGGGCGAAAGTAGATCACGTTACAAACTGTGTGTTCCTCCCTGCCCACGCTATATCACAAGCAGGATACACACAGTTTTTGCGATGGTCTGACTGGGAGTGAAGCATGCAGGGTCGGCTCTCGAGGGAGATATTACAACCTAATCGATATTCTATAATTAAATTATATATTCGAATATTCGAAAATCGTGACCCATCCCTACTGATGCTTCGCTCCCGGGGGGGGGGAACTCTCTTTGAGGAGGGAGTTTTCACCTAGGTCCTCGCAGCACCTGCCACTGCCGCTGCTGAGGCGGAGCAGTGGTTGTGCTGCAGATGGATTAGATGGAAAATTAAGAAGGGCGATATCGATATCCCTGCAATGCATTGTGCTCCCGCCAGGCACGCTCCGAGGAGTGTGTCCGTGCCTATGATCTCGCGGTCCCGCTACTGCTGAGGCACCGCGGCGATTGAGATCACGGGATCGCACATAGATCTGGCAGACAGGTTGGAGATGGGTTCGCCTATATCCACCTGTATTCCCAATGTCTAGCGCTCTCTCGGGAGGAAGCCTAAGCTGTAGTTCTTCCCCTTGAGTGAGTGCGCTAATCTGCAGCAGTTTCTCTCAAGAAGATTTATTTGTTTTGTTCTGAGTGGCTCGCGTGTTGCCAAGGCGCATTATGGTCATTCTCGGTTCATTTATGAATTTTTCACTTCAGACCGTGTTTACCTGTCTGGGTGTTTGACTGCATTTAATTTTGAATAATGAATTATGCACTTTATCTGACTATGAAAGTTAGATATATATTTATATATATATATATATATATATATATATTGTAGAGAAATATAAACAATTATATATTATATATGGCATGGAGAAGAATTAAAAGAGTACTTCTCGAGTGAGAGCACAATGTTTACCTCTCTTCCTCCAAGGAGGTTGAGGTGGTCAGCTGGGGCTGCTGGGCGGAGCAGCCCCAATCGTGTTCCAGCTCCTTATTCGGGAATGTCACTGCATCGCCAGAATCGAGTCAGAGTGACGCCCAGGGCCGAAGACGGATCTGCGGATCGTAGTCTTCGGCCAGAACGCCTGATGCCAATGGTCCAGGGCCTTGAGGGCCGGCCCCTCTGGGGAAGAGCTGTGTACAGCGCATTACATGGTGCCCGTCTCTCCTCAGTGCCCTCAGGAGATCAGTCTGCTAACCTTGCCAGTGTTCCAGGGCACAGCGGTCTCTAGCGAGCGCTTCTCTTAGTCTCTTCCGCCCAGAAATGTAGCGGAGCTGGGAGGCTCGCCACCCCTTCGGGGGTCTCTAGAGCAGCTAGATCGGCCGTCCCCTGGCGGTCCCCCGCTCCAGGGCACCGAGCTAGCCGCTCTAAGTACACCAGAGGCCAGTCTCAAGAGACTGGTTCCCTTAGTAGGCCAACCCGGCGGCTTGGGAGCCCCTGCCAAGCGTGTCTCATTGGGATCTGCCTGAGCAGACTCTGGTTCCTAGTCTTCCTAAGAGATGACGTGGGTCTGAGGACCGTCATTTCCAATAGGAGGCTTCTGAGGCAGTCCTGATGCCAAGGCCCAGGACTGGTGAGGGCAGGCCCCTCTGGGGAAGAGCGGGGTACACCGCATTACACGGTGCCCGTCTCTCCTCAGTGCCCTCAGGAGATCAGTCTGCTAACCCTGCTAGTGTTCCAGGGTGCAGCGGTCTCCAGCGAGCGCTTCTCTCAGTCTCTTCCGCCCAGAAATGTAGCGGAGCTGGGAGGCTCGCCACCCCTTTGGGGGTCTCTAGAGCAGCTAGATCGGCCGTCTCCTGCCGGTCCCCCGCTTCAGGGCACCAAGCTAGCCGCTCTAAGTACACCAGAGGCCAGTCTTGAGAGACTGGTTCCCTTAGTAGACTATTCGGCAGCATGGAAACTGCTGCCAAATGTGTCTCGATGGGTCACGCACACTGTAGAAAAAGGCTATGTGGCGCCTGCCGCAGCCTTTCACGGGTCACTCCCATGCTGGTGGGTCCCGAGCAGGCTCTGGTAATGGAACAAGAAGTGAGCACTCTCCTGAGGGAGGAGACCATCGAGGTGGTCCCTGCTCTAGACAAAGAGTCCTGGTTCTACAGCCGTATTATTGTTCCTGGGAAAGGGATTGCGTCCTTCTTAGATCTAAGCTAACTGAACCGCTCAGTCACACGACTGAAGTTCAGAAAGCTCTCTTCACAGCACGTGTCTCACACCAGATCCGAGGACTGGTGGTCACGAGCGATCTAGAAGATGCATACTCCTTCCCCATCACAGGAAGTTCCTGTAATGTGCTTTGGGGCAAAGCGTATTAATATCGGGTTCTTCCCTTCGTGGCAATATAGGAGCAGCCATCCTGTCGAGGCAGGCATCCAGCTCCGCTTGGGGCTGGATGCTATGGCACACCGTGGCTGAGGCGCTGCCTGTACGCCTTCCCCGATCGCTCAGCTCCTGGGAGTTCTAGAGAGAGTGCGCATGGATGGTGTCCTTCTATTGCAAAACCCTGTTCTGGCCGGGCCGAGTATAGTTCTCTGACCCGATTTCTCTCCTCGACGGCTCTCCATGGGGGATTCCCGTCAGGAGGGATCTCCTCTCACTGGCAGCGGGCATGATCTTTCACCCCCGCTCGGAGTTGTGTAAACTGTCGGTGTGGCTCCTGAGGGGGCACAACTCATAGCCTCTGGTCTCTCAACTGAGGTTGCTGAGACCATCCTCCAATCTAGAGCTCCCTCAATAAGGAAACTGTTCACCCTGAAGTTGAGACTCAGGGTGCGGAGACCGCCTGCTTGATCCAGTTAACTGCCTGTTTGGTACAGTGCTGGAGTTCTCGCAGGCCTGTTTCTCCGCAGGGTTAGCCCACTCCACCCTGAAGGTCTACGTGGCGGCTATAGCGACCTACCATGGACCTACCATACCTTGGTGGCCTTTCAGTAGGCAAAACTCTGTAGTTACACGTTTCCTCCGGTGGAGGCCAGGGAGATTATGCTTAATAGTAGATCTGGATGCTATCCTTTGATCTCGAGTCCTCTGATCTCCCCTCGCCTTTGGGAGTCAAGGCTCACTCAACTTAAGGTATGGAGGCCTTCAAGGCCTTCTGGCAGGTGTACCTGTGCAGGAAATCTGTGACGCTGGTGGGTGGTCTACGCCCCTAACTTTCCAGGTTCTACGACCTGGCTCTGCGAGCCACTCCTGGCTCGTCTATTCCCTTGCCATAGCTGTGCATTCTACACACTAAGTAGGGATTTACAAGTATGGCGGCGTGGACATCTCGTTCCCCATAACGTTTAGACACAGCTCGAGCTCCCGGAGGGGAACGTCCCAGGTTACGTATGTAACCATGGTTCCCCGAGGGAACGAGACGCTGTGTCGCAGGGCCATACCTCTGGCATCCCTACTAGAGCTTTGCTTCATTCCTGGAAGCTGACGCCGCTGCACGCCACGTGCTTTTAAGCATCGTGGTCATGACGCCACCCGCACCTGACGCCTGGCCATCAATTTTGACTGATTACACATATGATTCAGAGCTGGACAACGCTGATGCATGCTCCCCATAGCGCTTACGACGCAGCCGCCTCGTTCCTCGGGAACCATGGTTACATACGTAACCTGGGACGCTTTTCCGAGTCGTTCGTTCATCACGTGACTAATGCAGTATGAGCCGGAAAGAGAATTGATTAGTTCACTTTTTGAGTCTTCGGGTTTGAGTCGTTCGTTCATCACGTGACAGCCCCGTAAGCTAAACCTATGCAGTCTAAGGGAAAAAGACTTAATAATAATAATAACCAACTCTTTAGTTACCTTTGTTACCGCGTTCAGTGTTATGGAAAATAACCATCATGACAGAAATTCACACATTTATAAGCTGTAAGAAATAAAAAGCTACAATTTGAGACAGGGCACTGTTGAGGCCCGAGGTCTTCTGGCTCAAATTGACCTAGAATTTGTTGTGCATCTTGTTACTCTGCGTAAGTTGTTTGGGGAGACAAAGCTACTTTCTGACATGTTACAGTCAGAAACTCTGTCAAGAGCTGTTGACTTAGTAAATGCTTTAGTCCAGACATTGAATGACCACAGGCAGGAGTCTTTCTTTGATAAGTTGTGGGATGAAGCATTGAATATTTGTGAGCAGTGTGATTCTGCAACAATGTCAGTGGCGAAACGTCAGAAAATGCTGAGCTCTAGACTCAGTGGCTACTGCACACTAAGCACTGTTGGTCAGAGGGAGGTAGAACGTGACAAAGATATGTTTCGCACGTCATTTTTCTATCCTGTAATTGACAGCATGCTCAATGAGTTGAACAGACGTTTCTCCAATACCAGCTGTGAGCTCATGTGAAGCATACAGTCTCTCAGCCCCCAGAGTGATGCCTTTTTAAAGGAGAGCAATGTTTTTTCATTTGGCCCGCCGTTTGTATAATGCAGAGATTGATGATTTAGGGCATCAGCTCCATCAATTTAAGAGAGTTTTGGACAGAAAAATACAGAGTGGTGAAGTTAAAAAGCCATGCAGTACAGTTGAGCTGGTTTGATTTATTGAGCCATACAGGGAAGTTTTCTTTGAGCTCTTTAGACTGTGCAAGATTGCAGTAACCCTTCCTGTAAGCTCAGCCTCTTGCGAACGCAGTTTCTCCACACTGAAACGGATAAAAACCTTCCTGCGGTCCACCACTACTGATGAGAGACTCAGTGATCTTGGTGTCCTGACCTTAGAGTCCAGAAGGGCCAAGGCTCTGAATCTTGACCGTTTTTCCAGACAGCACAACCGCCGTATCCTGTTGCTGTAGTGTAGTGTATCTATATTTTATTACAATTCAATTGATCCAGCATTGTTGTGCCAATTCAAATACATAAGTGTGGACTCAACGTTCCACAGTAGTGGGGCTTCCATAAATAGGAAAGGGCACATTGTTGTACCCTTTGTTGTACCCTGGAGTTTTGTTCACATTTAATTGACACACTGTATTTGTACCCTGTACTGTATTTTTCATTTTTTATGGCCCTACCTATTTTGCACCTGCACTCACTCTTGTACAAAATAAATGTTTGTATGATTTTAAAGTAAAATAAAGTTTATAATCTTTAAATATCATTTGTTGCCATTTTTTATGTGCCCCTCTGGTTAAACACTGGCCCCTCCTTGGCCCCCCTAGTAAAATTTCTCTAGAACCGGTTTGTCTCCATGGCAACGACCTGGGACACGCTTGTGTAGAGGAAGAGAGAGAGCACGCGCGCGCTCTGACAACAGAAAACGTCACATTTTAATGATACATTCAAATCTAGTGTTATTAGCTTAGTTATCAGTCACACGGTAACTTAAACACATATACGTTATTATCTGTATGTAAAAAAAAAAAAAAGTAGGCGAGTCTGCCGGCCCAATTTATGAGTGGGGCAGAGCGGTCCACCGGGAATTCTCCCGGTTCTCCCGATGGCCACTCCGGGCCTGATTTGAGACCAGAAACGCATCACCTAACTGTTAAGAGTAAATAATAATAATAATAATAATAATAACGATGCACCCGTTTTGTAAGGAAGCTTGCAAATTAACTAATTTATCTATGCTGTCACGTCACGTGACAAAAGAACGAACGACTCGAAAGACTCAAAAGGTGAACTAATCTGTTCTCTTACCGGTGTCCTGACATTTTATCCTACCCGTCAGATTTTCCTACCTCGGTTTACTGCGCATGCGCGCATCAATGTTGCATCCTTTTTCTCACACTGAACAACAATATTTAATGTATCTGCATTACTGTAAGGGTAGGTTTATGGTTGAGGACCGGGTTGGTGTAGACGTTAATAAAACACAATCTAATAGGTAGAAAAATATTTATTGTTGGTTTCTGGTACTAGATGTATCCCTTCTATCCACAAACGCGAATATAATATGTAATTACTATATGTGCATTACTGTAAGGGTAGGCTTAAGGTTGTGGTAGGTGTACACATTAATAAAACGTAATTTAACAGGTAGAATTTGTCATTGTCGAATTGTATACCCACTGTTTTAATGGGAGGTAGCAACATCTGACAGCGTAGGACAAATCGACTGAAAACCAATGAACTATGCTCATAGGTTCTGCATAGTTTCAGCGTATAAGGCTGTCACGTGATAAACAAACGACTCAAACCCGATGTCAGATAAGAGGTGAGGTGAGCTAAGCTAATCGTAGACTAAAGATGCAGGTAAACAATGAATTAATATTTTCTGTTTCTTATATCATTTTTTGTATTGTTTGTAGTGTGATCAACGTTTGCATAAGTAGTAGATGTGTTTGCAAGTAACACGTAACATTTGAATTATGCTTTGCTAAAAAGAACAAAATGACTCGAAAAAAGATTTGTTCATTTTGCTGAACGAGACTCAAAGGTCTGAGCCGGTAAAATGATCTGAACTTCCCATCGTTAGTTCATTCCTGAAGTGGGCTTTTACAGTAACTGTTTTTGGCAACCTAGTATAACATCAAGACGTAAAATTATCTTGTTGGTCCACTTGGGAAAACCTGTAGATGTCACGGTTTTACTCCCTCAGACGTGACATTTACACGTTTTAAACCTACCCATTTTACTGCAAATACCAATTTATATTAATAAGCAATTTAGATTTTAGACCCCTTAACCTACCCCCAAACCTAAACCTACCCATTTTACAGTGAATATGAAAAGATATAAAGCGCAATTGACCGAAATATGCAGGAAAATAACAATTTTAGTAACAACATAGCATTATAAATATTTTTATAGTCGCTAATCCCACTCCTACATCTAAACCTAAACATAGCTATTTCTGTACAGTATAGGAAAAACATGACAGACAATATGATTACAATCATTTATTTATTCCAAAAATGTTAAAAGCACTACCAAAAGTAATACAAATGACGATGCGTTTGCAGCCGCAGTCCTCTCTGGCGGAATACAGTAGGTTTGTATGAGGTGCAGAGCCGAATTTATGTTGTTAAATCGCTGAAAATATTATCCAGATTATTTTCCTGATCCTCTCACTCTCGGTGAACTCGTGAAAGCGCGCGCATGCTCGCTTGCATCATTCAAACTCACACCTCACCAGAAACATGGCATGTTGCAATCTGTGATGATTCCGAATGCAGGTGAGAGCCAATGAGCGTTAGATTATTCTGCCGTAAAACCTGTCGTTTGAAGCGGCAACATTTGGATTCGTAACGAACGCGTCAGCAGTGTTGCCAACTTAGCGACTTTGTCGTTAGATTTAGCGACTTTTCAGACCCCTTTAGCGACTTTTTTTAAGCGCCTAGCGATAAATCTAGCGACTTTTGGAAAAACGTACCCGAGATTGGTTATTTCTCATTGTCTATACTGATAACTGCTTATATTTTGTTTTGTTATTGCATTTAAGTTGAAAAATCATTCATTCTTCATTGTATCGTTTCCAGGGAAGAGAAGCTAATTCATCACACTGCATGGTAATTCAAAAACAAATTATCTTAGGTTTTGTAGAATTTAATTTACAATGTTGATCTGATTACCGTGAAAACAGTGTGACCCGCTGGACGCTCGCTGCTGCTTCAGCCATCATCAGGGATGACCTTAAGATAACCAGAGGCCTCTGGACTACCTAGCATTACGGTAAGCCCCCCTACCTCAGAAAACCTTTTTTTTTTTTGCTTCCTGACAATTATTTGTCAAATTTCGATATATGCCAGTTGACTTTTACAACACTGACTACGTTTACATGCACACGAATAATGCGATTATTTCCAATAATCAGAGTAAGAACTTAATCGCATTATGATGTTTACATGTCACGAGCAAAACTCTTACTCCTGTTTACATGCAATTTCCAATTAAAATTGGCATACGCCATCTATGTTTTTACAATTATGCTTGCTGCGATTATGAGCTTGATCATTATTTAAATCAAAGTTTTGCATTTACATGAGGTAAAGATTAATCGCAATATTGTCAAAATCGCATTATAATCGCATTAAGAGGGTGCAGGTTAACCTCTCACTGTTCTGCGAAAATGTGAATATAAGTGAATATGCAAATTCATTCTTTGCCACAGGCAGCGCTTAGGAACAGCAGAATATAGCCGTTACATAACACTACGTTATTACATGCTTTATACGGAGGTAATATTAAAATAAAATGCCATCAAAACTATACTGGCTGAAATGTGAGTTTACAGGTATGATTTAAACACCATAAATCACACGAAATATTCATTATTCATCATCAGTAGAACGAAACAACATGACATGCTGGCATAAATGTGGACTGTTTGTTTATTTGTTAGCTGCGTTTTTATTTTGAAACATGCCGTGCTCACATTTAATTAATTAAATCAGAACCTTATAAAGTTTAATGATCACATTTAAGCAATAAGATGATTCCAATTTAAAATTGAGACTTGAAGCAGCACCTTAATCTAACCTTCAGCTAACAGACACACGTATTACATCCATAGCCACAGGAACGTATTTTGAGCAGGGGCTGAGAGAAATTAGTTACGTGACAAGATTTATGCGAGACACTATAATCCAAAAGCGCAATTTTTGTTAATACAATTTTAATTTATTCATTTAATATAAGCGAGTTTGTCTTTATTGTTGCTGTTTTCATTTCATGTTTTAAAAGAGAGAAAGGACCTTATACAACGCAAGTAAGCTATATCTGTCTTATTCGTTTTGTTAATAAAAGTTAGATGCTTACTATAGGCCTATGCGAATTTGCCATTGTACTATTTTATGGCTGATGTGTTTTAATTAATAGGCTAATAATGAACCCCAAACTACGATTGTTTTAAAGAAAGGGGAAATCCAAAGATTGTTTATTTATTTGTGTTACATTGCGGATATAACACATATTTCCCTTATTCATATTGTTATTAAAAGTTCAAAGTTTAATATAGGCCTAAATTAATTTGTCATTGTAGGCTATAGCCTTTTTATTATGAATAATAATAACAATAATGAGTCAATAATATTTGTTTGAAGTAAGGGGACAATCCAAAAACCTTTTATATATTTGTTACAATGCGGGTAGCCTATGTCTTATTCAGTCAGTTAATAAAAGTTTTATGTTTAATATAAGCTACTTGTACTGATGTTGTGTGTGGGATTCTTAAGCATTAATTTTGTTCCAAGAATAGGAAAGATATAACTTTAAAGATCAAAATAAGCGCTGCAGATGCGAGAATGCGAGATTGGTTGCTGCTGAGGTAAATGGACGCTCTCAATCTTTCTCTGCTGTATCTTTGCAATGGCTGTAGAAATGGTCATTCATTCTTGATTTTGGCACGGTGCAGGTGATAATATGATAAAAAATAATGGCAACAAACGACTTCCTAAATCAGTTGATACGTCTTTCACAATCAATTTGATTCAACGCAAGCAGAGTCGGTCTACTTCATTGTGTGGTGCGCGAGAAGGGGAGGCGGCGCCAGGGGAGACGTGCGGAGTTGTAGAATAATAATTAATTATTTATTACTAATGTGAATCAGTACTTTATGACAAAAATCAAATCTTAAAATGAAAAGAAGCAGGCTTTTGCAATCACATCATTTTAAACCGTAAACTCCTGGAAAGTCCAAGGATCCAGTGAACGAATTCAAACAGTAAGCTCAAAACAGCGCTAATGCAGATGTAACCCCCCCGGGTCCACACCATCACACCGAGCGGGTCTCAAACCCAGGATTCCGGCGCGGGAGGCGGGCGGGCGCTCTAACAAGGAACGTCAAAGGCTACAGCCTCTAGTGCGCCTCTTTTTGAGGTCAGGAGAGTGAGGTTTACACACAGCCCTTACTGGCATACACATCTGTTACACTCACCCCCCTAAACCTCACTCCCATCCGGGTCACGGCACCAATGTAACTCCCCCGGGTCCACACCATCCTAACTCGTTCTTGCTCCGAGCGGGTCTCGAACCCGGATTCCGGCGCGGGAGGCGGGCGCTCTAACAAGGAACGCCAAAGGCTACAGCCTCTAGCGTCAGTCGCTAGAGCGCCTCTTTTTGAGGTCAGGAGAGTGAGGTTTACACACAGCCCTTACTGGCATACACATCTGTTACACAGAGAAAACATGGCCGATTTCATCAGCGATTACAGAGAGAATAGTGACTTACGTCCAGATGTCAGTAAATTTATTATTTTCAGCGTGTATTTGGCTTAAAAGCAACAGTGTTTTATAATGAACGCTGATTATGCGGTGGTCAGAGATTTAGCGATTCTGAATGGAACGTCTATTAAAGGCAGGCGATTTAGTGGTCACTTCTTTTTTTTCCGCTTCAAGCACTGGCTTACAGTATATCAGAGGAACATACCAACTACACAAACTGTGGTGGGAACCTAAACTGAACCATTCAGCATATAGTCAACTACAACCAGGGCGTTGCTGAAAATTAGTTGTGAGTTTGTTTTACAGAATGCTGTTGTCACTGCTGCAAACTCCCATATAGATAATTATTCGAAAAATATAATTTCCTTGCAGTCAGTGGGGCCACTTTCTAGTGTAGGCCCCTGGGCTTCAGCCCCATTAATGCGCCCCTGGCTTTCATATTAAATTATCCAAATAAAAGTGTGTTCATCTAGCTGAGTAGAACCATTTCTTTGTTGGAATTGTTTAAAGGACAAAGTATAATTATTTTTATTTTAAATATTCATTTTCCATGGCCAAGAGGATAAACAGAGATTGTGGGTCACATTCAGCGAACAGTCACAAACTCACTTTTTATATTTATTTGAACAAATGACAAGCGAAATCTAATCCCTAAGAGCTTGTGAACAGTTTTGTAGCATTTTAAAATTATGGTTAAATGTAGGCCTACTAAGACAGTCATGCAAAAATGCATGCAGGTGAGCCAGAATATTTACGTGACGTGTTTAAACGTTAAGCGTTTTCCTCCCTCTAGAAAACCGTAATTTAGAAAGCCTGTATGGATTAATACTGTGATATTTAATGTTCATATTTTGGGCTCATCTTTTTTTCTGAACATATTATGATTTATTAGTGAAGTGTGTACATGAGGTCTTTTATTATCACAGTCTCGGTGCATTAAGCATGTTCTTATGAGAGGACAATGCGTAATTTAGCCTAAATAAACACGTTGCGTTCACATTTTGAGCTTATATGCGTATCTGCACACAGCATATGCTTAACAATTTTGTCTTTATCACTGTCTAGGTAATTTAAACCACTTTAAGCATTTTAGAAAGTCCCCTGTTCAAGTTCTAATTCACAAGCCTTGAGAGTCATACTCGCAAAGAGGTTAATTATTAAACCTACAAAAATCTAATTTTTCAAAAACACACATAAATGTGATTATTTTATCGAGTGAGAGGCAGTGGGTTTAATCAGTGACATTAACAGATGTACTATTCGGCATCTTCTCCTTGACCTGCTTCATTTGGTGTTTTTACACATAGAAAAAGGTCGAAAAAACATACATTATCCAGTTTTCTCTATCAGAATTTTTACTATTTAAATTCTCAATGCAGCATGAATGACATACAACTGTGACATTTTTCACAATCACGACAAAAAAATAAAATACTGCCCTAAACTCAATAGTGGAAAGGCAGTGCTATCCTAAGTTTCTCACACTAGTGTGCTTTAAAGTTTAATCAGGAAGTTTACTTCTAAATGCTTTTATTGTGTACAAAATTGCACAAAGTCACACTTGTCAAAAATGTCCGGCCATTGAAAGGGAATGGGGAAGAATGAAAATAAGAGAAACAACTAGTGTTCAGGAGCAGGGCCGTTTCTAGCCAATTTGACGCCCTAGGCGAAATCCCTATTGCCCCCCCCCAAAAAAGCTAAACTATTTTTTATATTTTATTATATTCAGACACCAGTTTCTTGTCACATTACACTTGTTTTTCATAGTAACGACACTAATTTGTGGAGATTGAGTTCCACAAATCAGAATGCATTATATGTAAATTTACTTAAGTAAATCTGTAATATCATTGTGTTGTCACTAGATGCCTGTATAGCCCTATGTACCAATCCCTAGTTGCTAAGACATTGCACATAAATTAATTGTATTACATTTGGATTTGGATATATGTTTAGATATAAATGGCTACTTTTTGTCTTTTATCTGTTTTTTGTTCAATTTTTTTGTTGTTGTTGCTTGAAACATTGATTTAAAGTGTCAGTTATTGCATTACTATTTCAGTCAAACCTATACAACCCTTTGTTACCGCAAGCTACATATAAAAGCCTGATCAGTGGCATAAAAATAATCAATGCAGCTATTAATCCTTTGCTACTCATTAACACGTGAACTTCCCCTTTAAATAACGTGACGCTCTGCCCTCATGTGTATGACGCTGCTTGCAGTAAGTGCTGTGTTATGAGTAGGGGTGGGCGATATGGCAAAAATATCATATCACGTTTTTTTTTTTTATATCACGATTTCACGATTTTCTCATGATTCATGTCATGTTGGTTTTACTATTTTGTCTGACCAGTGCAGCCAAAATAATTTCCCTATTATAAAGACAAGGCCTTTCAAAGTAACAAATATAAAATGAATGCTGGATATTTAGGCCAAAGTGGGCGAAGATAAAACTATATTTTTGTTATTATTTTATGTTTGTTATTAAAAAATAAGAACAAAGATACACATAATATACAAATAAAACTAATAAAACCTGCTTTATTTTCAGGTACAATAGGCATATTTAGCAGAGTATTCAAGAAATTTAATGAACAAATAAAACACTATATAGATTGATTCCTATTAAAGCAACTGTATATATATTTTTGTCAAGAGTATGGAGTTCTTTTTTTCTCTCTTTGTGTTTTGTTGTTTTAACATTAAGAATAAAAATTCTGTCATCTGTCTGTCAATTCTGTCATAGTGTTTTATATATACCATAATTTACTCAAAGTTAGTTTTACACTTGAATTAATTTCTTTCTTCTGCTGAACATAAATGCTATTTTGAAGAAGGTGGGAAACCAAAAGGTTGCTGGTCCACAGTAACTTGTATATTATTATTATTAATTAATACAGGTTTGGGGCAACGTGAGTGAGTAAATAATGACATAAATTACATTTTAGGGTGAACTATCCCTTTAATGACAGTCGGCTGCATAGTTCTGTCCCTTTAAGACCTGCGCGCATTTAATACCCAGGCACGCATCCGTTTGTCTTGGCTGTTTACTTTAATTATAGACATAACCAACTGAGTCTAAATGTAAACCTTGTGTGTTTTGACAGCATTCGCTCAAAAGATAACTTAGTTGAGAAATCAGGCGCTTTTAGACAAAAAAAAAAATGCACATCAGACCAGAATGAAAAGCTTAACTGGCAAGGCTTTAAAACACATGTGAATTATGTACTTTTGGGATTGCGAATAAGTACAGTGTCCCGTGAGAGTAACTACTGCTGAGTTAACACTGATGTGAATGTATGTGGCGCTGTATATTGAGGCGGAGTATCCAGAACTGTACCTGATAGAATGTGCACTTTAGCACAATACTACGATATTTCTTCAAAAGCGTCATATCGCACACCCCTAGTTAGATGTGAATTAATTGATTCAGCATTTCAACACCTCCGTAAGGATGCATTAAACTTGACAAAGCGGTTTAATAAAGGAAGTATTGATCTCGTGAATTAGCGAATTTTACTATACCAATATTTTTTGAATTGGCTGTTAAAGTTTATATCAGAATATTACACGACACGCTGATTCTTTAACAATACATTGGCGCAAAAATGCAAACCTTTTGGACAAATCTCGCAACATGATTTACACAAATACTGCCTAAACAAAATACTGATTTTGTGCACTTTATTTACTGCACCAATATTTTAAATTGGCCTTTGATCTTAGCTTTATTGCATGGCAAAAAAAAAGCGTTACCTTGCCAAAATACTGACAGAGCCCATTGATCTAATGCGTTGATGAGCTCTCCAAATACAAGCATTCAACAATCAGGCAGCAATGACAGCGCTCTGATCCAATGGTATACAGGCATCATCAGATTGACAGTGCTCTGATCCAATGATGTTGGGGATCCAGTGGGCGGCAGTCATATTTCAGGGTGACCATGTAACTCTTTATCACAACCCTGTTCAAATGTAGTGCCAGTATGTGCGCTCATTGGCGCCCCTTCAGCTGGTGGCGCCCTAGGCGACCGCCTAGCTCACCTATGCCTAGAAACAGTACTGTTCAGGAGCATGTTGTGCTTGCACACATAAAGGCCTTGGACCTGTGTATGTGAGGATGCATGTATATTCACGCTATTACACACACACATATTCATTAGCAGGAAAGTAGTACTTTCAGGCGCTGCGTAATATCATTTCACTTGCTGCACCCATGGTATGGCAGCAAAGTTCCTTGATTATTACGCCGGAATGAGAATATAGTTCCTAGCCATATCGGCATAAGTCTCAGTGGACATCCATGACATACAGTTCTACTATAGAATTATTATCTTGTTTAGCCTGTAGATGCTCCCACTAAGTCAAATAATTAGAAAGAACCAAATTGCCTATCACAGCTATGCTGATGATACCCAGATTTACCTAGCCTTATCTCCAAATGACTGTAGCCCCATTGACTCCCTCTGCCAATGCATTGGTGAAATTAACAGTTAGATGTGCCAGAACTTTCTTCAGTTAAACAAGGAAAAAACTGATGTCATTGCATTTGGAAACAAAGATGAAGTTCTCAAGGTGAATGCATACCTTGACTCCAGGGGTCAAACAACTAAAAATCAAGTCAAAGATAAAGATTCTGGAGACAGACCTTAATTTTAGTAGTCATGTCAAAGCAGTATCTAAATCAGCATACTAACATCTCAAAAACATTGCGAGAATTAGATGTTTTGTTTCCAGTCAAGACTTGGAGAAACTTGTTCATGCATTTATCACCAGCAGGGTGGATTATTGTAATAGTCTCCTTCCAAAGAAGAGCATTAGACCGCTGCAATATAAACGCTGCTGCAAGGATTCTGACTAGAACCAGAACATCTGAGCACATCACACCAGTCCTCAGGTCCTTAGGGCTTCCAGTTACATTTAGGATTTATTTTAAAGTACTTTTACTAGTTTATAAATCACTCAATAGCCTAGGACATAAATACATTGCAGATATGCTCACTGAATATAAACCTAACAGACCACTCAGATCATTAGGATCGAGTCAATTAGAAATACCAAGGGTTCACACAAAACAAGGGGAGTCCGCTTTTAGCTATTTTGCCGCCCGCAGCTGGAATCAGCTTCCAGAAGAGATCAGATGTGCTAAAACATTAGCCACATTTAAATCCAGACTCAAAACTCATCTGTTTAGCTGTGCATTTGTTGAATGAGCACTGTGCTACGTCCGAACTGATTGCACTATGTATAATCATTTTCTATTCTTAACTGTTTTAAATTAATTTAAAATCTATTTTTATATAATTTTGTTTTTATTGTTGTGATTAAATTAATTCCTTTTTTATTATTAACTTTAATGTCTATTTCACTTCCTTTTATGTAAAGCACTTTGAATTACCACTGTGTATGAAATGTGCTATATAAAAAAACTTGCCCTGTCTTGTTTGATATTAAAGACTGTTAATTTGAGTTTATCCTCATTTTCGTGGTCCTCGTTTCTCCCTACTGTGTGCACCATGACAATAATAGACATCATACCAGACAATGAATACAATACAATAAAACATATTATTTCACAGGATTGCTTTGTTTTTTGTTTTTTTTGCCAGACCAGTCAGAGAGCCTGATGAGAAATGAATCAGAAGTCATTTTAAAAACCTAAAAGATTTGGGACTTTAAAAAAGATAAAAAGAAATACTCCTACCTGGAGCCCCAGAAGTCACCCCTACACCACCCCTGTTCTCTGACAGAAATCATATTTTTGCAGGTATAGAATCAACAATTGGTGCCATGGCCTCAGAAAAGAGTCTCTCAACAAACACACCAAAGAGGTGAGAGAAGGTTTATATATTGTCAAATCAGTAAACACCAGTGTGCTAAGCATGTTTGCATGCACGTTGTTAACACTTTTACAATTAATAATCCAACAATTTAATCTGGCACGTAAACACCTGCATTCAGCTCTTTGAAGTGTACATGTCTGGTTATGTTACGGAAAAATACATCATTGTTGTGGAATTAAGTGCATCCAACCAGAGCAAGTGTTTTGCACTAGGAAAGGTTAGAAAAAATTAATCATAAAACTGTGTTCTTGTGCTTCCATAACTGTCTGAGAGAAAATTAAGTGTCCGTACTATTTTCCTGTTGACATTTTGTAATATTTTGTATACAATTTTTTAATGTTTTATTTAACATTATAATTCATATAACAAATCAAATAAATTAGAGACATAAATTATTAAATGTTGATGTTGCTAGACTCGCTACTGGGGAATTACTTAATTTAAAAAAAGAATGCTTATAAACGCTGTTTACCTGTTTTGCAGGGTTATTACATGTAAACTGGGAATATTTATTTCAAAAAGATGACATGTGGGTGTTATGGGTGCTGAGTGGGTTTGGCCTCCTCTTACTTTGAGAGTCGTTCTGCTGAGGCCTCCGCTCACCTGAGCTCCAGCGAGACCATGACATCAATTGGTCGGCCTAAAAATAAAGTTTTCGGCCCTATGTGAGGCCGCCTTGATAAACAATCTTTATGTTGAGTAGGTTTTACCTCCTCTCTCTTAGAGTCATTCTGTTGAGGCCTCCACTCACCTGAGCTCCAGGTAGACCATGACATCAATTGGTCGGCCTTATGTTAGGCCGCCTTGATAAAAGGTATTTATGCTGAGCAGGTTTGGCCTCTTCTTACTTAGACGATTTGAGGACTGTGAACCAAGTGCTTGGCCTTCTGTTAGGTCGCCTTGATAGAAGGTATTTATGTTGAGCAGGTTTGGCCTCTCATTTAGAGAGTCATTCTGCTGAGGCCTCCGCTTACCTGAGCTTACCTGAGCACATCTAGTGCTCAGCCTTCTGTTAGGCCGACTTGATAAAATGTATTTTTATGTTGAGTAGGTCTGGCCTCCTCTCCCTTAGAGAGTCATTCTGCTGAAGCCTCTACTCTTCAGAGCTCCGTCTTTGGCAGTAATATGAGTATGTAGGCGCTTTCTTTTGAGCCTCACTAACTGCCTCTGGCGTCGAGTTTAGCTAGGTCTCCTCTCGTTCTAGGGAGTCCTTATGCTGATACCTCCACTCTTAGGCATCAATTTGCCGCTTTGGGGAACGCTTTATGTGATAAGTCTTGAAGCACATGTGAAATCAATCCAAGGTGTAATTGGGACGTCAGAGCGGGTGACGCCACAAACCAGGAAGCTATAGCCTGCCCAAACGAAGCTGTCACTAGATTTTTGTGTCTTCACAAGCCCTCTGTGTGAAACTGTCCTGTCTTATTTTGTGTTGTCTGTTAGTATTATTACTAGAACACTATCGCAAGCAAGCAACAACAAGGTTTTAGGATGTGTGTTCATCCCTGCCCGCCTTGTTAGCGGGTGGGGATACACACATTCTTTGTGTTGCCTGTTTGGGAGAAGAGCATGCATGGTCAGCGCTCGAGAGCGCCTGGTATTACCCACTAAGCCAGTGAGAACTACATCAGCACTGGTGGTAAAGGCTTATTCAGCAGCTGGTCAGGCTGCAGCATGTTTACACACCATGTCACTGTTGCAAGCCTACCAAGGCTGAGTTATTAGCAGATCTCGATGAGGGGGAGGGTATTGGTCCGAACGCAGTTTGCGAACTGCGTCGGGCCACAGATTGGTCTATCTGGGCTATGGCAGCACTTGGTGGCCACTGAGAGACATTTATGGTTAATCTGTAAAATCTAGAGAAAAATAACTTTTTACTTTAACGGGAGCAGCCCCAAACATCTAAGCAGAGCGTGGCTTTTCGTGCTCCCCCACCTAAATAATGGGGACACGGGAAGCGCACTCAACCGCAGCCTTTGAAGTGTAAAACGGCTCTGAGGACCATTATTATTACTTTTATGAAAGCTGCGAGGAAGAAGTCCTGACGCACGAGGGCTCAGGCAAATGAGGACCCCCCCCCCCACCCCCCGAAGTGGAGCGGTCAACACCTATTTTTATGGTGTCCATCCCCCTTCGGTGTCCTCAGGAGACCCTGCAGACCCAACCCTGCCACCTCGTGTGCTTCAGGGCGTGGCGGTCTCCGGCGAGCGCATATCTCAAGGTCCACCCGGAAACGTAGTGGCCTTGGGATGCCCGCCCCCTCCGAGGAGGGTTTCAGAGCGGTCAGTTCAGATGTTTCCTATCGGTTCGCCGTTTCAGGACATCGTTCTAACTGAACAACTACATAGTCTTGAGAAGCTGGTACCTCTAGTAGGAATTTGACAGCGTGAAAACTTCTGTCAATATATCTCATTGGGTCCTGCAGACTATAGAAAAAGGGTATCAATACAGTTCGGGACTCGCCCTGCCCAGGTTTATGGGGCGGTTTTCCACCGAGGTGGCCCCCCAGCAGGTTCTGGTAATGGAACAAGAAGTGAAAGCTCTGTTAGAGAAAGGGGCCATAGAATATGTTCCTCACTCCAACAGGGAAACCGGGTTTTATAGCCGGTATTACATAGTTCCAAAGAAGGATGGGGGGTTGCGTCCCATTTTAGATCTTCGAGTTCTGAATGACTCCGTCATACACCTCAAAGCTCAAGTTCAAAATGTTAACTTTGAGACAGATCGTGCCACAGATCATATCCGAGGACTGGTTTGTCACGATAGATGTCAAGGACGCATACTTCCACATATCCAGCCTTCCGTGTCACAGGAGGTTCCTGAGGTTTGCTTTTGGTCATGCAGCAATGCTTAATGCCTTGGTAATGTGGAAAAAACCTTGGTTCCTGTCCCAGAGTCCCGTGTTGAGAGCTTCATGTCATCGCAAGATGTTAATGGCAGATGCCTCTCTCACGGGCAGGGGAGCGATCTTAGAGGGATGCTCGAGTCAGGATCTGTGGAACGACCATCATCTCTCATGGCACATCAACCGTCTGGAGATGTTGGCTATATTTCTTGCTCTCAAGAATTCCTAGCAGATCTAAGGGGCTACCATGTGCTTGATGTGTACATACATTGATTTTATTATTGATCAGCTTTTGAACTAAACAAAGGGATATTAAGAGACTCCAAAAGAAAGGAAAAGAGATGTATGATTGATAATTTTGGAAAAGGGAACAGAGAACTGTGTTGAATTGTTGTTGTTGTGTTAGTCGATTCAGAGAGAATCTACTGAACTCAGCTGTGTGTCTATAAAGAGTGACTGGTCAATGAAGCATCCTATAGATTTCTTCAGTGAGACACACTCTCCTGCTAATGTGAGGTAAGGACGGTATCATGATTTAGAACACTATAGTTTACAGTAATGAGAAGTGTACACACATGGATTTTTATTATTGATTAGCCTTTGAACTAGAAATGTTCAGAGACAAAGATGTATGAGTGACATTTGTGGAAATGAGGACAGCTTTGAAAATTGCTGTGTTAAATTGTTGCTGTTAGTCTGATTCAGAGAGAATCTCCTGAACCCAGCTGTGTGTCTATGAAGAGTGACCAGTCAGTGGATCCTCCACCTGACTTCAGTGAGACACACTCTCCTGCTAATGTGAGGTAAGGACAGCATCATGCTTTAAAGGATTAAATCAGTTCATTAGTATTCTCTGAGCTGGAAGAATCTGTGGTACCGAGGAGTGAACAGAAGCTAAATTTAAACTTAGATCAGGGATGCCCAATCGTTTTTTGAAGGCAATTGCGAAGGCAATGCTGGTAGATTGCACTTTAGGTCAGTGGTTTTCAACCAGGGGGGCAAGAGATAAAATAAAACTACAATATAATATATTCACTGATATTATGACTCGCATGTTGAGTAATGTAAAAAATATATAGCCTATAAATAAATAACACAACCACCTTTCTACATATTCTGTGTTTCGGAGCAGCGAAACGTCTCTTATCGCGCTGTGAATACAGACTGAACGGCGGCTCAAACCGCTGTATGAGCAAACTACAGCTCTCGGCTGGATAAAAGAAGCCAGTGTCACACTAGTAGCCTAAAGTTTTGATGGATGACTATTGTAATCAAGGTAAAGCGGATTGCAGTGACATACAGGATCGTGCATTAGGCGTTATGTCCGTTATAAATGATGCGCAAACAAACTGTGTATTTGCGCTCTCAGGCTCACTCATCACCATAACGTAATATTTCTGCTTGAATACAGCTCAGTATATTCACATAGTTGAATACAGCGAGTGTTTTATAATGGATGCTCGCGTGTGTTGGAGAGGTTTGTGAGGATCAGTGGTGTTTATGTGCACACGGGCATCAGACGCTCCAAACAGCTTGTTCTTACAGATTAACTATTTACTGATGGTGTCGTGAATAGTGAATAATAATAAAACATTATTTTATTTTTTATTATTAAATTAATTAAATTTAAAGATACATCCCAACAAGCCTTTTTAATAATTTATTTAATATCATTTATTTACTTTTCACTTGGTAGATCTCGGCGAGTTTCTCATTTGAAAAGTAGATCCACACACAAAAAAGTGTGGGCACCACTGAGTAAGATTAATGGCAGAAGTCAACAGGGTTTTCAAAACGGACGCTTTTACATTTCGTTTTGAAACTCTTCAGCCATCGTCTTGTCTGTCTCACCTCAGTCAGCTCTCTTCAAATGATAAATGAAATCTATCTGTGATGTAGCGGTCTGCACGGGACTGGTTTTTTTAGTCCCTCTCCCGCAAGGTTTTATTCCGC
The DNA here is from genome assembly GCA_027564155.1 of Gymnocypris eckloni scoliostomus. Taxonomy (NCBI): domain Eukaryota; kingdom Metazoa; phylum Chordata; class Actinopteri; order Cypriniformes; family Cyprinidae; genus Gymnocypris; species Gymnocypris eckloni. The sequence continues at coordinate 27,534,454 of CM050421.1, forward strand.
ACCCAACTCCGTTTGTTCACATTTCTGATGAAAGAAAGACAGATAGGCGAACAAATAAAATTTTAGTCTGCACATATTTTTATTTTATTTTATTCATCTTGTCAAGAGTCTTGGATTTATTGTCAAAAAAATGTCAATAACATTTTGCTACCAACACAGAAAAAGTGTCACAGAGAGAAAAATAGTTATACAAAAACTGTAATCCCATATTTTTATTCATCTTGTCGGAATACAATTCGTTTAGGCTAACATTCAGCCTACAATGGAAAAAAATGTTGCAGAGGAAAAAAATGTAGGTTTAACCAAATAGCTATTTTATTAGTCTTGTCAAAATACTAAATTAAATTAACATCTTGCTGTTAACAGTAGGAAAAGTGTCACAGAGAAAAATATATAAATTTGACAGTCTGTCATTTAAAATAATAGGCTAAGCATAATAAAAAAAACGAGTTGAACATCCTTCAAGGACAGTGCATCCACACTTTGCTCCATCCTAATTCTGCTCGTTCACTCATCACAACCCGCCTGGTCTGTCTGCGGGCCGTATATTCACCACTAGTAGGCTAGCGGCTAGCCTGTTCTTAGCATCATTGCACAAGCTGTGCACAGACCTCCACAAATACAACTAAGCACTGGTTCATGCGTGCAGTGCGCACATAACCGGTGCTTGATAAGAATAAAGCGCATATATGCTGTTCTGAAAGGATGTCCGGAACGGGATATTGTTAGGCTGCCCGCTCCCGTTCAAATTTTACCAGAGTTACCGACCGCTGCTACGTTGTATTCTGGAAATTAATCAACTAATTAAAATGAATAAATTATTCTCGAAATCTGGTCGGGACAGCCGCGGCAATGCAGACCAAGACTGCTGTGATGCAAGACTCTTGTTTGTTCAGTGCGCTGCATTGAGCAGCTGCGTTCAGTTTTAATTGTAGTGTCCTCTAACTGAACTAAATTACTATAAAAAAAATCTAAACGATGGTGGGGGACGGTGCCGTGACGTGACAGTATTGCAGATCAACACTGGTATCACCGTCAACACCGTCTATTGCAGCAAACCTAGAAAGCATGGATCCATCCTGCCTTGTCTCAATGGTTCAGGCTGCTGGTTGTGGTGTAATGGTGTGGGGGATATTTTCTTGGAACACTTTGGGCCCCTTAGTACCCATTAAGCATCATTTAAATGCCACAGCCTACCTGAGTATTGTTGCTGACCATGTCCATCCCTTTATGACTACAGTGTACCATCTTCTGATGTACTTCCAGCAGGATAATGCACCATGTCACAAAGCTCAAATCATCTCAGACTGCTTTCTTGAACATGACAATGAGTTCACTTTACTCAAATGGCCTCCACAGTCACCAGATCTCAATCCAATAGAGCACCTTTGGGATGTGGTGGAACGAGAGATTCACATCATGGATGTGCAGACGACAAATCTGCAGCAAACTATCATGACAATATGGACCAACATCTCTGAGGAATGTTTCCAACACTTTGTTGAATCTAAGCTAAGAAGAACCCGGTATTAGCAAGGTGCACCTAATAAAGTGGCCAGTGAGTGAATAAACCATAGACTGTTAAAAAAATATGGACGGTCTCCGCTTCTTTCCACTATAGAAAAGTGAACCCAAAGCATCTCAGTATGGCCGTTGGCATCTTGAGAAAATGACGTCATTTGGAGCCCGAGTCTGCACAGTGGAGAATTGTTTAGAGACCGAGTCTGCGCAGTAGTGTCGTGAGGTGGAGCCGCGGTATCGAACTCCCGCAGACCCAATCAACCATAAGGACACGCCCCATTTTTATAGCATCAAATTACTATCTAAAATGAAACTTATCACAAAAATGAACAATTGAACATATATCAGTGTGATAACAACTACCTTAAATGACAAAAAAACATATTTTGGAAAATTGCACTGGAAGTGTAATTTCTTTTTTTATTTTGACTCAAGTCCCATTGCTTTACATGGAGAGGGCAGGGTTTATGATCTGTACTGCAGTCAGCCACCAGGGGGCGATGAAAGAGCCTGCAGCTTCACTTTTTAGGACATGTGAGGCACACCCGATGTAAACCCACAGCGTTCTGAGACCGTCAAACTGCCAAAACATTTAATTGCATTTTACATTAACATTAATGCAGTGCATTGAGAGTCAAAGCGTGCAGAGACAATGGGCAGAGATGTTATGGATGGGTTTATTCCTTGCGCATGCACTGAAACATAAGCAGTAGGCTACGTTCACATTCTTTCATCAACTAACGAAAATGTCTGTGTTTGTGCATGTACAAGAATAAAACATACTCTGTTATTGTAGTAACCTCGGTTCCTGTGGTAACCTTGGTTACCTGAGATACGGAATGAGTAAAGCATCTTGATAAAGACGCATATGGGGAAAAGCCTTTTTTCTCCTGAACTGAAGCCTTATTCAATCACGCAGTGAAACTGCATGACTATTGGTTTGTGCAGTGTGTAAAAAAACGAACCAATGATTGATGAAGCCCACCAGAATGGGCGGAGCCATCTGCCTATATAAGCGGTCGTTTCACCATAGGATCCTCAGGTTACTTATAACTCTATTACAGAGATTTGTGAAATAAAATTGCATTATTTTTTATTTTTCCCAGGCCTGGAAATTGCGGTTTCAAAATGTTATTGCTTTTTCATGTACTAAACCTAATAAAAGCAACTGATGCACGCTGTTAATCACTTAAAATGGCCCACCAATGCGATCACGCGAATGCTCCGTTACCTCTCCCTCCTCTAATCACATGCCAGATCCGGGACCTCTAAATTTACAAATTAAGCACTGGGCAAGACTCAATCCTCTCTTCTGTGAAGACACATGAAAACACACTTGGGATTTGCAAAAAAGGATCTAGGACCCTCAGACTGTGAGAAACAATATTCCCTGGTCTGATGAATTTCAATTCCGAACATCATGTTTGAAGGAAAGCAGGCACTGCTCATCACCTGCAGAGTACCATCCCAAAAGTAAAGTGTGCTGGTAGCAGCCTCATGTTGTGGGACTGTTTTTCAAATTGTTGAGATTAGCCTTAATGAAAACATAGTCCAAAGCATTCAGAACCTCAGACTGGGCAGAATGTTCACCTTCCAACAGGACAATGAACCTAAACACACAGCAAGAGTGGCTTATACACAACTCTGTGAATGTCCTTGAGTGGCCCAGCCACAGCCTAAGATTGAACTCAATCAAATATTTCTGGAGAAACCTGAAAATGTGCATCTGCCCCCATCCAACCTGACAGAGCTTAAGAGGTGAAGAGGTGAGGAGAAGAATAGCAGATAATTTCCCAATGCTAATGAGCAAAGCTTGTCGCATCAAACAAAAAAGTCTTGAGACTGCAAACATTAATGCTAATCAGCTAAAGGTAAAAGAATAATACCACTGTATATTGAACTTATTTTAGTTGTTTTAATTTTTAATAAATGTATTAAGTCGTTACAATTTTGTGTACAATCATTATAAATACACTCATATACAGAGATTTTTTAAATATTTATTTTTGGTGTTTTATGCCTTTTAATAAGACAGACCAGTAAGTGAAGTGAGTGAGAGAGAGGGGGTTGGGATCGGGAAAATCCACATGCTAGGACTTGAACTCGGGACAGCCGAAGCACAACGGTGCTACATGTCAGCGGTGCTACTCCTTTTTTCCTTATTATCATGAACTCCACCGGCCTCGCTCCATTCTTTCGGCTCTCTGCCCTGCCCCACTCGTCACATACAGTATTGAAATATTCACGTAAACATAATCTGTTATGTCTTAAGTGTATATTTGGGAAACTGTTTGGGATAAACATTATATTATATCCGAGCATCTGTCTCATTAATGCTAATCTAACAATAAAATAAAAGAGGCCATCACTCACTGCTCTTGATTGAACTGCTTTTGCAGTTTTAATAATAAATGTATTTGTAATGAATACACTAAATTGATTTTTACATTTGATTTCTTTGTTTTAGATATTTTAGATATTTTTGTATTTTACCTTTAATTTTTGTTGGAAACTCATACAGCGTGCCTTGATTTGACAGTTTACTCAACAAAAATGTGTGAATTAGTTTTTGGACACTTGAAATATTGAGATAAATGTATGCATTATGTAAAAAATATTGTGTCGATCCTTGAGAAATTGTATTGATAAAAGCCATTTCCATGAGTTATATCAGTAAACATTTGTATACACTATACCTTTTTATTATTTGATGTAAACCTGGCTAGCATTAATGAACAGGTACTCAACTGTACACTGTAATTTACAACAATGAGAAGTGGACATATGGATTACAATTATTTATTGAATTGGTATTAACTAGAAATGTTCTGATAAATTACAGAAACAAAACAGATGAATCAAGGTCAGAATCAAACTCTACTAAACAGAAGCAGTTGGATTCCCTCTTTAAGGTAAGTGTGTGTGTGAGAATTTGTGTGAACTTGGTATTCCCTATACTATCATGATCTCTGTTATGATTGGCTAACCTTTGAGCATGTGACAAGTAGTGGCCATAATAATAATAATACACTTTATTTTCTATAGAGCCTTTAAAGGTACATCTCAAAGCTCTTTACACAGAAGAAAAAATAAAAAAAAATAAACATCATCCATATGAGACAAACAAATCACTTAAAAGCTAATCTGAAAAAAAAAATCGTTTTAAGAACAGATTTGAAAACACTAAAAGATCAAACCTGTCTGATCTCAGAAGGAAGAGAATTCCAGAGTTTTGGTGCACAAGAAGAAAATGCCCAATCGCCCATAGATTGTAAACGAATAGGGGGTACCACTAAAAGACCAGAATCAGAGGAACAGAGATCGCAACTTGGAGTATAAACAGTTAACAGTTCAGACAAAAAATGTGGTGCCAAACCATGCAAAGCATTATAGGTTAGCATGAGAAATGTAAAATCAATCCTAAATCTGACAGGGTACATACTGTTGTTGACACTGGTACACTTACCATGCATTTACACTGCTTAAAAAAAATGTGCTCTGGCTGCCCTGCCAACAGTGCTGTAGAAAGATTTGTGGACGCTCTGACAATCGGATGATTGGTCTTGAATTTAATGGGGCTGCAAAGCAAGCAAGCATGTTGATCTTGTGCAAACTGACCACAAGTAGTGTATAAGTTAACCTCATTAAATATATTAAATGTGAAAGTAAGAAATTGATTGATGGAAAGAACTGAACAATTATAGTTAAATGTTGGCTAATGAAATAAAACAATTAAAAGCCTTTTGTGTGGTGTGCCTTTTGTGTTCCCTTTCGATATTTCACTCGTACTGCATCGAGAATCGATGCTTAGTATGGGAAAAAAAAGTTTTTCCTCTTCAACTGAAGCCTATTTCAATTATGCAGTTATAACACCACATGATTGGTTCGTGTAGGATTAAAAAACGAACCAATGCACGGCGGTGGCGAGCGAGCCAATGCAATGCAGCCCACCAAATCCCGCCAAAATGGAAGGGCCGTCTGGCTATATAATCAGCCGCCTGCCACCGCATCTCAGATTTCTTCTCTTCAGCGACGAACTCCCTTCTTCACTGACTCTTCACTGACGCCGGTATCCGCCGTTGAAATGCCTCAAGCAGCCAGATTAGGAACTCTCGCAGTGACCAGCTTGCAGACTCGGTCATCCCATACAGCCATCCGGCGTCAATCCAAAGAGCCTCACTAAAAGAGCAAATTTCAGCGTAGCGTTGTTGCAAATGCCGCGCCGTCATTGTAAGACGTGCGGGAATCGCCTGCACGCTGATGACACTCACGCTGCGCTCAGCGGGGCTGAATGCTCACACTGGGAATGTTTCAGTCTTGCTTCTCTGCGCTCGCAGGTAGCTTTCTTTTCAGAGAGCGACTCCGTCCCTCGCGCCCTCCTGTTTTCTTCCTCCCAGGGATCTGTGAGGAAAAAAAAGCGGGCAGAGGATTTGAGCAGCCGGTGACAAGCGAGCTCACGTTGGCTCAATGCCCACGTTCCTCGCCGTCACCGCAGAGAGAGAGAGAGAGAGCATTTGCCCGTTCTCTTTACTCAACATGATCAGCGTCCCTCCCCTGTGAGCGACATGATCTCGTTCGGTCCGAGTGATGGCGAAATAGATGACAGCTTTTTTTCTGGCAGCTTCGGATGCAGAGGTGTTATCGGGCTCTGTGACTGACCCCGCACTCCTACCATCATCCTCTTCATGTAACGCCAGACTCAGAGCGGATGAGGAGCTCATCTGCATCATGACAAGGCTGTCAATGAGCTGGGCTCAAATGGAGCCATCTCGCAGCAGGCTGGACGAGTGTTTTCTCACAGGGCGCTATCAAGCCCCCGCCAACGCTCGTCCCCCTCCTTCCCCAAAGTTCATAGGAGCTCACGATATTATGGCACGCCCCCCACTCATCTCGCATCCGCCCTTCTGCTTCAGCTGCTCTCACATCTGTTGACTGCGCTGAAGAAAAAGGATATGAGCACTTACCTCTTCTGGATGAGTCTGTGGCCACACATCTCTGCCCGCCCACAGCTATCAGATGGAAGGCGAGGGCGAGCCATCCGTCCAAACCATGCAGGGCCACATCTGCACTCGCTGGACACGCCTACTCGGCGGCTGGACAAGCGGCTTCAGTGCTGCACTCTATGGCTGTGCTCTAGGTCTTCCATGCCAAGATGCTCGCCAGTGAGGAAGCCGGTCTGGATGCAGCTTCACTCAGGGACCTGAGGAGCATGAAAGACCTGGCTCTACACGCCACCAAAGCCACCGCCCATGTATTATTAGAACACCACCTCTGGCTCACGATGACGGAGATGAAAGAGGCGGACAAAGTTCCCTTCCTCGACCCTCCGGTTTCGTCAGGCAGCCTGTTTGGACCAGCTGTGGAGGGCTTTGCTGAACACTTCACAGAGGCTCAGAAGTCGTCTCAAGCGATGCAACACTTCCTCCCTAAGCGCACCAGCTCTTCTGCTGATTCCAGTCGGCCCAGGCCTGCGCCAACTAAGCAGACAGCTAAACCAACGCCAGCCACCCCGGAGCCCTGACCTCCTGAGGGTTGGCTTTATAGAGGGCGCTCACGCTCGGCATGACGCTACCCCTTCCCGAAGCGCCAAGGACCCTGGCCCAGGATCGCCTTGGATCCGGAGCCTCAGAAGTCCTCCTGATCAGCCAGGCAAAAAGCGGAGGGGCCCGAGTCTCGCTATTGCCGGACCACCCCACAGGCAGCCTCTTATGTGCCTCTCGCCACCCCCGCTTAACGCTGGGTGCAGAGGAAGTGTGTTTTTGGTTACCGCTGCGATAGCGGACAAAATAAAACACATACATTTTCAAAAAGAGAGCAAAAATATTTTTCTGCCTACCATAAGCGTCCTGCCCTTATGCAGCCAGTCTGCACAACCGTTTTAACCCCTTGCCATGCGGGCCAAGGTCTGGCAGGCCATCCCCGTTGTGTCAGCGTGGGTAATGACTATGGTAAGACGAGGTTATACTTTTCAATTCGCTCAAAGACCACCACACTTCCACGGTTTGCTCGCCACCACAGTACGCAGCGAGGACACCCAAGTCCTCCGCAGTGATGAATCTGCTGTAAAAAAAGAGTCATAAAAATTATTCCTCCAGCCCAGAGCCAGTCAGGCTTTTACAGCCGCTACTTCCTTGTCCCCGAAAAGAGCATACTGTCACCCAGCCAGCGAGTTTCGTTCCTGGGCACAGTTATCGACTCCGCAACGTTAGCGGAGTTAGTCATGACAATTCAGCGTCATGCGGCCTCTTTCAAGGAAAGTACCGCCCGTCCGCTCAAAGCTTTCCAAAAAATGCTGGTCCTTATGGCAGCGGCTTCACTGCTACTTCAGCTGAGTCTGTTTCACATGTGTCCCATCCAGGTTTGGCTGAAGCAGAGGGTTCCATCCGTGGCTTGGCGTCATGGACGCTTCCGCGTAACGGTGACTCGGGCCTGTGTATCAGCCCTGACCTGTTGGAGGGACCCCTTCTGGCTAAAGGAAGGAAGGTTGTCACGACAGACGCTTCCAACAAGGGTTGGGGAGCGCTGTGTGAGGGCAAACCGACCTTCGGCCTTTGGTCCGAAGAGGAGTCGGGCCTACACATCAACTGCCTAGAAATGCTAGCAGTGTGTCAGTCCTGTCAATTCTTTCTGCCAGACATATGGGTGCACCATGTGCTAGTACGCTCAGACAGTAGGTCTGTGGTGTCATACATAAATCACCAGGGCAGCCTCGTCTCGAAGCGACTCTGCATGCTGGCAAAAGAACCATGCCCTGTGGTCTGATGAGACCAAGATAAACTTATTTGGTTCAGATGGTGTCAAGCGTGTGTGGCGGCAACCAGGTGAGGAGTACAAAGACAAGTCTGTCTAGCCTACAGTCAATCATGGTGGGGGGAGTGTTATTGTCTGGGGCTACATGAGTGCTACCGGCACTGGGGAGCTACAGTTCATTGAGGGAACCATGAATGCCAACATGTACTGTGACATACTGCAGGAGAGCATGATCCCCTCCCTTCGGAGACTTTCGGCCGCAGGGCAGTATTCCAACATGATAACGACCTCTGCCTTGCTAAAGAAGCTGAGGGTTAAGGTGATGGACTGGCCAAGCATGTCTTCAGACCTAAACTCAATTGAGCATATGTGGGGCATCTTCAAACGGAAGGAGGAGGAGCAAGGTTTCTAACATCCACCAGCTCTGTGAAGTCGTCATGAAGGAGTGGAAGAGGCCTCCAGTGGCAACCTGTGAAACTCTGGTGAACTCCATGCCCAAGAGGGTTAAGGCAGTGCTGGAAAATAATGGTGGACACAAAATATTGACACTTTGGGTCCAATTTGGACATTTTCACTTAGCAGTGTTCTCACTTTTGTGGCCAGCGGTTTGGACATTATTGGCTGTGTTGAGTTATTTTTAGAGGATAGCAAACGTACACTGTTATACAAGCTGTACACTCACTTCTTTACATTGTATCAAAGTGTCATTTCTTCAGTGTTGTCAGATGAAAATATATAACAAAATATTTAAAAAAAAATGTGAGGGGTGTCCTCACTTCTGTGAGATACTGTAGCTCATTACCATAAAGTTGTCCTGACTTCAACTCTCCTTGACACCAAAATCTCTTTCAAGGAAAGTCTGTTCACTCGACCGCCATATTTGCAAAGCCTCCGGGCAGCTCAAACAAGACCAAGTCCTATCCAAATGAATGGGGGAATCCTGAAATTTCAAAAACTGCTAACTGAACTCACATTTAAATTACATATTTCAAATCAGCATCAAAATCTGAAATTAACTTCCCCTTGAATGTTGTTTCTTATGCTTAAATACAGTTTAAAAAGCTTATTTTCAGGCTAGATCATTCAATGCGCATGTGCAGTCATAACACGCTTAAGACTGTGCATGGGCTAGACTCACGGTTCTATGGGACCCAGAGCTTCTAACGGCCGCTGCAGTGATGCAGTGACTTTACCAATCAGCGATTGGCTCTTTCATTTAGAAGGTGGGACGATTCTGCCATATTCCGCGTTGCAGTTTCTCCCATTCATAAGTATAGAAGTGAACCGTCTTTGTATTTCTATAGTCTTTGTTGACACCCACACCGTCCAAGACATGCCACACCGCTGCTCGCCGGAGCTAGCCGCCGGCTCACATTGAAAATGAATAGGCTTGTTCAAGATGAACTCTACTAGCCTGCCACCGGCTGGCGAGAGTAGCCACTTGCAGTTGGGGCGGAAATTAAAAGCGAAGACGTCAAGTTAGACATTTTCTGCTCCCATTAGTGAAGCTTGCACAGTGTTTTCATACTCTATATTTATTTATTTATTTTAGTAATGTCTTCTGTTGTGCCACCTTACCCCATATCCGAGAAATATGAATAATACAGGATATTGTTTTAGGATATTTTGTTATGTTTGCTTTTAGAGATTTTAGTTTGATTTATTGTTACTGGATATATTTAGGAAATATTTATTTGTGGTACATCAACAATATTTAAATGGTGATCAGAGGATTATAGTTGCATTTAAATGCGATTTGGTTAATTCCAAACAAAGTATCATGTCCATTATAAAATGGTGTGCACACTTATCCAAGCAAGTAATTAATTAATTAATTGAAATCTGTTTATTTATTCATTCACTGAAATGTTTATTTTTGTTGCATGAATTTATTTGGTTTTAGTATTACATTAAAGGTGGAAAAATATTTGACAATTGTACTTTTGTTTAAAAAAAAAATTTGAATATCAGAAACCGACAATAGTAGCATTAATGTGTAGCATTTTTATGTGTTCACTGTTTGACTTTATTATTTTAAATTATTGATGGATTTATTCATTCATTCATTCATAATTTTTTGTTAATTTTATTCTAACAATTAAATTCCAATAATGCTCACAAATCTGTGTTTTTATTACAGCTTGTAAAGCTATTTTAGTGTAGTCACACTTAATTAATGAATTAGTTAATTAATTAAGTGTAGTCCTGCCAGTTTTACATTGATCCATCAGTTGCTAAATTGATGTTCATTGTCTGAATATTTACTAATTTCAGAATCTTGAGCACAAAATAATTTCTCTGATGAAGAAAGAGCTGAATATGTTCAAGGGAATTCTTAACCTTGATTACACATCATGCTCTGAGAGAGAAGAGGAGGATGAAGGTCAGAGCAAAGTCAGAGACTGGCTTCTGAAGATCACACTGAACGTCCTGAAGAAGATGAACCAGACAGACCTCGCTATCACACTGCAGACCAGTAAGAACTATGAGTCACTTACTTTGTGAAAACACAATTACGTTAAACAATAACTATATATATATAAAGATTATAGACAAACTCTGATTGTGGCTTGACAAAGTCTTGTCTGAAAGTTTTGAAATTTTCTTTAAAGTTTTTCTCCTTAGTCAAAGGATTAAATCTATCACAAGCATGCACATGCCATATCAGGCCACAGTAGCACATTGATAGCATGTATCTGCACATTACTGGCACATTTAAAATTTTGCAGCCATGTTTAACAAGTTGCTAGAATGTTTATAGCATTTTTAAGATGTTGTTAACGTATTAGTAACACATTTCTAGCATGTTTTGACATTTTACTGTCCAGTTTTATCACATTGCTATCATGTTTCTAGCATGTTTCAGCACATGTCCTTAGGTAGTTGCTAGGCTTTGCTAGGGATTGAAGCTGTGGTAAGCATGTTAAATATACGCATACATGACATTACCTGCTAACAAAGCAGGAGACAAAGGTCATGAACAATACGAGTTGGTATATGTGTAACCCCCCCGGGTCCACACCATCCTAACTCGTTCTTGCGCGGTCTCGAACCCGGGACTCCGGCGCGGGAGGCGGGCGCTCTAACAAGGAACGCCAAAGGCTACAGCCTCTAGCGTCAGTCGCTAGAGCGCCTCTTTTTGAGGTCAGGGGAGTGAGGTTTACACATAGCCCTTTACTGGCATACATCCGTTACATATGCATGTTGATGAAAATATGTAAAACAAGCTGCTGCATCAATAGACATGCATATATCCATACAACATTAGATGACAGTAAATGAGTACATTATGATCACTAGTAAAAATAGAAATACTGTGTCAGTAATGAATTACGTTGTTTGGTGTACTTTCTCATCATTTACTACATTTTAATGTTTAAGTGATAGCAAGGATTACTTGATTGTGATATATGTGATTTATTTGTGGTCTAATTACAGAATATATATATATATATAGTCCCCTCCATAAGTATTGGAACAGTAAAGACAAAATTGCTCTGTTGGCTGTGGAGTCAAGACATTTGCAAATATGATTAAAAGATTAATATGAGACAAAACTACAGAATGTCACATTTTATTATTAGCCATTTCAATACACATGTTTTACCAGCTAAGAAGTTCACTTTTAGAGTGCATCCCACTCATTGATGTGAGAATAAGTATTGGGACAGTTGAACATAAGGCAGATATAAAAGATTCAATTGTTCTCATCATTTGAAATACTTGTCCCAGCCTTTAATGCCGCCAATTACAAGTATTGCTTGTTTTGGGGAGTTACTGCCTTTACTCTCCTCTTCAGCTGGTGAAATTCATGTTCTATCGAATTTAAATCTGGAGATTGACTTGGACAATCTAAGACTTTCCATTTATTTGCCCTTATAAATTCCTTGACTGAACTGGCAGGGTGTTTTGGGTCATTGTCCTGATGCAATATGAAGCACTTCTCAATAAATCTGGTTGCATTTTCTTGAATATTGGTAGACAAGATTGTTTTGTACCCTTTAAAATTAATTCTGCTACTGTCATCATACATTAAGCCATTAGTAAGGTTGAGAGGGCCTGTTCCAGAGACAGCATGCATGACCATGCCATGGCACAACACATCCACCATGCTTTACAGATGAGGCTGTATGCTTGGGATCTTTTGCAGTTCCCTTTTTTTCTCCACATTTTTGCTTTCCCGTCACTTAGATAAAGGTTCATCTTTGTCTCATCGGTCCATAAACACAGTTCCAAAACTCTTCTGGCTCACCTTTGTGCTTTTTTGCAAACTCTAATCTTGTCTTTCTATTTTTGGTGCTGGTCAGAGGTTTGCATCTCGCTGTAGCATCTGTAATTCTGAGTCAAAGTCTCCTGAGGACAGTAGATTGTCAGAGCATCACCCCAGCTTTCTGGAAATTGTTTCTGATTTTACAGACACGTCTTTTAGGGTTCATTTTCACAGCTTTTATGATTTGTCTGTCATCAACTACTGTTGTTTTCTCAGCCGATCAGGTCGTTGCTGGTGTCGCTGGTGGTTTCCAAACTCTTGATTTCTCCATGCCCTTTGTTTTTTGCAATAGCTCTAATTGACTTACTATTTTCTTTTAGCATCCAAATTGCTAGCTTTTCTCTCAAAGTCAGTTCCCTCATCTTCATTCCTGGTTTGTGTGTGTCATCATCAAATGCAAGATTCAGAATACAGAAGTTATGGATATAACTGATACGACACATTCCCTGCTTTTAATATCTGAATAATTAATGCAGCAGGACACAGCTGATCACCTAGAAAGATCGGTGAGTCAACTGTCCCAATACTTATGCTCACATCAGATAGGGGGATGAAACTCTAAAAGTGCTGAACTTCTTAGCTGGTAAAACATCTGTGTGTTAAACCAAGCACATTCGCTGCAGATGCAACGAAGACAAATAAGCTTGTGCCATGTAGTCAATGATTTATTGTTACTAGATACTGTGTATACGTGTCATTTAACTGGACCTATCAGCCTGCATCATCTAGAGTTTTATGGCAGAACTAGATGTTTATTCTACCATATAATGTATAATTTAAATAATACTTTGATTTGTATATTTGTGTATCAATTTATTATTTATCAATAACATATAATCACATACATTTTCATTTCCATTTTTGCCTTTCTGCTCCTTAGGACTTGCCCCTTTGTATATGAAACAACACAAATCCAGCCTAAATAAGAAATTTCAGAGAATTAATGAAGGAATATCAAATCAAGGAAGCTCTATATCTCTGCATGATATCTACACAGAGCTGTACATCACAGAGGGAGGGAGTGGAGAGGTCAATAATGAGCATGAGGTGAGACAGATTGAGACTGTATGCAGAAGACTAGAAAGACAGGGAACATCAATCAAATGCAATGACATATTCAGACCATCACCTGGACAAAACGGACCCATCAGAACTGTGCTGACTAAAGGAGTGGCTGGAATTGGAAAAACAGTTTCAGTGCAAAAGTTCATTTTGGACTGGACTGAGGAACAAGCAAATCAGGATCTGCAATTCATATTTCCACTTCCTTTCAGAGAACTGAATTTGATAAAGCAGAGAAACCTCAGTTTGATGGAGATTCTTCATCATTTTTTCACACATATAAATGAACTGACATCAACAGATGTTGACAACTTCAAAATCCTATTTATCTTTGATGGTCTGGATGAGTGTCGACTGCCTCTTGATTTTCCAAACAATCCGAGCTTGTCTGATGTAACAGAATCAGTCTCAGTGGATGTGCTGCTGACAAACCTCATCAAGGGGAATCTGCTTCCTTCTGCTCTCCTCTGGATCACCTCTCGGCCAGCAGCAGCCAATCAGATCCCTCCTGAATGTGTTGACCTGGTTACAGATGTTCGAGGGTTCAATGACCTTCAAAAGGACAAATATTTTCAGAAGAAGGTAAATGATCTGAGTTTGGCCAGCAGAATCATTACACACATCAAATCATCAAGAAGCCTGTACATAATGTGTCACATCCCAGTCTTCTGCTGGATTTCAGCTACTGTTCTAGAGAAAATAATGGGTAAAGCAGACAGTGCAGAGATCCCCCAAACTCTCACTCAAATGTTCATACACTTCCTGATCTTTCAGACCAAACTAAAATCCCTGAAATATGATGGGAAATGTGATGTAGATCTTAAACAGGCTAGAAATAGTATCCTGTCACTGGGAAATCTGGCTTTTCAACAGCTGGAAAAAGGGAACCTGATCTTCTACGAGCAGGACCTGAGGGATTGTGGCATTGATGTCATTGATGCATCTGTGTATTCAGGAGTTTGTACCCAAATCTTCAGAGAGGAGTTTGGGCTGTACCTGGGAAAGGTGTACAGCTTTATTCATCTGACCATCCAGGAGTTTATTGCGGCTCTATATGCGTTTCTTTGCTTTTTCAGACAAACCGGACCTGTTAACATGTTCAGATCAACTTTGACTGATTTTTTGAAAAGTGAAGTAGACAAGGCTTTACTGAGTGAAAATGGTCACCTTGATATTTTCCTCAGATTCCTTTTGGGTCTCTCACTGGAGTCCAATCACACTCTCTTAAGAGGTCTATTGAAAAAGACAAGAAACAGACCTCACGACAGACAAGAAATAGTTGAATACATTAAGAGGAAGATCAGGGAAAATTCCTCTTCTGAGAAATCCATCAATCTGTTCCACTGTCTGAATGAACTGAATGATGATTCTCTAGTGCAGGAAGTCCAAACATACCTAAGCAGACCAGGTACCAGTTGTCTTTCAACAGTCACACTCTCTCCTTCTCAGTGGTCAGCTCTGGTGTTTGTGCTGCTGAACTCGGAAGAGAAGCTAGATGAGTTTAAACTAAGTAAATATCATAAATCGGAGGAATGCCTTCTGAGGCTGCTACCAGTGATAAAAGCATCTATAAAAGCAGAGTGAGTATTATTGTTTTATTACAGTGTGAAAATGTACACAACAGAGCAGGTTGTTTTAATGGCTGATGTCAGTATCCTAAGGCCGGTTGAACACTGCACTCACAGACATCTAAAAATACCAACAAACATTGTCATGACTGAACTGGTCATATTAACTGAATGCAGGCATTGAGTAGAAAGGTTTATTATTAAGCATTTGACATTTTATTATTAGACAAGACAATAAAAAAAGAAAACACTCTAATTGTTAATGAGAGACATCATGGGTGCTTCTTACTTGTCAAAGTGACCTGCACCATGTATACAGATTTTATTTAATATTAGTGTATACCATACTTTACTGTACTATACACACACAAACACACGTACGACAAAATATTGTGTGTAAAACTTTTCAAATAAGAAACAAATTACTGAATGCACCTTTAATCTTTAACAAATAGTTTGGAATGTTTATAAGTAGAAACTTCTGAACAGGCTTTTATGTGTTAGTTACTAGAAACAACTTGTTTGCTTCACAAAATGGCAAATACATGATTTAAACATTCAGGTTTATGGAAGTAAAATAATGACAAATGTAATGAAAAAAAGCGTGTTGAACTGAAAAAGAAAAAAGCCATTGCATTAACAGTGGGTCTGTTTACTTTTGCTTCCATTCCTCTTTCTTAATCATACAATTCAGTGGTTCAAATTCAACCAGATATTCAATATTGCACTTTCTGGAAATGCTGGAATAATAGTAGAGTACCAATGCATAATCTTAGTCAACCTCTCGAGCTGATAGTGCAAGCAGGTGATAACAACAAACTATTTAACAGAAAAAGGAAAGTAAGCAAATAAGAGAGTTAGTAAGTAAATAAATCAATGGATGGATAGATCAACCAAGTAATTGCAGTTTATGAAATCTGAGAGCTCTCTGACCCTCCGTGTACAGCAATGCAACAGCAATGTTTCCTGGTCCAGAAAGGTAGCAAGGACATCGGTAAAATAGTCCATGTGACATCAGTGGTTCAAACGTAATTTATGAAGCTACGAGAATACTTTTTGTGTGCAAAGAAAACAATACCAACCTAGTTTATTCAACAGTTCTTCTCCCCAAGTTACCGTCTTCCGCCATTTTGGAGAGTATTCACTGATCCTCCGCATACAGCCGGTGAGTCCTGTGAATCTAATGAATCTCAACAGTTTATACCAAGAGATTTATTTGATTTGTTGCATTTATATAGCACTTTTCTGGGTACTCAAAGCGCTTTACATAGAAGGGGGGAATCTCCTCATCCACCACCAATGTGCAGCATCCACCTGGATGATGCGACGGCAGCCATATTGCGCCAGAACGCCCACCACACACCAGCTTATTGGTGGAGAGGAGACAGAGTGATGAAAGCAATCAGTGTATGGGGATGATTAGGAGGCTATGATGGTCACAGGCTAATGGGGAAATTTGGCCAGGATGCTGAGGTTACACACCTACTCTTTTTTTTCTAAGGACATCCTGGGATATTTTATGACCACAGAGAGTCAGGACCTCGGTTTAACGTCTCATCCAAAGGACAGTGCTTGTTGACAGTATAGTGTCCCCATCACTACACTGGGGAATTAGGACCCATGCAGACTGTAGGGTGAGCACCCCCTGCTGGCCTCACTAACACCTCTTTCAACAGAAACCTAGTTTTCCCAGGAGGTCTCCCATCCAGGTACTGACCAGGCTCAACCCTCATTAGCTTCAGTGGACAACCAGTCTTGGGTTGCAGGGTTATATGGCTGCTAGCAATGTGTAGAGGAACAAGCCAAAACTGATCAACAAACTAATCGGTGGCACAAACAGGGAGCGAGACCCAAAAGCACTCCAGACATCAGATTGTCACGAGTATCATGTATTGCTGCCGTAGCATCCTCTACCCCAGATACGGCTATGACAAGATTTGTAAACACTGGTATTCTACAATCAGAACATCTTGAGAACAGATTTGAAGCATTAATAAATGTGGGTGAGGAATCCCCAAATGTGACTAAACATGGATCGAATAAGCCAGCAGCTAACATTGCTACTAACAGATGCTTGAGGTCAAGCAGACAGCGGCACTCAGCTCTGAGCGCAGCTGAGCCCAGGACGCTGATAGTAGGTGACTCTATTATCAGAAACATCAGTAGCAGGGCTACAACGACATGCTGCTTTCCTCAAGCAACCGTCTATGATGTGAACAAGGAACTGCGAAACATTCTGATGAAGCAAAAGACTGCAAATCGAATTATTATCCATGTGGGGAAGACTGATATTCAGAAAGAGCAGTCAGAACTCCTTAGGAAGGATTTCACTGAACTTTTTGAAACACTTCAAAGACTTGAAGTTCAGTCATTCATCAGTGGACGACTTCCAGTGTTAAATGCTGAACTATAACCCACGAACAGAGAGAGGGACAGATTAAAAATGTCTGTAAAAATCCCAGCTAGTTGGAAAGCGCATGCTTTGAGCACACGGCCTGGTATACCATCCGGACCCATCGCTTTTCGGATGTTCACCCGTTTGAAGGATTGGGTTACATCCGCGACAGAAAGGGAGAGTGGACTGACCTCTTCTGCAGCAGCCGTGGGAGCGCTCTCTGTGTGGGCGGTGGTGTCAGCCTCGAAAGGAGCATAAAAGGTGTTGAGCTCGTCCGGTAGAGAGGTGGCAATGTTCACAGAAGCTGGTTTATTTACTGGTTTACTTTAAAACCTGTGATGTTGTTGATGCCCTGCTACATGCTTCTTGGGTTGTTGGTGTTGAACTACGCCTTCTATACACTTCCTGATAAAACATGTTACAGAAACTGAATATGCCTCTATGTCGTCATCAGACGCTGCCCGGAACATGTCCCAGTCCACGTGATCAAAACAGTGCTGTAGTATAGCGTCCGATTGGTCTGACCAGCATTGGATTGTTCTGAGGGCGGGTGCTTCACGTTTCAGTTTCTGCCTATAAGCAGGCAGGAGCAGAACGGAAGAGTGATCAGGTGACTCAGCACCCAGCACTCCAAGACTCAGCACCCAAGGACGACTTTCTGGAAAACAGCCAGGGAAATCAGGACAACATTTCACAGCCACCGGAAACACCAGAGCCACACTCATTAGACACATTAACTCTCTCTCCAACATCTCCACCTCTAAGCTTCTCACAGACAATGGAGGAACTGGTGTATGCTGGGACCAAGCTCCCCCACTCCTTCACTGCAAGCCCCAGATATCAACTAAAAACGGCGGGCCCTCCAACCACTAAAGACTGCGGGCCCAAACCCTCTTCCATCGTCTGTAGGTGAACCAAAAACAACTGATAACAGTTCTCAGCTATATGTATCGGGTCTCGGCTATATTAGCAGCAACATTCACAGATGTTTACAGAACAAGCGGGAACCCAGTGTGCCTGTAGCCTCCTCTATTTCTGTTTTATCACATGTTAGAAAGTCTAAGGCCTTCTCAAGCCATACGGCTGACCCATCAAATCTGCGGCCTGTAATGCATCAGTCTAAGATTGCTGACACACCGTGTCCCCCCACTTAGAATGAAACAGCCAATCACAGCATGGAAATGGAGAAGTGCCAAATTGCAATCTCCTCCTCATCGGGAAGGGGTAAAGGTACCCTTCCTAAAAACACCCCTCGTTCTGAGTCTGAGTACTACAATGGAGAAGATGTTAACAGATACACTGTTCTGAGTCCCGAAAGGAAAGGGGCACTAAAAGATCTTGTTCGGATTCTGTCGCCTGCAAGGGTGAGACAATAGCAGATCAACCTCCGTTCTGAGTCTGAGTCCTGTCAAGGAAAGGACTGCAACAGATCACCAACGTTCTAAACCTCTGGCTCTTGAGGGAAGAGGCAATAACAGATACCAAGTCCTGAGTTTCCAGCATTGAAACAACAACAGATGCAGCACATCCTGAGTCTCTAGCCAGAGAGGCAAAAGACACACAGACATTTGCAACAAGGTTAAGCTCCAGAGAGCAACCCTTCACTTCAAGGTACTTTTGCTTGCATGTTCCAGGCAAGGACTTTCTGCACCTACTCCAGGCCACATCTGCATGTTCCAGATTTTGGGACTCTTTGCTGCCCCAGGAGATCAGCATACTACAGCGCTTTGTGTTCAAGGCTGTTGAAACGGATTCCATCACCCTTTCCCACTACATTTTACCAGCACAACCAGTGGAAAAAGTCACCACAAAAAAAAAGTCACTCACTCAATCGCAGAGAATGTAAATATCACTTATCCAAACCTCTTACAGATATATTGGCATTGTTGTGTATTACCAGTGTATGAAATTCTAATTTACATATAGCTGATGTCAGTTGATAACAAATTATCCATTTATTTGTTTGATACAAGATAAAATTATGGTTGAACCAATGATGTCACATGGACTATTTTACTGATGTCCTTGCTACCTTTCTGGATCTGGGAACATTGCAGTTGCATTGCTGTCTACAAAGGGTCAGAGAGCTCTCATATTTTATAAAAAATATCTTAATTTGTGTTCCAAAGATGAACAAAGGTATTATGGGTTTGGAACGACATGAGGGTGAGTAATTAATGACATAATTTTCATTTTCGGGTGAACTAACCCCTTAAGGGAGAATCTTTTTTTTTTTTGAGCAATTTTGTTCTTCCATTGCAAAAAGAAAAGTTGATCCGATGTCACAAAAAGTGATGCATATGCGTTAATTCGGAGAGGGGATTAGCTGCCGTGGCTGGAGAGTACGCGTCTATATCATCAGCTGTCCAAGCTTTTATCAGTATTATTCATGAGAATGAACTCTTATGATCCAGTCACTGCGCTGTATTATGCATGAGGTCGTCTTACAGGGTATAATCAGCACGCTGCCCATGAGGCTATCGGTGCCAGCACATGCAGGAACCCTTTTGCCTCACCATTGGTTCCTGTCATTGAACCAGTGGGCAGACCTTACACAAACACTGTTGATGCTTTTTTTCATTTAGTACAACACGCTTATTCATTTCAAAGACATTTATCCTTATTGTATTTACATACAGGTTCAAATGACAGATTAATTAATTTCATTACTTTAAATAGACAGGGATGTTCCAGTTACCTATCTTGTTTACCTTTATTTGAGACTAATACATGCTTATGTTATCATTCCCAGTGTGAGTGGCTGTAATCTCACAGCAGTAAGCTGTTCAGCTCTGGCCTTAATTCTCAGCTCGAACTGCTCAAGTCTGACAGATCTGAACATGAGTGACAATAAACTGCAGGATTCAGGAGTGAAGCTGCTCTCTACTGGACTGAAGGATCCTGACTGTAATCTTAAGACACTGCAGTAAGAAACTATACTCTGTCTGGAACTTGTTGAATCAGTGACTTAGGATTTGGGTTGGGGGGCCAAGGATGGTGTCGAACAGTGTTTCTCAACTGGTGGGTCACACAGTGTGCAGCCAAAGAAATGACATCAACAACAAGTTTCTTCACCGTATTTGTTTCAGAATAGCAATAGTTTATCTTTCCAGATAATGTAGCTCTTGTCATAGAAACACACAACATAATCGATTTGAGTTTATTCATTGTATGCACTTAATTACAGTTTCATTCATGGTATTCATTTAGTAGTTTTTGATTACTCTTGTCTATCTTTTGTTTATACAATCTATTTTTACTACGCTTGTGTCTTCCTTCTGTTGATAATGCAGTAAAGGCTCTATGAGTTAGGTATCCCACCAATCTTTCTTATGTGATGTACTCCTAACCGCACCTTAAGTGACACATGATCCAAAAACCATAAAGTAATTGGCATCCAACATGATACCTTTTGGACTGCTGTACATGAGACCTCTACAGTGGTGGCTCAGGACCAAAGGGTTTTCCTGAGGGGCAACCCCTTTCGCATGATCAAGGTCACGCGGCGATGCTTTCGTGCCTTGTTAATGTGGAAGAAACCTTGGTTCCTTTACCAGGGTCCCGTGTTGAGAGCTTCATCTCGTCGCAAGATGCTAACGACAGATGACTCTCTCACGGGCTGGGGAGCAATCTTAGAGGGACGCTTGAGTCAGGGTCTGTGGAAGGACCATCATCTCTCATGGCACATCAACCGTCTGGAGATGTTGGTTATATTTCTTGCTCTCAAGAATTCCTAGCAGATCTCAGGGGCTACCATGTGATTGTCCACTCTGACAACACATCGGTGGTCTCCTACATAAATCACAAGGGGGGTTTGCGGTCACGTCCACTTTGCAAACTTGCGTGCCAAATCCTGGTCCCAAGGGAAGTTGTTGTCTCTTCGAGCAGCTTACATTCCGGGGGCCCAGAATATAGGAGCAGACATCCTGTATGGCATGGAGTATGGTTCCTAGATATATATCCTTTCTCGAGGGACCTTCTGTCCCAAGCAGGGGGTTTGATATTTCACCCCCAACCAGAACTGTGGAAACTGTAGGCTTGGCCTCTGATGGGGCCCAGCTCATAGACTCAGGTCTCTCAACCGAGGTTGTTGAGACCATTCTCCACTCCAGAGCTCCCTCCACGAGGAAACTTTATGCCTTGAAGTGGAGGGCTAGCCCCGTCCACTTTAAAAGTTTATGTGGCGGTCATAAGTGCTTACCACATTCCTTTTGGTGGAATGTCATTGGGGAAAGACCCCCTGGTATCTCGTGTTCCTCCATGGTACTTTGAGGCTGAGGTGCTGCAAGCCTTCTGTCCTCCTCCTCTCAGAATGCGGACCAGGAAAGGCACAATTTGCTTTGCCCAGTGCGGGTATTAGATGCTTAAGTCGACAGAGCTGTACTGTGGCATAAAAATTAACAGTTTTTCGTATGTTCTGAACCTCCTAACAAGGGGTCCCCTGCATCTAAGCAAAAGATGAGCAAGTGGGTGGTTGAGGCCTTCCCCTTTGGCTGTCCAGTCCCACTCGACCAGGAGTATGGCGGACTCCAAGGCCCTGATTTCAGGAGTTGCTCTCCAAGAGGTTTTTGATGCGGCAGGCTTGTTCTCACCGCACACATTCATCAGATTTTATTCTTTAGACCTAGACTCCACCCCAGGTTCCCAAGTGCTCTCGTCCTAGTGCTGCTCGTTAGATTCACACAGGACAGGCACTCGTCGCTATGGTGGTGTTACATTAACGTTCCCCATAAGCGTTTAAACCCTGATGCAACGGAGTTCCCATGAAAGGGAAAGTTCGGTTAGGACTGTAACCTCGGTTCCCTGAAGAGGGAACGAACGTCCCCGGCCATATCTCCTTCGTGCCCATAAGCGACTTGCTCAGACTTTTTAAGCTAGTGACAGCTTTGTTTGGACAGGCTTTATAGCTTCCTGGTTCGTGACGTCTCCCGCTCTGAAGTCCCAATTACAACTTGGATTGATTTCACGCGTGCTTCAAGACTTATCACGTAAAGCGTTCCCCATTAGCATCTAAATTCTGACACAATGTTCTTTCCCTCTTCAGGGAACCGAGGTTACAGTTGTAACCAAACGTTTTTCCCATACAGCGTCTTTGACGCAGTATTCGTTCCCATATCTCAGGGAACCGAGGTTACGATAGTAACTGAGTACGTTTCCATAACCCAAAAATTCCATTATTTTCACTTTGTGAAAATAACACAAAGTGACTGGTAGTTCCTTATGGGCTGTTTATTCAGTAATAGTCATATTGGTAACAGTCTTATTTTTTGTGAAATACATTTGCGTGTTTTTTTTTTTTTTTATAAATTATATATATAAACTGTGTACATAAGTGGGTGACGGCTTGATGACCATGGGAAAACGTGGGTCCCAAGGACAAACCAGTTGAGAACCGCTGGTTTAGATTGTTTCTTAGTCTCATGAAAACATGTCCATGTCACATTTCTCCCAAAATTCTGAAATATAATGAGCAAGTGTTTAAAAAGAATACAGTAAATTATATTTCTTTAACTTTTAAAATAGACTGATGTGATGAGGAGACTTGTTAAATAACTTTGATGCTCACAATTTATAAAGAAACTTGTGTGATTATAGCTTTGTCCATTATAGCCAGGTGCACAAGCTTGCATATAATAAATTACTTGCGCCTCAGAGTGAGCAGACAAAACACAATCAATGCTATCATTGCTCACGGAGGTGGATGCCTGCTGTTTGAGAACTCAGTAGTGTAAGACAGTTCTGGGAGGCAATTTTACAGAAATACTTTGACGACAGACTTTGCTCGGGCATTTAAGAATGATCATAACATTTCAGATGCTGTGCAACGAGATCGGTCCACTGGTTAGTCAGGTTATGCCATCCTATAGTGCAAAATCACGTGGTTTTTGACTAATTTATTTGCAAAATAGAGGAATATATTCGCAAAAATGCGTTTCCATTTTCCATTATTTGCATTAACACTTTTTTGCACAAGTCAAAACCTGACTTTGCGAATTAAGAATTGTATTTACATATTTTTTTATTTGGTGTTTCCATCACTTGTTTCTGATGTGATACTTCAAAATGCACATAAAACAGGGTAATGGAAAAATAGCTACTGTTAAAGAGTTGGATTCTCATGCTAAACATGACCAAAGTCTCAAAAACAGAGTTGGAAGTATGACAATATTTCTGTACCAAATACCCTCCTTCAGGATTTTAAAAGTTTTTTTTCTGAGTATGGCCCTGTATGATATAATAAGGGGAAGAATACCTTTTATGGGCACTTTTCTTGGAAGAGCGCACACAGACATTAACCAGAGCAAGAGCACACCCATCATCATGCTTCATTCAGGTTACAGAAGTCATCTGCTGCGATGCACTTGCTAGGGAAAGATTTAGCTTTTTTTTTAACCACACAATCAACAGTGTCAACAAAGAAGTGTGTTGTTGCTTGTGAGGGGAAAATAACCTGTTTTTAGCTTCCCAAAGAACCCAGCATTAAGGGAATCATTTGTTGATGTCACAGCTCCACCCCCGGCACACCTTCATGAGTGTGACTGTTTTTGGAGAAAAGTGGTACAGTTTAATCTGTACATCTGATAAAACCAACGAGTCGTTGACATATGAAGGATGCAATATTACTCTATTGGTACTCAAGATTAACATCAGATTGCAGTAACTGTGTCTTATGCCCCATTTAGGCACTGCAGTCACTGTAATAACCCATTTCTATGATAAATAATTAATCAAGATTAAATGTTGTAATCCTGTGTTATTTATATTGCCAGTTTTTCACAAATATCAAAATGTATTTCACAAAATGTTACAATTCCAGCTCTATTAAGCAATGGTGTAAAATGTATTTTAATGCCACATACATTTGACGAATGAGTTTTACATGATGGCCATTTATTTTTCATTAGTAATTTATAAAAGTAATAATAATATAGCAATGAAATACAGTTATTCAAGTACTTTACACCACTGCTTCCCTCTGTAGGTTGTATAACTGCAGTATTGGAGAGAAAGGTTGTGCTGAACTGGCATCAGCTCTGAGATCAAACCCCTCACACCTGAGAGAACTTAATCTGGGCTGTAATAAACTAGGAGACTCGGGAGTGAAGCTGCTCTCTTCTCTACTGCAGGATCCATGCTTTCAACTGGAGAGACTACTGTGTGTATTATTTTAATGAAATAACATGATTTAACATGTAATAGAAAGAATAAGGACTTTATAACTTCAGAATCTTACAAATACATACAGATGAATAAAATGTTATAATCATATAAGGCAACCATATCATTTCTCAAATGTAGTTAAACATAATTATAAAATACATTCTATAATAATAATTGATTTAATTCTGAGGAAATTTTATTTTGTTATATTATTACTATTAGTCTATTTTACCTATGATGTTTTGAACTCTATTTTTGACTGTTTTCTCCTCTTTGCAGACTGCCTAACTGCAGCATTGGAGAGAAAGGTTGTTCTGCTCTGGCATTAGCTCTGAAATCAAAGCCCTCACACATGAGAGAGCTTAATCTGGGCTGTACTGAACCAGGAGAATTAGGATTAAAGCTGCTTTCTGATCTGCTGCAAGATCCACACTGTCAACTGGAGAAACTACTGTGTGTATTATGTTAATTAAAGAACATGATATGACGTAAACTAGTAAGAATAGGGACTTTACAATGTTAGAATCTTATAAATACATACAGTTGAATAAAATGTTTTAATCATAAAAGTCAACCATGTCATTTCTCAAATGTTGTCAAATACTGTTTTTGTTAAATTATATAATAATATTAACTAATGTAATACTGAAAACTGTATTTTGCTATATATTTTTTATTTATTATTTTACCTGCAATGTTTTGATCTGTTAAATGTGACTTTTAACTCTCTATGCAGACTTCCCAACTGCAGTATTGGAGAGAAAGCTTGTGCTGTTCTGGTTTCAGCTATGAAAACGAACCCCTCACACCTGAAAGAACTGAATCTAAATTACAATGAACTAGGAGACTCAGGGTGAAGCTGCTCTCTAATCTACTGCAGGATCCAAACTGTAAACTGGAATCACTACAGTGAGTGTTATCATTTTAGCATATATTTGATAGTTCACCCACAAAGGACAATTTGCTGTTAATTTTCTCACCCTCAGGCTATCCAATTTTATTTTTAGCTGAAACTGTGGTCCTTGGTCATTCATAAAATGCAAGTCAGCAGCTGCCCATTTTTGATGATAAAAAAGGCATATAAAAGAACACAAAATAAATACTTGTGTCTCCTGGCTATATTTGAAGGTCTTATGAAGCAAAAATGATCGGTCTGTACAAGAAATGTTGCATTATTGACAGCATTATTACCTGTAATCCATAGCCTCAGGCAACAAGGAAATCAAATTATTTTCTGCAAACTTGTATTCATCAGCTCAGCTTTTTAAAAGTACATTTTTTGAAAACAACAGTTTTCATTATAATAAGTATATGTATTGTATGAGTATGTATTCATTTATATATTGAGTTTTGCTTCCATATAATTTAATGAGATTAATACATGGTTCAATTTATTTGATGTTATCGTTCCCAGTGCGACTCGCTGTAATCTCACAGAGAGATGCTGTTCCGCTATGGCCTCAGTTCTCAGCTCAAACTCATCAAGTCTAACAAAGCTGAACCTGAGTTACAACAGTCTACAGGATTCAGGAGTGAAGCTGCTCTGTACTGGACTGAAAGATCATCACTGTAAACTAAAGATATTACAGTAAGAAATTAGGAATTTCTATTCACAAGGGTCTCTAGAGTTGATGGTGTGCAAAACAAACACTCTGCGAACAATTCTATGGGCAAAAACTCCTTTCAGAAAAGCAGATATACTAATATTAATATATTTAATGATACACAGTAGGCCCCCTTAAATAAATGCCATCGTTTACCTGATTGTTGTTACCAATCATGTTATTCATGTACATTGTGTTTTGGCTACAGTCAGTTCTTTTCTACTGGCTACTCCCAACAGCTTGACAATGATATCTTTAGCTATTTCTATAACCATGACAATGAGTTATGTGAATCCAATGACCTCTTCAGTCACCATAAATCTATTAGACCAGAGTCTTCAACCATGCTCCTCACTGTCCTGCAAAGTTTATTTCTAACCTGCTTCATCACACCTACCTGTAATTTTCAAGAGATCCAGAAGTGCTTGATTAGCTGGTTCAGGTGTGTTTGATTGGGAATGGAATTAATCTCTGCAGGACACCGTGTCTCCATTATTAATATTATTATTTCATTTTATATTATTATTATTAAAATAACCTTCTTATAGCTGTAAGTCTAAATAGTTTTATTTGTATTTATGCAGGCTGTGTAACTGCAGTATTGGAGAGAGCGGTTGTGCCGCTCTGACTTCAGCTCTGAGATCAAACCCCTCACACCTGAGAGAACTGGATCTGAACTACAACAAACTACAAGACTCTGGAGTGAAGCTACTATCTGATCTACTGCAGGATCAACAATGTAAACTGGAGAAACTACAGTGAGTTTTTTTTTAATGTGGTATTAAAATCAAAATGCAGTTAGGAACTGCCAAATATGCAACCGAACGAGACCAAAAAAACTGCCCCAGATATTTAAAATATGGGAGCAAAAAGATTATTATTCAGTATTAACTTTACAAACATTCTGAGGTTTAGAAGTTTCTAGAAACATCTTCAAAAGTGGCATATAACAGACTGCATAAACCGTGCTAAACATGACCAAAGTCTCAAAAACAGAGTTGGAAGTATGACAATATTTCTGTACCAAATACACTCCTTCAGGATTTTAAAAGTTTTTTTTTCTGAGTATGGCCCTGTATGATATTATAAGGGGAAGAATACCTTTTATGGGCACTTTTCTTGGAAGAGCGCACACAGACATTAACCAGAGCAAGAGCACACCCATCATCATGCTTCATTCAGGTTACAGAAGTCATCTGCTGCGATGCACTTGCTAGGGAAAGATTTAGCTTTTTTTTAACCACACAATCAACAGTGTCAACAAAGAAGTGTGTTGTTGCTTGTGAGGGGAAAATAAACTTTTTTTAGCTTCCCAAAGAACCCAGCGTTAAGGGAATCATTTGTTGATGTCACAGCTCCACCCCCGGCACACCTTCATGAGTGTGACTGTTTTTGGAGAAAAGTGGTACAGTTTAATCTGTACATCTGATAAAACCAACGAGTCGTTGACATATGAAGGATGCAATATTACTCTATTGGTACTCAAGATTAACATCAGATTGCAATAACTGTGTCTTATGCCCCATTTAGGCACTGCAGTCACTGTAATAACCCATTTCTATGATAAATAATTAATCAAGATTAAATGTTGTAATCCTGTGTTATTTATATTGCCAGTTTTTCAGAAATATCAAAATGTATTTCACAAAATGTTACAATTCCAGCTCTATTAAGCAATGGTGTAAAATGTATTTTAATGCCACATACATTTGTGAATGAGTTTTACATGATGGCCATTTATTTTTCATTAGTAATTTATAAAAGTAATAATAATATAGCAATGAAATACAGTTATTCAAGTACTTTACACCACTGCTTCCCTCTGTAGGTTGTATAACTGCAGTATTGGAGAGAAAGGTTGTGCTGAACTGGCATCAGCTCTGAGATCAAACCCCTCACACCTGAGAGAACTTAATCTGGGCTGTAATAAACTAGGAGACTCGGGAGTGAAGCTGCTCTCTTCTCTACTGCAGGATCAACAATGTAAACTGGAGAAACTACAGTGAGTTTTTTTTTAATGTGGTATTAAAATCAAAATGCAGTTAGGAACTGCCAAATATGCAACCGAGCGAGACCAAAAAACTGCCCCAGATATTTAAAATATAGCAAAAGATTATTATTCAGTATTAACTTTACAAACATTCTGAGGTTTAGAAGTTTCTAGAAACATCTTCAAAAGTGGCATATAACAGACTGCATAAACAGTAGCTATTGAAAAGTATCTATTAAGACAGAAAGTTAATTGTTATCATTGGTGGCACCCCTTGCCTTTTAATATTGTCATGAATCCGGTCTATGAGCGTCCGTCCACTCGCCACCAGAGGTCATCCGCTCACCACATGGACTCTTGCACCACACGGACTGTTAAATGACACTCAATGACACTACAGTTCCCATCAATGATCTATTGTCAATGATCCAGATCCAGCAACGGAGGCTGTCTCTGAACTCTTAGCTTTGACTGTCACATCCAAGGATACTGTCTGAGAACTTCCTGACTGTTTTCCTGCGGCTACAAGACCTGATGACCCTATTCATGCCAAGAAGACCTTTAGTGAACAGTCTGTCTGTCCTTTTCCAGCCAATGAGTCTGATTCTGAACTGTCTGTCTGTGTGAATGATGTCATGAATCTGATTATAAACTATCAGTCTATCCAGAATCAACCCAGAAATCTGATGTCCACAAGGGGCCTGATATTGAATCACCTGTCTGTTCTGATTTCATCAACAATTCTGATTTAATATTACCGTCCTGTCCAGTATCACTCCATGAGTTGTGTGTCAGTTCAGTTCCAGTCAATGCTTTTGGTTTTGAACAGTCTTTTCACCCTATCTCAGCCAACACACCCTGTTTTGAATTGCCTGCTTATCTGGTCTCAGTTAACAAACCTTCTGTCAGATTCAGTCAAGTCTAATGTTGAATCATCTGTCTGATCACTTTCTAGTAATATGTCTGAACTTGCTGTCAGTCTTGTTTTCGTCAATGAGTCTGATGCTTAACCATGTGTCTGTCCAGTTTTGACTAATAAGTCTGAGTGTAACATATCAGTCTGTCCAGTTCTAATCAATGCTCTTGACCTCGATCAAACTGTTTGCCCAATTCTGAGAAATGTGTCTGAACTCTCTGTCAATCCTGTTTCAGTCACTGATTTTGGTTATGAATTGTCTAACCAGTCCAGTTTCATTCAACGAGTTCAGTTGTGAATTGTCAACTCAACCCGTCATTGCCAATGATTATAATGTTGAACTGACTACCAGTGAGATACCAGTTAACTTATA
The DNA here is from genome assembly GCA_027564155.1 of Gymnocypris eckloni scoliostomus. Taxonomy (NCBI): domain Eukaryota; kingdom Metazoa; phylum Chordata; class Actinopteri; order Cypriniformes; family Cyprinidae; genus Gymnocypris; species Gymnocypris eckloni. Next base: position 27,564,064 of record CM050421.1, read on the forward strand.
TGATTTTGTGCCAGCTGCCAATTCCCTTTTCCAATTGTGAACTGTCAGCCCGGGAAACTTATGATGAACTTATTTGTTCCCTGCCTTGGCTCTTGGGGCCAAAAATGCTATGTCTGTCTCGTGTGTCTCAGTGTTCCCTTGGTTCCAGTCCCTGCCATGGTCCACAGATCCTTCTGCTCTGGTCTGGTGGTCTTCTGCTCTGTCTGATCTACCGTGGTGGTCTTCTGCTCTAGTCTGGTGGTCTTCTGCTCCGCCGTGGTGGTGGTCATCTGCTCCGGTCCAGTGGTCTTCTGCTCTGCCGAGGTGTTCTTCTAATCCGGTCTGGTATTCTCCTCCTCTGCCGTGGAGATCTTCTACTCTGCCCTGGTGGGGTTTAGTCCCATCTGCTCTGCCCTGGTGGGCTCCAGTCCTGTCTGCTCCGCCCTGGTGGGCTCCAGTCCTGTCTGCTCCTCCCTGGTGGGCTCCAGTCCTGTCTGCTCCGCCCTGGTGGGCTCCAGTCCTGTCTGCTCCGCCCTGGTGGGCTCCAGTCCTGTCTGCTCCTCCCTGGTGGGCTCCAGTCCTGTCTGCTCCGCCCTGGTGGGCTCCAGTCCTGTCTGCTCCTCCCTGGTGGGCTCCAGTCCTGTCTGCTCCGCCCTGGTGGGCTCCAGTCCTGTCTGCTCCGCCCTGGTGGGCTCCAGTCCTGTCATCTCCATCCTGGTCTCCGGCTCACTCAGGGTCCCTGCTCTGTCTGCTCCACCCTGGCTTCCTGCTTTGCCGGTTCCGCTTTAGTGCCTGTCATGAATCCAGTCTATGAGCTTCCGTCCACTCGCCACCAGAGGTCATCCGCTCACCACATGGACTCTTGCACCACACGGACTGTTAAATGACACTCAATGACACTACAGTTCCCATCAATGATCTATTGTCAATGATCCAGCCACGGAGGCTGTCTCTGAACTCTTAGCTTTGACTGTCACATCCAAGGATACTGTCTGAGAACTTCCTGACTGTTTTCCTGCGGCTACAAGACCTGATGACCCTATTCATGCCAAGAAGACCTTTAGTGAACAGTCTGTCTGTCCCTTTCCATCCAATGAGTTTGATTCTGAACTGTCTGTCTGTGTGAATGATGTCATGAATCTGATTATAAACTATCAGTCTATCCAGAATCAACCCAGAAATCTGATGTCCACAAGGGGCCTGATATTGAATCACCTGTCTGTTCTGATTTCATCAACAATTCTGATTTAATATTATCGTCCTGTCAGTATCACTCCATGAGTTGTGTGTCAGTTCAGTTCCAGTCAATGCTTTTGGTTTTGAACAGTCTTTTCACCCTATCTCCCAACACACCCTGTTTTGAATTGCCTGCTTATCTGGTCTCAGTTAACAAACCTTCTGTCAGATTCAGTCAAGACTAATGTTGAATCATCTGTCTGATCACTTGCTAGTAATATGTCTGAACTTGCTGTCAGTCTTGTTTTCGTCAATGAGTCTGATGCTTAACCATGTGTCTGTCCAGTTTTGACTAATAAGTCTGAGTGTAACATATCAGTCTGTCCAGTTCTAATCAATGCTCTTGACCTCGATCAAACTGTTTGCCCAATTCTGAGAAATGTGTCTGAACTCTCTGTCAATCCTGTTTCAGTCACTGATTTTGGTTATGAATTGTCTAACCAGTCCAGTTTCATTCAACGAGTTCAGTTGTGAATTGTCAACTCAACCCGTCATTGCCAATGATTATAATGTTGAACTGACTACCAGTGAGATACCAGTTAACTTATATGATTTTGTGCCAGCTGCCAATTCCCTTTTCCAATTGTGAACTGTCAGCCCGGGAAACTTATGATGAACTTATTTGTTCCCTGCCTTGGCTCTTGGGGCCAAAAATGCTATGTCTGTCTCGTGTGTCTCAGTGTTCCCTTGGTTCCAGTCCCTGCCATGGTCCACAGATCCTTCTGCTCTGGTCTGGTGGTCTTCTGCTCTGTCTGATCTACCGTGGTGGTCTTCTGCTCTAGTCTGGTGGTCTTCTGCTCCGCCGTGGTGGTGGTCATCTGCTCCGGTCCAGTGGTCTTCTGCTCTGCCGAGGTGTTCTTCTAATCCGGTCTGGTATTCTCCTCCTCTGCCGTGGAGATCTTCTACTCTGCCCTGGTGGGGTTTAGTCCCATCTGCTCTGCCCTGGTGGGCTCCAGTCCTGTCTGCTCCGCCCTGGTGGGCTCCAGTCCTGTCTGCTCCTCCCTGGTGGGCTCCAGACCTGTCTGCTCCGCCCTGGTGGGCTCCAGTCCTGTCTGCTCCGCCCTGGTGGGCTCCAGTCCTGTCTGCTCCTCCTGGTGGGCTCCAGTCCTGTCTGCTCCGCCCTGGTGGGCTCCAGTCCTGTCTGCTCCTCCCTGGTGGGCTCCAGTCCTGTCTGCTCCGCCCTGGTGGGCTCCAGTCCTGTCTGCTCCGCCCTGGTGGGCTCCAGTCCTGTCATCTCCATCCTGGTCTCCGGCTCCACTCAGGGTCCCTGCTCTGTCTGCTCCACCCTGGCTTCCTGCTTTGCGGTTCCGCTTTAGTGCCTGTCATGAATCCAGTCTATGAGCTTCCGTCCACTCGCCACCAGAGGTCATCCGCTCACCACATGGACTCTTGCACCACACGGACTGTTAAATGACACTCAATGACACTACAGTTCCCATCAATGATCTATTGTCAATGATCCAGCCACGGAGGCTGTCTCTGAACTCTTAGCTTTGACTGTCACATCCAAGGATACTGTCTGAGAACTTCCTGACTGTTTTCCTGCGGCTACAAGACCTGATGACCCTATTCATGCCAAGAAGACCTTTAGTGAACAGTCTGTCTGTCCCTTTCCATCCAATGAGTTTGATTCTGAACTGTCTGTCTGTGTGAATGATGTCATGAATCTGATTATAAACTATCAGTCTATCCAGAATCAACCCAGAAATCTGATGTCCACAAGGGCCTGATATTGAATCACCTGTCTGTTCTGATTTCATCAACAATTCTGATTTAATATTATCGTCCTGTCCAGTATCACTCCATGAGTTGTGTGTCAGTTCAGTTCCAGTCAATGCTTTTGGTTTTGAACAGTCTTTTCACCCTATCTCAGCCAACACACCCTGTTTTGAATTGCCTGCTTATCTGGTCTCAGTTAACAAACCTTCTGTCAGATTCAGTCAAGACTAATGTTGAATCATCTGTCTGATCACTTGCTAGTAATATGTCTGAACTTGCTGTCAGTCTTGTTTTCGTCAATGAGTCTGATGCTTAACCATGTGTCTGTCCAGTTTTGACTAATAAGTCTGAGTGTAACATATCAGTCTGTCCAGTTCTAATCAATGCTCTTGACCTCGATCAAACTGTTTGCCCAATTCTGAGAAATGTGTCTGAACTCTCTGTCAATCCTGTTTCAGTCACTGATTTTGGTTATGAATTGTCTAACCAGTCCAGTTTCATTCAACGAGTTCAGTTGTGAATTGTCAACTCAACCCGTCATTGCCAATGATTATAATGTTGAACTGACTACCAGTGAGATACCAGTTAACTTATATGATTTTGTGCCAGCTGCCAATTCCCTTTTCCAATTGTGAACTGTCAGCCCGGGAAACTTATGATGAACTTATTTGTTCCCTGCCTTGGCTCTTGGGGCCAAAAATGCTATGTCTGTCTCGTGTGTCTCAGTGTTCCCTTGGTTCCAGTCCCTGCCATGGTCCACAGATCCTTCTGCTCTGGTCTGGTGGTCTTCTGCTCTGTCTGCTCTACCGTGGTGGTCTTCTGCTCTAGTCTGGTGGTCTTCTGCTCCGCCGTGGTGGTGGTCATCTGCTCCGGTCCAGTGGTCTTCTGCTCTGCCGAGGTGTTCTTCTAATCCGGTCTGGTATTCTCCTCCTCTGCCGTGGAGATCTTCTACTCTGCCCTGGTGGGGTTTAGTCCCATCTGCTCTGCCCTGGTGGGCTCCAGTCCTGTCTGCTCCGCCCTGGTGGGCTCCAGTCCTGTCTGCTCCGCCCTGGTGGGCTCCAGTCCTGTCTGCTCCTCCCTGGTGGGCTCCAGTCCTGTCTGCTCCGCCCTGGTGGGCTCCAGTCCTGTCTGCTCCGCCCTGGTGGGCTCCAGTCCTGTCTGCTCCTCCCTGGTGGGCTCCAGTCCTGTCTGCTCCGCCCTGGTGGGCTCCAGTCCTGTCATCTCCATCCTGGTCTCCGGCTCCACTCAGGGTCCCTGCTCTGTCTGCTCCACCCTGGCTTCCTGCTTTGCCGGTTCCGCTTTAGTGCCTGTCATGAATCCAGTCTATGAGCTTCCGTCCACTCGCCACCAGAGGTCATCCGCTCACCACATGGACTCTTGCACCACACGGACTGTTAAATGACACTCAATGACACTACAGTTCCCATCAATGATCTATTGTCAATGATCCAGCCACGGAGGCTGTCTCTGAACTCTTAGCTTTGACTGTCACATCCAAGGATACTGTCTGAGAACTTCCTGACTGTTTTCCTGCGGCTACAAGACCTGATGACCCTATTCATGCCAAGAAGACCTTTAGTGAACAGTCTGTCTGTCCCTTTCCATCCAATGAGTTTGATTCTGAACTGTCTGTCTGTGTGAATGATGTCATGAATCTGATTATAAACTATCAGTCTATCCAGAATCAACCCAGAAATCTGATGTCCACAAGGGGCCTGATATTGAATCACCTGTCTGTTCTGATTTCATCAACAATTCTGATTTAATATTATCGTCCTGTCCAGTATCACTCCATGAGTTGTGTGTCAGTTCAGTTCCAGTCAATGCTTTTGGTTTTGAACAGTCTTTTCACCCTATCTCAGCCAACACACCCTGTTTTGAATTGCCTGCTTATCTGGTCTCAGTTAACAAACCTTCTGTCAGATTCAGTCAAGACTAATGTTGAATCATCTGTCTGATCACTTGCTAGTAATATGTCTGAACTTGCTGTCAGTCTTGTTTTCGTCAATGAGTCTGATGCTTAACCATGTGTCTGTCCAGTTTCGACTAATAAGTCTGAGTGTAACATATCAGTCTGTCCAGTTCTAATCAATGCTCTTGACCTCGATCAAACTGTTTGCCCAATTCTGAGAAATGTGTCTGAACTCTCTGTCAATCCTGTTTCAGTCACTGATTTTGGTTATGAATTGTCTAACCGGTCCAGTTTCATTCAACGAGTTCAGTTGTGAATTGCCAACTCAACCCGTCATTGCCAATGATTATAATGTTGAACTGACTACCAGTGAGATACCAGTTAACTTATATGATTTTGTGCCAGCTGCCAATTCCCTTTGCCAATTGTGAACTGTCAGCCCGGGAAACTTATGATGAACTTTTTTGTTCCCTGCCTTGGCTCTTGGGGCCAAAAATACTATGTCTGTCTCGTGTGTCTCAGTGTTCCCTTGGTTCCAGTCCCTGCCATGGTCCACAGATCCTTCTGCTCTGGTCTGGTTGTCTTCTGCTCTGTCTGCTCTACCGTGGTGGTCTTCTACTCTAGTCTGGTGGTCTTCTGCTCCGCCGTGGTGGTGGTCATCTGCTCCGGTCCAGTGGTCTTCTGCTCTGCCGAGGTGTTCTTCTAATCCGGTCTGGTATTCTCCTCCTCTGCCATGGAGATCTTCTACTCTGCCCTGGTGGGGTTTAGTCCCATCTGCTCTGCCCTGGTGGGCTCCAGTCCTGTCTGCTCTGCCCTGGTGGGCTCCAGTCCTGTCTGCTCCGCCCTGGTGGGCTCCAGTGCTGTCTGCTCCGCCCTGGTGGGCTCCAGTCCTGTCTGCTCCGCCCTGGTGGGCTCCAGTCCTGTCTGCTCCTCCCTGGTGGGCTCCAGTCCTGTCTGCTCCGCCCTGGTGGGCTCCAGTCCTGTCTGCTCCGCCCTGGTGGGCTCCAGTCCTGTCTGCTCCGCCCTGGTGGGCTCCAGTCCTGTCTGCTCCGCCCTGGTGGGCTCCAGTCCTGTCATCTCCATCCTGGTCTCCGGCTCCACTCAGGGTCCCTGCTCTGTCTGCTCCACCCTGGCTTCCTGCTTTGCCGGTTCCGCTTTAGTGCCTGTCATGAATCCAGTCTATGAGCTTCCGTCTACTCACTACCAGAGGTCACCCGCTCATCACATGGACTCTTGCACCACACAGACTGTTAAATGTTACTCCGAACTACAGTTCCCATCATCTATTGCACTGATTGCATATACACAGCTGCATGCATTGATCACACAGCTGTCACCAATAACACGCTCAACTATAGCTGTTACAAACACTACATAAGTGCCGAGTAGTGTAAGCACATATTGCTACCCTAGCTGATAGTTACCTTACGGAGCCTGTCTTAGTTGTCATAGTCATGGTCTTGACTTGCCTGTTTCAGATTGTGTTTTCTCCCCGCCTGGATTATTGCTGTGTGCCTGGATATCTCTCTTTGCCCTGCTCTGCCCTGTTGTATACTTCGCCGATTGAAGACCCACACTTGTCCTAGGACTACTTTTTGTCTTGCCTCATTCATGTCTGTTTGTGACCATGTCTTTGAGTAAAGCTCTGCACATGGATCCGCATGCTTCCTCTGTTCCTTCTGTAACAAATATGACCTACCCGAGTTCAAATCGACCTTTTCCAGATCCCATTATTCTCCTTAAAATGCTTACCTTGACCAAATTTGATTTTGGTTAAAATAAGTCAAAAGATTAGGCAGTACTTTAAAGAAAAATAAATGTCCCACACTGACCCAAACCCACATTTGTGAACAAAAACACTAGCTGCTGAATTGTTGTTGTTTTTCTTCTCTCCTCAGGATGTATAACTGTAGTATTGGAGAGGAAGGTTGTGCTGCCCTGATTTCTGCTCTGAGATCAAACCCATCACACCTGAAAGAACTGAGTCTGGGCTGTAATAAACTAGGAAATTCAGGAGTGAAGCTGCTCTCTGATCTACTGGAGGATCCACACTGTAAATTAAAGATACTAGAGTGAGTTATTTAATTCAGAAAGATGTAATTTTTTCTTTAACTAAAGTAGCTTGAATTTTAATAGCATTTTAATGGTAAAGTTAGAACTTAGAGGTATCGAAAATCCACAAGGTATGCATATATGTATATTGATATATAATATATTATATATAATCTTTATGATCTCTGCTTATAATATGAAACTGTATATTAATGTCTCTCTCTGGTATTTTACAGTATTGATCTTCAACTGTATCAAAGACCTCTAAATTCTACAAATGTCAAATACCGGCACTGACCCAGAAGACCTGGATAATGAGTTTTGAACCACACCACATGAAAGCAGAAAGGTTCACTGGTGTCAGGTTGTGTTTGTAATTCACCAGCAGATTCTAAAGGCCAAAGTATATTTCAGTTTTCAGACAAACTCAAACACAAAATATTCTCCATTTTATAGGATTCATGAATACAGGCACTTGACAAAAGCACACTAAGTTTAATCGTTGGTCAGTGTCTGCACCATTTCTCTCCAAAATGTTAAGTGATAAAATATATATTTGTACTAATTTAAACTAGAGTTGCAAATGCATTGCTTAACCACCTCACACAAGTGCTCATCAATGTGGGCAACTATTGTTGTTGTAGTTGTTGTTTTTCAATCTCATTTTCTTCATGCCTCAAAGTGCATGTGTAAGCTAAGCATATTTTGTATGTGCAGATTCAAAAAATCTTACTGTTGTGCTCAGGATTAAATTTGCATCATGCACACTGTAAGCCTACCCTAGCATACACATAAATACCAAAGTGTACTTTAGGCTTAAGATAGAGAGGTAAAGCAGGCTCACCATGGAATGAGAGCTTTGAACTCTTGCATACAAGACTAAGACATCCTCTTCATCTCAATATAAATTGCAGTGAGCCTGTCTTATGTTATGATGAGATATAATGCTAAACAAAAGCATGGTTCAGGACATACCTTGGTTTTGGGCTCATGGTTTGGCACAATTTTGGTACAGGAGAAGAACAAAGACCTGTCTTGAAATTATCAATTTTATAAACTGACTGCAGCAGTTGTTATTGTGCAGGTACTAAGTTGCATGTTATTGCATTATGCATACAATTTCTACAACTAAAATTCAATACGAAACTACATTTTAATTTTATCTGTTCATTATTGTATTTATTTTCTGATATTGCATGTAATTTGGTTATCTCTAATATTCAGACCAGACTTAAAGGGATAGTTCACCAAAAATGAAAATTCTGTCATAATTTACTCAACCTCAAATAGTTCCATACTTGTATGCATGTCTATGTTCTGGTGAATTGCTATGTTCAATATGTTACATGACTTATTCATTTTCACACAATGCATGAATATATCCATTATTGTTACATGCATTGTTCATTTAGATTAGAAATTATTAGCTGCTGAAATTTGGCCATGTTTTTTGAAGCATCTGAGTAATATTGGAATATATGTTCAGACGTCCAGCAGATAAAATGCATACTTATTTTCAACTTCATGTATTTGACATTTGTAGAATTGTTAGTAGATTTTTAGTTGAAGTGCGCACTATGGGCAGAATGTCCATTTGTCCATGTGTGTTAAAGTTATGTTAAACTTGAGGATTACATTCAGCAGATAAAGCTCAGATTGTACAAATTGACATCACATGACCAATGAATTAACTTTTAATTGAAGTCTTGACAATTGCAAAACTTTTAATGAATCCTTTTTTCCGAGTTCTTTTTTTTATGTAACATTTTATCGTGAGTGTTTGGAGATGATTCTTGCCAAGTTTCTTGCAAAAGCATTACATAGTACCCTTTACACATGTACACTTTGCCATGTTTGCTGTTAAATTCATTGATGTTTAGTTTATCAAAAAGTTTTAGAAACTTTTTGAAAGCGTGGTCTGAAGATGCTCTGGGTCAGTTTTCATTAAAAGCAGGCAAACTGTCTTAGATAAGTTTGAAAATGTAAGTTTTTCAGGAAATTCATAATGGCACTCCGTTAGTATGTAGTTAACATTTAACATTTGCCATTTTACAGTTGAAATGTTAAAAGAAGACAGTAATAGCTGAGATGGAAATCATTTGTAAAATATTGCCATTTTGAATTGAAAATATACATTTTATGTGAATTATTTAATGCAAAGCATTCCATAATTGAATCTGAAGAGACACCATTAATGGGGCAACTTTCAACATGTAAGGCTTACAATTACAGTTTTTTAAAGGAAATTTTGTTCCGATGAAATATAAAGTTTTAAATTTGACCACGTCCTTGTGGGACACTGGACGCCTACAGTGTTCTTATACTGCTTACACATACAGTATAATTACAGTATGCAGTACTTTAGATGAAAGGACCTTCAGTAAATAAAGAACTTACAGTAAATACTGTAGCACATGTTGTATACCCTCAAACCCATAATTGTCAAATTGATTTTGCACTTCTTATATTAACTGTATTATTGTAGTCTTTTGTCAGGGATAACTAAAACAGCTATTTTGCACAAAAATTATTACCAATATTGTAATCCAATTTAGCAGAGGATGCTTATTTAAAAAATATATCTATATATTTGTTTTATACAATTGACAATGCACTTTATTGTGTTTCGTACCAAGGTCATATCCAAATCTGTTATTTTAAATTTTCTTTTCTAGCAGTGTTTCAATATTTTAGTTTTTAATGTTTTTAAATATTTTAGAGTAATGTTATTAAAGTAAACTATTATTAAAGTGTTTTTGTTGAATTTTGATGTATCTTCAACGCTTTAATTGTGGTGTATACTTTAATAGACTTAGGCCTGGTTTCACAGACAGGGCTTAGACTAAGCCAGGATTAGGCCATTGTTCAATTAGGAAATGTAATTTTTTATTAACATGCCTTAAAAAAAAACTTAACTGGGGTGCATCTTGAGACAAAACAAAGGCACTGATATATTCTAAGATCAGTCAGTGCAAGTTTCTTTCAGGAAAAAGAGCTCAGATTTACACTTTAGTCTGGGACTAGGTTTAAGCCTTGTCTGTGAAACCGGGGGAATGACTTGCAAAATTATTTCTGATTCCCAAAAGGTCTTTGTAACAGTGTTTTGAACTGATCCAAGCACCCTGTCACCGTCAGTATATGGAATATAAGATAACATTAAATGTACATATCTGAATTATTCTGATTTTTGGTGTCTGACATTTCAGTGCTTGTCCAGTTATTTTTTAATAAATAAACATTATATTCTTAGTCACTTGCACTTCCTCTCACTTGCAATCAATACCTGCTTTCTCCGCTGACTGTGGCATTACCAATTTACTTGCATCCTTGATAATTAGCTTTGCTGTTATTCATATTAAAAAGATAACCTTTGTGATTTCTGAAGAGCAAAAATTATTATAATCTTGGAATAAAGACCCAAGTAGCAACAACAAACAAAAAAAACTTTTTGGAAAAACATTAATGGTTTATTTTTGTTGTTAATAGTGGCAATTATAAGTGACATTTTCAGCAGATGAAGGAGAGACGACAAGTCTGCAGACAGACCCTAGTGAAATTAACCAGTCCTTAAAATATATTAATGCACCCTTCTGTGGGTGCATTTGATACAGTGTGTTTCAGCTGTTCCCTGATGACCACCCCACATTTCTCTAAATAGCATGATGATGAGCACCATATTATGAAATATGGCATTTTTTTAGAGAACAGACTAAAGATCACAAACATTAAAGTTAAGTTTTGCTGTCATAAAAGGACAAAAACGATTTAATGCTGAAGGGAAGTATTGAAGTGAAAAGCTTACCCCTAAAAATGTAATTTGTTCAATATTTTCAGATTAGAGAGCTGTGTGCCATAAAATTATTCCCAATTGACGAGGACACTGCTATGCATGTTTGGAACAAAACCATAGGTCAGGTGTGATGCACTCTTCCACTAGAGAGCAGCACAATACTGTTAATCATGCTGACGTCTCAAAGCACAGTTAGCCAAACTTTACTCGTTAAAAAAGAGAATTTCAGTCACTGCATGGAAGTAATCTATAATTTAACATTTACATATTTTAAATCCAAAATATTAGTCTAACTTGACTACAAGTAGTCCCACTGGGAGAGACTTGGAGTTTAATGACTTGCCAAAGATCCCAAAGGTAATATTAATATACTGTAATATTATATCTCTGTCTCACATAGTTGGGTGATTTGTACAGGTAACATTTAACTATTGAATGAAGATTGATTGATTATTTATATATTTATTTGTTTAGCATTATGACTTTGTTTTCGAGACAGTTAACACAAAGTGGTGGTAATAAACACCTAAAGTCAAAGCCATTCGTTTGGGTTCAGCCCCAGTATTGCCAGGAAACCTGTGCCTTCTCTCTCTGTACACACCGACTGTCACTGTTTGTTCACTTATTATACAAATGGATATGCAAATGTACCCTTCAACAGCGTGTATAAATGACAGCAGCACAATGGTGCAGTGTTTTAAAATCTGAAACATGAGGAAGAGTTTCAGTTTGACACATGGGGCTTTAATCAGATGACACAGAGAGCACACAGCTCTGTGCCAACACAGCTAAAATGGGACGACACACTGAGCCAACAAACAGACATTAGTGTTGTGTCATGACGTGAGGCTCTTGTGCCGATGGACCAACTAACTCCTCTGTGCTGCTTACAGACTTTACATTTTCAGTCTTTATTTAATCACATTTTTGATAGCAAATGAAAGGTCTTCTTGGCATTATTTAGGAGAATAGAAGAAAAACCCTATTCTAAATTAATGTTAGGCATAGGCCTAACAATATGCAACTATACAAACATAATATACAGTAATTTGAATGTTATGGAACCATTTTAAAGTGAACATGTATTTAATATATTAATGAGTAACATTGTAATCTTATAATGTCTTGCTTTGATTGGCATTAGTATCTATCTATATAAACAAACAAAAATAACCAGTACAATATTAAAAATAATCAAAAATATTTATTTTCTCAAAGAAAAAACGTCAATGAAAGTAAAAAGACCATATATCATACTTAATATATTTTATCAGCCATAAGCCAACATGTTACTTAATGTACAGTGCCATGAAAAGGTTTTTGCCTCCTTCCCGGTTTTTATGTATTTTTGTGCATATTTTTCACACTTAAACGGTTCAATTTATCAAACAAATGTTAATATTACACAAAGATAACCCGAATAAATACAAAATGCAGTATTGAAATGAGGATTTCATTGATTAAGAGAAAAAAGCTGTCAAAACCTGCTTGGCACTATGTGAAAAAGTAATTGCAACCTGAATCTAATAGCTGGTTGTGCCACCCTTTGCAGCAACAACTTCAATCAAGCATTTGCAATAACTGGAAATTAGTCTTCACATTGCTGGGGAGGAATTTTAATGCAGCCACATTGGAGGGTTTTCGAGCATGAATGGACTGTTTAAGGTCATGCCACAGCATCTCAGTCGGATTTAAGTCTGGACTTCGATTTGTCCAGTCCAAAACCTTAATTTAGTTTTTCTTGAGCCATTCAGAGGTGGACTTGCTGGTGAGTTTGGGATCATTGTCCTGCTACATAACCCAAGTGTGCTTGAGTTTGAGGTCACAAACTGATGGCTGGTCATTGTCCTTCAGGATTTTCTGATAGAGTGGAGAATTCATGGTTCCATCAATGATGGCAAGTCATCCAGGTCCTGAAGCTGCAAAGCAGCCCCAGACATCACACTACCACCATCACGTTTGGCTGTTGGTATGTGTCACGTTCACGTCGAGGCAAGGGAAACGAGGAGACGAGGATTGTAACAAACAGAAGACTTTACTTAACAGGTGGAGGTAGACAGACACAGATGACGTTTACAGTTGACGCATACATTTGACATATAATAACCGACATGAAACATGGGGCAGAACAGACTATAAATAGAGAGAACTAACGAGACACACCTGGAACGTAATCAAGACACAAGGCTGGGATTCACTGAACTAATAATGACAGAACGAGGACAGGAATGACCATATATGGGCACGGAAACACAAGGAAGCAAGGAAAGACGCAGGGAAACAAAGTCTGACAGTATGATCTTCTTTTTATGAAAGGTTGTGTTGATTTTACGCCAGATGTAAAGCAAACACACACATTTCAAAAAGTTAAATTCTTGTTGCATCAGTCCACAGAATATTTGCCCAAAAGTCTTGGGAATAATCACAATATTTTTGGGCAAATATGAGACGAGCCTTTGTGGACTTTTTGGTCATCAGTGGCTTTTGCCTTGGAAATCTCCCATGGATGCCGTTTTTGACCAGTCTCTTTCTTATCGTTGAATCATGAACACTGACCTTAATTGAGGCAAGCGAAGCCTGCAGTTCTTTAGATGCTGTTATGGGTTCTTTTATGACCTCCTGGAGGAGTCTTCCTTGCATTCTTGGAGTATTTTTGCCACTTCTGGGAAGGTTCACCACTGTTTCAGGTTTTCTCCATTTGTGGATAATGGCTCTGACCACGGTTCCCTGGAAGTTTAGAAATGGCTTTATAACCCTTTCCAGACTGACATGTCAACTATTTTGTTTCTCATCTGTTCTTGAATTTCTTTAGATCGCGGCATGACGTGTTGCTCTTTAAACATGCTTCACTGGGTGTGGTTAGGGAAATTTAACACAGCTTTCTAAAATAATGTGGTTAATCACAGTCCTTTCATGATTTAACAGGAGGGGCCAATTAATTTTTCATGTAGGATCAGGTAGGTTTGGAGAGCTTTTATCCCTTAATAAATGAAATCATAATTTAAAAACTGTGTTTTGTATTTACTTACATTATCTTTGTGTAATATTAAAATAATTGTATATATTTTATTCAAATTATTCAAATTAAAAGAAAATAAATAAACCCACAATCATTTATTTCAGTAAAGCTAGCTAGTGTGTGTTTTGTACATCTATTTAACATTCACTATTTGACAAAAAAATGTATTTAAGACAAACCGAAAAAAAAGGTAAAACAGGTTTTAGTAAACATTGTTTTCGATTAGACCAATATAAAAATGCACTTTAAACAAATGACATGGTCATTGCACCTTTTTTCAGTGTATACACATATAGTTGCATATAGTATTGTTTTCCCCTGCTATCTTTGACCTTACATGACCCAATCAAAACAGACATGGGATGCATTTGTATGAGTTGAGAAGCACTGCCCTAACAGACCTCTACAAATGACGTTGTAGTAGACAAAAAAAAGATGAAGCACTCAAATAGTTCTTGGATAAGATCTGGCTGGCCAGCTGTCTCCTTTCCCTCTGCCAGCCATTAAGAGCAGTAATCCACCTAAAGGAATTCTGGGTAAACTGCACAGTTTAACAATGCCGTAACGCAGTGACGCACATCACAAACAGAAGGACTTATGCTGCTGACCCCTGCACTGGCCTTGAGATCCCAACAGATGCTGCTTTTTTAATTCTGCAGGTTACACGATCCACAACTTACACTCGTTTACACTGAGATTCATGAAGTCATGCTTACCTCTGAGAATAAATGCAGTTGCTTTAGCGTGGTGTTACATAAGCAGAGCATTGAATGATGCCTTTGTTTGAGTGTTGCAAACTCTCATCAGCCAAAGATGGGGGAGGAACACAGTGCTACACAGCGTTAAGGTCGAGAGGACACATATATACACACACTCATTTAGGGGAAAGTGAGTAATTGAAGGACTTTCACTGAATTACAGTGCATTCTGTACAAAAATACTGCAGCAGTGATTATGCAACAAGACAGTACAGAACTAGTATCAAATACATACTGATACATCTGTGGCCCAATGAGTCCACAACTTTGTTTGAATAGGCTAGTGCAGTGTTTTAATATAACACCTGGGATACGTTGACCTCGATACAAGTTTTCCACTGAATAGCCTGAGAGAGCACAGACTCCAGCACAGGGAGGTGATCGAGTGATAGTTGTGTGCGCAGCTGCCTGTGTAACAGGAGAACATTGGGAAGATTTAGAAACACTCAGATCTTATCGGTATATTAGATTAAAAGAGGCAAAAACAACAACACAGGTCTCATAGCAGGCCACACACACACACACACACACACACACACACACACACACACACACACACACACACACACACACACACACACACACACAAACACATGAGAGAAATACGAGTCAGGTTCATCGCTGCCCTTGTAAGTCTCATTTCACACTCTTTCTCTTTCCTGCTGGTCGTTACTAGCTGATAATAACTGTTGTCTTTCACAGCTTCAGGTTTCTAGTGGTGTTGAGTTTTGTTTGCTGTGTTCACACAAAGATGAACATTCTGTCATCATTACTCACCCTCATATCTTTCCAAACCTTTATGACTGCATTGCTTAGCACACAGGGAAGATATTTGGAAGAGTGTTTAAACTGCTGCTGTCTAAACACCGGACTGATTTTCAGCATATAGACAAAAACAGACATTTTCTAAAATATCTAGTTTTATATCTGTTTCATACAGGTTTGGATTGACATAAGGGTGAGTAAATGATGACATCATTTAAATTTTTTTCACTCGTGAAAAAAGTATTGTAAAATTGTTTTCATACTAATTGTATATGTACTTAAAAAAGTATTTTAAAATGGTATTCATACTAATTGTATATGTACTTAAACAAGTATTTTAAAATGGTATTCATACTAATTGTATATGTACTTTAGAGTTTTTTTTTACCCATTTAAGAATGTCTTTATGCCCTGGTTTCACAGTCAAGGTTTAAGCCTAGTCCCAGACTAAAATGTAAGTCTGAGCTGTTGTAACTGAAACAAACTACACTGACTGATCTTAAAATATATCAGTGCTTTTGTTTTGTCTCAGGATGGTTTACAGATAAAGTGTGGGCCTACTTCTGAATACA
Source organism: Gymnocypris eckloni scoliostomus (assembly GCA_027564155.1). NCBI lineage: Eukaryota > Metazoa > Chordata > Actinopteri > Cypriniformes > Cyprinidae > Gymnocypris > Gymnocypris eckloni. The sequence goes on from CM050421.1 coordinate 27,579,866, forward strand.
TTTATGGTGAACTAAATTATAATTCAATGCATTGTCAGTTCATGCTTTATAATACATTTGTAATGAACCATTTGTAATGATGTTTGTAATGAACCATTTGTAAAGATGTAATTTAGCACATTTAAATGTTAACTTAAGATGTAGTAATGAATAGCACACTAGAGTTAAGATTAAGTACTTTGCATGTGCTTTAGTATAGTCTAGTCGACTCTAGTCTATTTATAGCACATTTAAAAACAACAGACGTTGGTCAAAGTGCTTTACATATCAATCATAAGGCATACAATCTAAAAATTGTATCAAGAGTGGTACAAGATCTCACATGGAGAGGTAAACTATTGTATAAATGAGGAGCTGCAACAGAAAAGGCCTTGTCGAGACTTGGGAACACGATTAGCTGATTAATCTTGATTAGTATGTTAGTCGGCACATCAAAGTAATATTCAGTTGAATTCAATTCAAGTTTCTTTGTAGCGCTTTTCACAATACAAATTGTCACAATGCAGCTTTACAGAACATTAAAGTGTCTACATTGTATTTAGTAGTAGCTTATCAGTGGTGACTTTATCATGTAGCCTAGATGTCCATATCACGCAGTTAGTTCATGTCGTCAAGTAATAAAACAGATGGTGAACACTATTAACAGCAATGGTTATGTTATACGTTGGTAGTTTTGTATGTTGGTTCAGGGTTGGCATCATCTGAGGTGCTCTGAGGGGTTGGCATCATCTCTTCTCAGATCTTAATAAGGGCTGGATCCAGATTGAAGCTTGCGTATTTCTTTGTTACCTTGGCATCCCGGGGTATATAGGAATTACACAAGCTTCAATCTGGCATCCTGTGGCAGAAATAAAGCAAATAGAGACATTAGCGTTGCTGCAGTTCCAACCAAGGAAACAATGATAATGTGCAATATTACATTATCTTCATTTCTAGTTTTTAAATACACTACAAGTGCACATTCAATAAAATTAAGTGCACCTAACAAATTTCTTGAGCTTCACTGGTTTTCCTCCTGAATGTCCACCTTGTTTTTATTGCTGTGAATGATTATTTCACTTTCTTTTATGTAAAGCACTTTGAATTACCACTGTGTATGAAATGTGCTATATAAATAAACGTGCCTTGCCTTGCCTAATAGCTCATCACCCCTATACAGATCTAAAAAAATTTCTTGACTAAGCTCAAATTTGCCAAGATATGAAAGTCTGCAATTCAGTCAATATTTTAAAGTTCTACATTCTTACTGTAACAATTGTGTATTTTTATGTCTTCTTTGATTAATTTTAATAGTTTTGATTTTAAGAATTTTTATAAATCTGGGATGAAATGTATTCTTGAATGAAATATAGTTTAGTGCTTAATTTATTCACCTGAGGTGTAAAAAGCACAACGTCCGAGCAATGCATTTTCCATCAGGCTATGCTGGGCTGGACTGTGCAGTTAATGCATGGACAGTGTTTGGTTTGCCTGTGTCAATATTATATACAGTGATCACTGGACTGTATGAATGGTGTCATGGAGGAGTTGTATTTGCAGTGTCATCTCCCTGGCCTGTTAGTCACACAGTTATACCCGCTCCGTTCCTCCAGCTAGTGGCCTGATGACTCGGGTCTCATGTTCCGCTGCTGGCTGCTGGCTGTTCTACTCAAGGGTGACAGTGTGTCACTGCCCTAATCCTTCCTGCCTTCATCTTTTTCAAGCCAGTTTCTTTCCAGTCCTGAGCGCCATTGTTCCATTCACTCAGCCATCTCTTTCCCAGGCTTATTATCTTCCCTCCAGTCTCCTCCCCATCTGTAGGTCAGCTGACTGGATAAATCCAGGTTATTTGTGGAGGCCCGATCCCTGTGTAATGGAATTATCACATGACACACTGTACTGTGACACAGCATATGTGCGCTGCCCATCAGGCCAGGTGAGCTGACAGCCTGGGCTTCTCAGACATGACATGGAGGTTAAATGGACAGTAATAGGTCATTCTTTGATCATTCAAGAACATTAAAGTCTTAATACAATATTAGTTATGCATGCTATAAGCCTCGTTTTTTAAATAAATGTCAAAGTGTGTAATGTTTAAAACATTCCCTGTCTTCTATTGGTCAGTACAGATAGTCTCGCACCAAAGTCATGTCATTGGTTGAGGCAATGTCTCTAAGTCGAGGCGGTCAGATTTATTTATTTATTTAGTAAAGGAATCAACCTTAAAATAGCTTAATTAGAGCTATTTTTGTTTCTTTCTCTGCACATTTAACTATAAAAAGAGAAAATACAAACTGATTAATCAGTAATTTGCATCATAAAGAACATTTCTGAAATAAAATGACTCACCTGGATTACAGGTAATAATGTTGTAAATAATGTTTTGCTTCATAAGACCTCAATATATTGTCAGGAGCCACGGGTAGGCCTATTCATTTTGTATTGCTGAATATGCTTTTTAAACACTCAAGGTGACGGTAACCATTGACTTGCATTTTATGAATCACCAAGGACTATGAGTTCAGCTAAAAACGTATTTAATTTTCTACTGAGGAAAAAATATATCTACTGTGATGAGTGGGGCGGGGCCGAGAGCCGTGGGAATGGAGCCAGGCCGGTGGAGTAATTGGTAATGAACGACACCTGCACCACTCACCGGTCTCGAGTCCCACGGAGGAGCTTCGGAAGGGTAAAAGGAGGATTGACGACAGTGAAAGACGAGAGAGGACCAGGCCTGGATTTTCTCCTCCTTCTTCCCGATCTATGAACTGTGTTACATCTACATCTTAGATGAAGGTTGCTGAAGACAGAAAGACATGAACATCTTGTATGACATGAGAGAGAGTAAATTAACAGCAAATTGTCATTTTTGGGTGATGTATTCCTTTAAAGGAATAGTTAACTTCCAGGATGAAAGTGTCCTGGTACTTCCCATGTCATTCAAGATGTTCAAATCTTTCTTCAGTCGAAAATATATTAGGTTTTAAAGGAATACATTCCAGGATTTTTCTCCATATAATGTCAGCCAATGAGTTGAAGGTCTAAATTGCCATTTCAGTGCAGCTTCAAAGGGCTCTACACGATCCCGTTCCCAGCCGAGGAATAAGGGTCTTGTATAGCAAAATTATCCACCATTTTCTATAACAACAACAAATATATATATATTTTTTAACCACAAATGCTCATCTGCCATTATCTCGACTTCACCCATTACGTAATCACGTTGTAAAGGTCACGCGTGACGTAGGTGGAAGTACAGACCCAGTGTTTGTAAAGCGAAGGTGCAAAGAAAGTCAAATTCCCTTTACAAAAAAACGGTAAAACAACGATGTCAGACGATTTTGAAGTTGGAGGAGAAAAATAGATTTGCTCACCCTACCCTACATTTTTAACCATAGTACACAGACGAGGAACTAACTGCGCGTGACATTTCCAATGTGATTATGCAATGCGTGAAGACGTGCATGTGCATCGCAGAGCTCTTGCAAAATGAGAATCTATGGTTAAAATGTATATACAATTTTTTTTTAGAAAATGACCTATGGTTTCACTAGATAAGACCCTTATTCCTCTGCTGGGAGTGTTCAGAATACTTTGAAGCTGAATTGAAACTGCAGTTTGGGCCTTCAACCCGTTCATCCCCATTGGAGTCCACTATATGGAGAAAAATCCTGGAATGTTTACCTCAAAAAAATTAATTTCTTTGCGGCTGAAGAAAGAGAGACATGAACATATTGGATGACATGGGGGTGAGTAAATTATCAGGAAATTTCCATTCTGGATGTGAACTATAATCACATTACAAGTGCACATTCAATTAAATTAAGCATTCTTTTTCACATGGAAGCATTTGTGTTTCTACAGATCAGCATGTTCTGTCCATTGGTGCTTTAAAGGAGGAGGTTGTTGCAATCGCTACTGACTCCAGGACATTCCTTTACTACAGTATTTCTCCTCGGGACAGAATGTTTTGAGAGGTAATGAAGTATGACTGTCAGCATGTTATCAGTGAGGAACATTCACTCAGAACAGGAATCCTCTACCGTGCTTTGATAAGTGAATATGACTGTAATTATACTTGCTCTTAATATTCACCTCATGCTTCTTGTGATTCACTGTATGATCCAACATCTTGTTCTAGATAAACATAGTTGGAGGTTGTTTTTAAATTGACATGTTTCCTAACTTTAGTTTAAATGCTGTAAGTAAATGTTAAAAATAATTATTCCTGACCTAAAAAATGTATATATCTGATCTGTTTCTCATATTGCCTTTTCAACATGGCCTGGATATGTGCTACCCTTACTGACAAGCTTTGAATTGTTCATAAATGTCCATCTATACAGTAGGTTGGTTATAATCCATCAGGTCCAGACAATGACCCCTGCTGAATGTGCTGTAAATGTGTCTGTCTATGAATAGTTTGGGCGACTGGGACTTGCAGGCAAATGGAAAGTCCCCTAGTCTTTTTACCGGTGGCTCACATGCTGTTTGAAGTGGAAGTTTCCAGCAAATGGATTTAGCGTCTGTGACTCGATCCCTACTTAACCTGAATCTCCTTTGTGCTCTTGCACAGAGGGTCGAAAGTCAACTGTGTCTCTGGACTGGTTCAAACTGACACCTAAGAAGTTGTTCAGGTTGCATACTTTCATTTAAAAACAGTCTTGGGATGCATTTTTAGAAGTGAAAATGAATCTTAAAAATGGGCTCCGTGGCGTGAGATTATTTGTTGCAAAGTTCAAAGACATCCACAGAAAAAGCTATTAAAGGAGTAGTTTACCTTGATATGGGTCCTTTACTCACCCTCATCTTCCACTTATCTTATTTCTTTCTTCTGTGGAACACAAAATAAGATATTTTGAGAAGGTTACCATTGACTTTCATTGAATGGACAAAAAGAGACATTTCCTAAAATATATCATTTTATGTTCCACATAATACAATAAACTCACATACTGCAGGTTTGAACTTGCATGAGGGTGAGTAAACGATGGCATAATTTTTATTTTTGGCTCAACTATCCTTTTGAAATGCAAAACAGACCAGATATCTGAGCCGAATTTACTGTTACCCAACAAAAAAGAAAATGAGAGCCAATATATGAAAGTAATTCATCTTAAGAGGGTAATTGATTAAAGTAACATCAAATAATTTGGAAAGGCTGTAACGATTGTGCAATTTAAAGCCAGTGGAAACTGAATGCTTACAATACTTTGCTTCTACTGCGCTCTTCATAAATCTTAATGAGGTCAACTGAGGCCACATTTATCATAATGAAATGTTTCTTTTCTTGCCTGCAGGGCCAGATTTACCTCTTATCGTGACATAGGCAAAAACTATTTTGGGCCCTTCTTCCTTATTAATATATATAATATTATCACTCCAGCAAAAAAAACTATTTCGTAATCAGTGGAAACTGTTAACGTGTTTTCTATTGCAATACACGTTATTACAATATATAGATGAAAAAAACAAGGCTGCATTTATTTGATCAATAATAAAGTAAAACAGTAATAGTGCAAAATAATATTACAATTAAAATATAATTTTTCTATTTTAATGTCTTCCCTTTGAAATTGTAACGTTCTATCTGACATTTTTATAAAAATTGAGTTTTCCACATATTCATATACACATATTCATATTATGTTCAACTGATTTGCATTATGTGATAGATATTATAATGTTGTGAACATTTTGGGTCATTTGTATTTATAAAACAAAAAGTTTCTATCTACATTGTCAAATGGAATGCAAAAACTTTAAAGCTCAATATCTCAAAACTACTCGGAATGCAGATATAACCTTATAATTCCAAGGGGACAATGTGTTATAATGTAATCTATTCATGTGATGCAAAACTGAATTTTCAGCAGCCATTACTCCAGTCCTTAGAATTTTTCTTAGCATTAGAAATGTTGAAAACGTCTCGGGTTACTTGCGTAACCCATGTTCTCTGAGTAGGGAACGAGACGCTGCATAGCTATGACGCATTGGGAACGCCGTCTAGGTGTGCCGACTGTCTGAAGACCTTATAGAATCACGCCAATTTAATGGCTGATGGCGCGGATGCTGTCCTCAACGCTCTTACGTCGCCATCCTTATACTGGCGAATGCGCTGTAGTGAAACCCCCGCCAGACAATGGTAAAGCGTACTGATATTTCAAAAAGCCTTTATTTTCTTAAGCCTTTTCTTCTTGAAACAACGTAAGAGCTACAGGACAGACAAATAACATAAAATTAGCTCTTACAAACACAAACATTAGCCGAAGGCCAAATTAAATAATATATTGTGTATATATATAAAACAATATTACAAATAGCCATACGTAAAAACAATTTTATGACGTTACCTCAGTCAGTATTAACAGTGCTGAAAGGCCTATGCTAACGTAACTTCACATGACATAAGTGATAGACATTTAAACACTTCTTAAAGTCGAATAAATTAACCTACATGTCAATGCACATAAACATTTACACAATACCAAACACAATACCTTTTTAATGTTCCAGCTAGGTGCTTAAATAATCTCCTTTTCTTTAGAATGACATCGGAGATATAGAGTGACATGAGATTTCTCTTCCTTTTTCCATGTGTGCGCTCACTAACAAGTCCCACCTTTCTAGATGCGAAATTAACGCGTTCCACTATGGAGGCGGAAATAAAAGACTCATTACATTAACAGAGAAACTAATAAAATAAAGCTCAGGAGTAATTACCTTATATACTCTCAACTGAGAGTTAGTTACGTGCGCCATCTGCTCCTGGCAATTGGCGCAATTGGCACACCCAGAGGGCATTTCCAATGCGTCATAGATATGCAGCATCGAGTGAACCTTTGAAAGAGAACGTTCGGTTACGACTGTAAGGTAAATTTGGGACGTCAGAGCGGGTGACGTCACGAACCAGGAGGCTTCGTTCCCTCTTCAGGGAACCGAGGTTACATTCGTAACCGAACGTTCCTTTTCAAGGGATCTCCATTGCATCAGAGACACTATGGGGAACGTTAATACAACACCACCATAGCGACGAGTGCCTGTCCTGCGTGAAATCAAATGAGCAGCACTAGGACGAGAGCACTAGGTAACCTGGGGTACACACATTGACAGCAAAAATGGCAACTATGTAAGGCTGCATTTCATTAACTATAGCTCCGCTTTTAATACTATAGTCCCCATCAAGCTAGCTGTTAAACTCACAGACCTCGGCCTAAATTCTTCAATCTGTGACTGGATTCAAGATTTCCTCACCGGCAGACCTCAAGTGGTGAAAATGGGCCAGTTGACCTTCAACTCAATCACCCTGAACATAGGAGCCCCACAGGGTTGTGTCCTGAGTCCCCTGCTATACTCCCTCTACACACACGACTGTGTGTCCTCTCACAGCTCCACTTCTATTGTCAAATTTGCGGATGATACTGTGGTTCTGGGCCTCATTTCCAACAATGATGAGGCTGCATACTTGGATGAGGTAGAGAGACTTACATCATGGTGCCAGGACAACTGTCTCTCTGTGAACGTGAGCAAAACTAAAGAGCTGATCGTGGACTTCAGGAAGAGACAGCAGCGGCCCTACACTCCTCTTATGATCAGTGGGACCCCTGTGGAGAGCGTGAGCAGCTTCAAGTACCTCGGTGTAAACATATCAGAGGACCTGACTTGGACTGCACACATTCAAACACAGGTCAAGAAAGCCAGGCAAAGACTGTACCATCTGCGACAGCTGAGGACATTCAGGGTCTCACCTCAAATCAGGACAGCAAAGCTCTGCAGAGAGTTGTGTGCTTAGCTGAGCGCATCTCAGGGTCTGCTCTCCCCTCTCTGCAGGACATCTACCTCAAACGCTGCAAAAGCAGAGCTGCTAAAATCATCAAGAACACAAATCACCCCGGTAACAGTCTCTTAATTTTGCTGCCATCTGGCAAGCGCTTCAGGAGCATGATGGCAAAGACTGAGGAGGAGCTTCTTCCTCAGGCCATCAGGCTCCTTAACTCGAACTCGGTCTAATAACATTAACAAGACTCAATTTAATTAACTGCAAGATATTCACTATTCTCCATCCGTATTGCTGCTATGTATATACCCGGTACAACCTGTTTGCACATTCCTCTTGCACATCCCTGCTTATATTATTATTTATTAAGTCCACGGTATACTGTATTGCAAATTGTATTTTATTGCACATTTTACTCTTTATTTTTTCTTATTATTTTTATTTTACATATATATATATATATATATATACACACACACACTCTTGTGTTGTTACATATTTTGCACTGTCCATTGAGCGGACCTGACTTACAAATCACTACTGATTATATCCTGTATAATTGAGTATGTGAGGAATAAAAAAAAACCTTGAACCTTGATTTAGTCACAAAATCGGAATTGGTCATCAAGACTTGCAGTGTAAATGCAGCCTTATTTAAGTATACCTAAATGTCATAAGTATATTTCTGAGAAGTACATAAAAAGCCCTTTTCTGAGAAGCAGATAAAAAGTAGACTGAAAGTATACTTTCCTATTTATAGTTTAAAAGAAGTATACTAATAGCGCACTTGAATAAACTTATTTTTCATAAGGGATGGTTAGCCTATAATAATGTTTTCTAATTTAAGTGTTACGGGTAGGTTTTCACGGGAAATTCGAGCATGGCACTGCGTCATTACGTCACATCTGTAAACATAAAGAAGTTGTCTACTTGGCTATCGCATGTGAGGATCCTGCAGGTGAATGATCGTTTATAGCCTTTTCTCACAGCAGCTAGAATAATTAAATGTATCCCCTTGATGGCAGATTGGAATCTAGAAAGTATTATGTGTTTATGAAAAACATGTGAATGAAATTAAATTATATTTCTGTTTTAAATGTGCTTTTGATTACAGTACTTTTGATTGCCTGGGATCACACAATATTTGTATTTTAAAGAAAACCAGTTCGAAGGGGGCATAGTTTGCTTTTTGGGTTAAAAGAATGTCTTAATATGAAATTTGAATGGTATGGCAGTTAGATTAGACTGTACATAAATTTAAATCTACACACTATACTAATTGGCATGCAATGCTGATGTTGTTAACATTAATAATTTGAGAATAAAGTATAACAAATAAGAGTAATTTGCATGGTTTGATGTGATATGAGCTAGCCGATTGTTAGGTTTAATCACCATTGATAGCGTAATTTATTGTAATGCTTTTTTCCTCAGTTGGTCAGAAAAAGCATAGTAGACTTGTTACTTGTTCAGATGGCAATATATGGTGAAAATTCTTCTTTGGGTCATATATTCCAAGACGTAGGCGAGAATCTGTAATTCCTAAGCACAGTATCAACTCGTTGCAGTGAATGATAGCTACAAATTCACCTCAAAACATTAGATTCATCCATGCTGGAGCCGTGCCGACTCCAGGAAAATAATTCCACAAGTTACTGAAATTCCAGGTTTTCCAACATAGATGGCAACAAAGAGCAAAACTTACGGACTGCAGCTTTAAAATAAAGTGTTACAAATACCATTTATTAAAAGTTATAAGCTAGTTATCTAAAAATATATATATTTTTTTTAGTTATCTTACATTTTATAGTAAAATAACTAAAACTTAAACAAAAAAAACAAAAGCTCTTTGAAGTGAGGAGTTTTGTAGGATTCAGAGCTTTAGCATATTGCCTGCAAGACTTTTGGGGAAAAGTGCCAAACCCCTGTCGGAGACGGTGCTTTAGTTTCTCTGCTAAATTATAGCTTCATCCACTGTGCAGTAATTGTGAGGCAGATGTGAGGAGACAGACTGGCAGGGGACTTGACACAGGTTGTACTAAACAGATATATTCAGACCGCTACAGAAGAGAAGTATGGATATTAAAAATGAAGATCTGACTGGAATTAAAAGCTGCATTAACTCATGGGCTCTAAATAGACAGAAAATTAGAAACTAAACTAGCAACCCTCTTAATAGCATCTAAATCTTTTATAAGTACCGTAGAATGTAATCTGAAGTATATTACTGCAAAATGAAATGCATCAAATGGAAATCTAGAATCAGCAGTTTAAGACAAAACCCTCTCACACTCGAAACATAACTGGAATTAAAAGTGCTAATTGCATTTTTTTTAAGCTGAAATGACAAAAAACATTTCATTTATGTGTGTGGGTGAAAACAGGTCTGTTTTCCATCTGACTTCTACATATTGATAAAGGGCTTTAAAAATATCCTAAATTCTGATAACCACCAAGCATATAAAAGACATAAAATATCAAATTTGTATATTTTGTATATTGTTTTAATAGTAGCAGTAATTAATGGTTGTCTTTTGTCAGAAAGTCAATAAAAGTTTGTGTTCTTTGTCTGTAAGAGACACAAAAAGGGTGAATTGGAAGCGCAGAAGAGACAGAGGCGTGTCCTCCGGTATGTGGAGGGAGGGAAAGGAGGGAGCGATACCCTGGGGTCAGAAAGGGTCACAGGTGTGTATCTGCAGCACTTCAGCGTTCAGACATTTCCTCGTAAACCAGTCTTACTTTGTTGATTAAATCAGTAACTTCTGCATTAAACGGTCAAAGGGTCCCGGGGTGTCTATTGCTGGAATATCTTTCCAGATACAACGTTCTTTGTACTTGTTTATTTTATGGCTCTCGTGGGAAGATAAGCAGAGCAGGGCAGGAAGCTTAGTCAGACACTTGGCTGCGGTGTTGATCATTTATTAATTTTACAACCACAGATGATGGAGAGAAGACTTCTCAATTTCCTAAAATGACTGCTTTGGTTCTGCAGTTTATTTGGTGTATCGGTTCGATAAGGTCCTACACATCCCCCTTTGGCTCTCTGGTTCCCGGTGGAACATTGGCAGGCACTGGAACAAGAGGCAGAGAGAACAGGCACACACAAGACACAAACAACATCTCCATCACAGACTGGATTCTGGTGCAGGACTTGGGTAATTTGGGAATGGTCAGGTTAGAAACTAGAGACGACGTAGGGATGCATTGTTTAGGATTATTTGTAATTGGATCATTTTGATTGGTTTAATTGTCAGGGGTTCGACGAGGCGGTGTAGGCGTGATCTCAATCAGGTTGGTCGAGTTCTCCGGTTATGGTTCTTGGTCAGTTTTATCACGTCATATAATTTGCAGAACGCCTGATGTGCATTTGCACAGTGGTGCTCGGTGGTTTGGATTTGCTGGTTGGAACTGGCAACACACCAGGCATCATTTAATGTATTCCGCTACTTGCTTGAGTGTATCATAGGTGGCCTTGGCACTGTGGTGACCTGTGCATGCTGCATCGTGGATGTGTGCCCGCATCCTCCACCATTCTGTAAGAATTAACTATTATTTTATACTTTTGGGAATCAAATCTTATAGATTCGGGTTGATGAGATTGAACTGATCTGATTCAAATGCACTGAACAAAATTTTTAATGCAACACTTTTGTAAAAATGTTGCATTTAAAATGTAAAAACATTTGATAACATTTTTGATGTAAAAACCTTGATAACATCAAGTGGACCTCAGAGAACAGTACAACATAATACAGAAAGGCAGTTCATGACCCCTTTAAGTATCAAGTCAAAGACACCCTTGAACACACCTGTATATTATGAAAAATTTATGTCACAATTCATGCTTGCCATGATTGTGTCCGTAGATATACATTTTTGCTAAGACTAGCTGCATTAAATTGACATTTTTACGTGACCACCCACGTTAAATCTGATATCTGGATTTAAAATGAAATGCACAAACACAAGTTAGCCTTTTCAATAATCCTGGCAATATTTTGCCTGCATAAAAGGAGTTTCTGCTCATTGTTTCTCTGTTAGTCAGCTGTCGAGTAGTCACATTGCAGACTGAGATCCAAAATGTATGTTACTGTCAACATTTCTGAGGTAACGATTCATCACAAAGGAAAATAAATGGCAAATCAATAAGCATGACACATCACATGAATAGTTCTTCCTCCAAGTGTTATATAATGTCAAATTATAACATTTCAAACACAATGGACTGATAAATACAAGGCTTATTGAAAAAATGTCCCACTAGCTTTTATTTGTCTTGTTTCTGCTAATGCTACATACTACACAAATTGTCACATACAATTCACTGTAGTTCCCAGCTTAAATGAACACTGGTGGCTCTACTGTGTATATATATATATATATTAGTGGTGGGTTATCGGCGTTAACGTGCTGCGTTAACGTGAGATTCTTATCGGCGACAAAAAAATATCGCCGTTAATCTATTCTCAAAGTTGGGTTGGGAGCTGGGTCTATACTACGAAGCTATGATGACTTTCACCCTGATATTTTAGCGGCGGATGTATACCTAGCCGAATTGCACTGTAGGGGCGAGAACGAGTCTTGAACTAGAGGCTCGCAGTCCGTGATGGACAGATTGTTAACGGCTGGTCTGTGTGGTAATACAATCGAGCAGGACATCCAAACCAGAGGCGATTCTAGGGTGAGTGGATATCCGGGGCTAAGCCCAAAGATCCAAGATCTGCTATTACTTCATATCGATGATTGGCCGGTTTATATGAAGTTTATTATCAAGTGTATATGTCAGTCAGAAGTACGAGCTTCCGTGGGCGGTTCCTGACGGGAGTAAACTGCGGTTCATCATTTTAATGCGCATGAAAACTCAGTGATTATGATGCGTACAGGGCATGGTCATAAAAACATTCGGGGCTTTTCTGAAAACATTTCAGAATGTTTCAGCCCCCTTAGCCCACCCCTAGCGCCGCCCCTGATCCAAACGCTCATTCATCATTCATCAACCTCAAATATGGCTTTTCATCTGAAAGATGTATGTAGTAGCAACTTTACATGGCGCCAATATGATGTTAACCTAGAGAAATGTGCGCTATTGAAGTGTTTGTGTGGAAGCGTTTGCTGCTGCAGGACAGGCTCGGTGCGCTCACGTGCTCTTAAAATCTCCGTCATTTTGGTCATACAGATAAAAGTAGCCTAATACATCTTTCGAATCTGTAAAGACTCTACGTTTATTTGTGTGCACTCAGAATAACAACGTTATGCTTTTAAGCAAACAGGATGCGCTTTAGGTCTCATGTGAACTTGAGCGAGAAACTTGAAACTCCGTCTTTGAAAAATATATCTATAGAGAGTGAAATGTCTAAAATAAAAATAGAAGACGTGTGTGTTAGCATGGATGATTTACATGAAATTTAATCTGTGCAACACTGTGCATAATAAGATGGCTTTCAGTTCAATATAATAACTAAAAATGACATTTTGGGCTTACTTTAGTCATTATTTGGGTAGCACACATATTCTGAATGCCTTCGCAGAATTCAAATGAGCCATTTTAATCTAGATTAATCTAGATTAATTCCAAAATTAATCTAGATTAATCTAGATTAAAAAATTAATCTATGCCCACCTCTAATATATATATATATATATATATGTATATTAGGGGTGGCACAGTACACAGATGTCACGGTTCAGTACGTACCTTGGTTCAGGAGTCACGGTTCGATACGATTTCAGTACAACAGGAAAAAAAAATCTACTATGCTCGGTTTCTTTTCATTTATTTTGAACAGACAGTAGTGCAAATTACAAAATCCACCTAGATGTGAAAATATTAATTATTAATACTATAATACTATTATTACATTGTTGTATTATGCATATAATCTGTTTTGTTTTCATTGTGAGTGTACACAAATAAATGCAGACCTTTATACAGTGTTTATTAATAAGACAATAAGTGTTTAAAGTTGATTGTGCTGGAATAAGGAAGGAGTTGAAGTGATCGCGTGCTGGAACACACACACACACACACTTTTTTTTATTAATTGTATATATTGAACATTTATTTTTAGTTTTATTTTGTTATTAAAACCCGATTCCCCTGCATTTTGAGTCCTCGCCATCTCTCTCCTCATGCATCCTGGCATTTCTGGCATAGTAAGCTTGCTTGGTAGCTCACCTGGTACAGCATTGCTATTGCAATGCAAAGTTCTTGGGTACAAGCCCTATGAAAGTTAAATCAATATAAAAGAGCACAGAAACTTGTAGAAACAAGCTAACATTTTTGCTTCCACAATTTCATTTTTTATCTCATATTTTCTTTTGTTAGCACTGTCAGTTAGGCTTAGTGTGGGTGGTCCATTACTTTCAAATGCAATCGACAAAGCATTGTGGCATGTGGGGCTTATGATTGTTGATATTTGCTTACTATGACACTCGTGACATCTGTAATTGGCACTGTGCCACACACATACATAAATGACACCCACCGGCAGCTCAGGTATGTGACATTTCTAGGGTAATGTCCCCATCTTTCCTGGCTAGTTTTGTTAGCATCGGCTGTGAGTGATCCATGTAGGAGGAAACAATATTCGGTTAATCACAAGACTAATGTTTAAATTCTAATGGTGATGTGTCGATTCATTCTCGTTTCACCATTCTTTATCTGCTTCCCTTCCAATTTGGCTTCTTTGCCCGACGAGTGGGATATATTTAACTTATAGCTGTCCAGTGCCTTTCATCTGATTGTGTCTTGATTTAATCTGGCGTGCACCCGCTCCCAGTTTGGTATGTATTTTGTTATTGGTGTCAAATTTCAGCATTCGGCAATGTGCATGTTACTTTTAGCTTTGCTTTATTGTTTGGGGACGCAGACAGGGATAGTTGACAGTAAGCTGAGTGGACAAGTGGTTTGTGATACCCAGAGTCCCACAGCTGTTGATCGGTAGGTCTGACATTTTTCTTAATAAACTCTTCTCTATTCTTTACAGCTCTTATTAGCGCTTAACCTAATTTGTATCCGCTGTTTGTATGGATTGCAGGATGAGGTGTTGTTATTTTGCCATGGCGCTGCCAATGCTTTGTTTCCACCAGATCGCGCTGAGCACATCCTGTGTCTATCCTAGTGGGCCTTACTGTGCCTCCTTCGGCGATACTTATTAACTTGTAGAATATATCAGGTTTATTTTTGAGTTTTGCTAGATTTGTTGTTGTTGTTGTTGTTATTGTTGTGTTTTCTATGTGTGAAGTATTTTTTGAATGTATTTTTGTTTTATATCTGAAGCTACTTACTTGGCCTGATATTCTAAGTTTGCTTTTTGTTGTTATTGTTGTTACTGCAATTGTTATTTGTTTTGTTTAATTTTGTCTTTTGGAGTCTTAAGATTTTGGGTTTCTTCATCTGATACAATTTTCTGTGTTAATTGTTTCTTTTGTAGATTGATTTTTGTGCTTTGTTAATCCAGCTAATTGATACACATTAAGTCTATTTATTTTAAATTATTTTCCAGTTTGGTTTGGTTGAGAGGCTCAACCTGGTCCAATATTATTATTTTCAGATTGAAGTGGTCTTTGTTTTGTTTGATCTGTTTGATTTTTATTTTTTGCAGGAGATGCAGGGACGCATAACATAGGACGAGAGAATGTGGCTGTCCTCCTCTTTGTGGTGGTGTTCCCTCAATTGTTGCTGTGGCTGGCCGTGTCCACAGGGCTTTTCTGCTGGTACATGTGTGTGTGTGTGTGGTGTGAATATGGAGAACCAATTCCTTTTTTTTCCATTTGCCCTAAAGTCTGTGCTGTCAAGAAAATTGTAATAAAGAAACCTTTTGTTCTTTGACTAGATACCTGTGTCTCCGGTAATTTTCATTCTGCCTCTGGGTGGGAACCTGTGCGTAGCCTTATGGGCAAATTCCTTGGGTGAGATTCCCAGGGTGGCATTGTCAGGTGTTTCATTTTGGTTGGCTTAAATTCTAATTTAGACCTTGTTTTGGGCCCCATCTCCCAGTCACACACTATCTATTTAGCTCCAATAATTGGACATTTAATTTTCAAACTGCTGCAACACATACAACAACCAATGTAATAAACAGGAAAATTCATGTAACAGTAATCTGTTTTGTATAAAACTAAACCAGTTTGTAGCACCACTCGCTGGACATTTCAATTTGGAAGTGTTGCAAAATGTTCAAGAAGCGATATAGTGGAATTTTGCAGAACTGTAGACACAGGTAACAAGTTAACGAGTCTGGGTGGCAGAGGTAGAAAGAGTACGAAAATATTCTACTCAAGTAAAAGTACCATTACATTAATGAAAATGTACTTAAGTACAAGTAAAAGTACCAGTCTAAAAATCTACTCAAGTAAAAAGTAGCTAATTTAAAATTGACTCTGAGTAAAAATTACTTTTTAACAGTTGGGAGGGACGGAAAAATGGGATATGCCAATGTTGTCAAACTCAGTTCCTGGAGGGCAACAGTCCTGCACAGTTTAGATATAACCCTAATCAAACACATCTGATCCAGCTAATCTAATCATTTAGGCTTATTGGAAAACTACATGGTGTGTGTGTTGGAGCAGGGCTGGAACTAAACTCTGCAGGGCTCTGCAGTTTGACACACTGGGATAGGCCTATAAATATCAAGCTAGTTGTTTTTAATTAAAGGAATCAGTTATTTAGAATAATAAAACATTTGAGCTGTTACCAAGCAAATTAAATCAGTATCAACTAAATAAATATTTGCAATGCAGAGGAAAGACAGAAGCTTCATCTGAAGTGGCATATATGTATTTAAACACTGACATGAATGCATTTAACCTCAGTTACAAATGCAGAAACTATGTCTTGATAAATAAGACATAAAATGTTGAATACTCGTTTAAAATTATATACAAAATAAAAATAAATCAAAAGTCTGTTTAAATGTGAAATTAAAACAGCCAGTAGGTGTTAGCAAGTCACTGTTAAGAGAGTCATTGCGATTGAAGCGAATCATTTAAACGGTTGATTCATTCAGGAACGAAACACCGTCATTGCTCAGAGACGCAAAACTGTGTATGGTGGCTGTGTTTGGAATTACTGTTGTTGTCAAAATAGAGCAAAAACAGGCAATATGGTGTCTAAAATGCAAGTCTCTTAATTAACATCTTGTTTTTTGAAAAAAATTACACAGGCCTGTGTAATCGTGCTGATTTGTGGAGAAAAAACGGCACTCTTCGTGTGATGTTGATTTACTATATGACTATATTAGTATATGATATAAATATATACATTTTCTGCCCCTATATCTTCAATTTTGTGATCATTCTAAATGCATTTTAACACTGAATCACGCAGTGAAATAATACACTACAAATGCACGCGGACTAGTCTAATCTACTAGATTTCACGGCACACTGTTTAGAGTGTTTTGTTTGGTATTTGCCAAAATATTGATAATGTCAAATCGCACATCGTTAAAACAACAATTACTATATTATCGCAGACGATATCGCACACCCTGCACCACTGTCTTTTTAGCTAATTTGTGCAAAACCTTTTGTTAAACTGTCAAAGTTTCGTTTTAACCACCAATGCAACGATGCAAGTACCTTACCTCTACATGCTTGCGAAGGGTGATGTTGAGATATTTATAAGCTGCTAGTTCGATCTCCCGAGGCAAACACAGCTTACACTGCATAATAGAGCATGAATATGGCCAGGGGTTCACTTAATTTCCTTCAAGTTCATCTTCAGCAGAATACGACGGGGTTTGGTTTTCAGCTGGTCTGCACCATTAACGCCTGTCTAGTCCGTCTGCATCTTTCTTGTGATTTTAGCACCAGTTTGTTCTTCTGCCCATTATTTGCTGCAGTAGTTTCCAGGGAGCGATTTTTATTTATCAATTTTTTTACTCCGTAATTAATGTGTTTTAAAATGTAGCAAAGTACAACACTTCAACAAAATATACATAAGTAAAAGTAAAATTACAGATTAAAAAAATTACTTTAAAAAGTAGAAGTACACAAAAAAGCTACTCAATTACAGTATCGCAAGTAAATGTAATTCATTACTTTCCACATCTGTTGGGTGATTAGAACCATTGTAAGAAGTTGCATAGCTGTTAGTGTGATTCTAGTTTGCAATTTTCAATTCGTTGTTTCATGTGCAATATGCATCCGATGGTCAGTGAACCGACTGTGGAAGGCCCATTGGATTGACTTTTGAGGCTGAGAGTCACTTCCTTCCAATCTAGGCAGTTCGGTCATACTTTATTTTAAGGTCTAATTGTCGCTATTTAAGGGGTCATCGGATGCAAAATTCACTTTAAAAGTTGTTTGAACAAAAATGTGTGTTGGAAGTGTGTGTACACATTCATCCTATAATGATAAAAATCCACCCAGTATTTTTTTTTTTAATCCCTGTTTTAAAATCCCCTTTCTCAAATCAGGCTGTTCTGAGATTTCTGTCAGTGTGACATAGTTCTGTACAGGCCCCTCCCACGAGAGTTGATTGACAATGCCGTCTTACCTTAGACCTCCCCTGAGTGAGCTGAGAGCTATCGCCATTGTGTTGACTCCGGTGCAGGGGAAGACAAGATGTCTCCAATTAAGCGTTTGAGGTGTTTTGTTGTTGGATGTAATAATGAACATAGCAGTCGTCATTAACTCCCGACATCTGAGCAACTGAAGACGCAGAGGATTAACGTTACTTTGGTTTTGAAGGGAATGGGCCAATCCCGATCTGCCTAAATGTGTCTATGTTTGCGTGAATCATTCGTTATCCAGCTTCATCTACAGATGTGAGCATAAGGGTTTTTATAAATCTTTGCAAATCGCCTTTCCTAATAATGTGCTAGGTTAGACAGTTTTGCGGCTGGAGTTTACAGTCTGCTCCTCACTCCATGGAAGAAAGGGGGCGGGGTCAGCTGAGCTCATTAGCATTTAAAGAAACATGGACTAGAATGGCTTGCTAAAACGAGAGCTTTTAAAATGGTAAAAATGTTGTTTTTACACTACCATTGAGAAATTGTAACCAATGAATGTATGTTATAGACTTTTCATTAAGACCCTAAAAAATCATATCAACTTGTGGACAATGGGCATCCGATGACCCCTTTAACAAACAATTATGTTAATAATAGGCATGCTAAGCAACTAGTGTAGTGAGAATTGGTCCCTATACTAAAGTCTTACCGGCAGTTCTTGGCTAGATTAAGCTACAACATGGACCATACTTTGAAATTTAAGAATAATAAGTAATAAATGAGAAACATTTATAGAGTGAGAAATCTGGCTTTGTAAGGCTATCTGATCTCATTCTGAATCAGTGAATGAACTAAAGATGGAGGTGCTCATAGAGATGACAGAAGAATGTAGCAGGACTGTGAACATTTGTGAACCTCATTCCTCCAGCTCATGACAGTGTTGATTTCAGGCTTCAACAGGACTGAACAAAAGCTCTCCAACTGACAGGTTCTCACAGAACCAGGGAAAAGACTGACCTGTTGTGTCAAGAATGGAAACAACACGTGCCATTAAAAACAATCAGTGAGGAGTATTCACAACACCAGCTGTCTAAAGACCCTTCAATGGGTGACAAAGCTTTTATTAGTATTAAATATAGAAGAGAATGAAAACGAATTAAGTCCGGTTCTCTTAATGCACGTCCGCTAAAGGCTCCCCCAGTAAGATATCTATTTTAGTAGAGTAAATACTAACACCGAGAGTCATAATAGCAAAATCTGTTGTATTATTTTTGCTAATTGATATTATATTTTTTGGCTTTTGCTTTCACAGAAGAACCATTTCAGTAACAGTTCTTTAAAGAGCCCACTTTTCTTAGTGTGGAAAACACTGTAACAATCTAAAGATTTCCGCTAATAAATAACCCTTTGTACAATAGAAAGGTTCCATAGATGTTAAAGGTTCTTCGTGGAACCATATATGCCAAAAATAAACTTTAGGAAGGAAAAAAAGAAAAGAAAAAATAACTTGAACTTTTTATTATTATTATTCTGTAGGCCTATAACATCCACATGATATGCTTTTACCCAAAATGTCAAACATGACATGTTGAAATGAATGTCAAAATATAAGTCCTCACAGACTTCAAATGTATTCTCCACGAGGAGAGGCACCCTCAAGTTAAATGTAAAAGTCTAGCTCAAATGAGGTGGCAGAGCTGATGTTTTGAATATTGCAAATTTAACCTCTAGTTGCTAAGCAACCAAATATTCCATCCATTCTAACATTACATAAAATGCATTAGTTAACTCACTATTCATGCAGGCAAAGTTTTCATTATAACAATAAAGTTATAGGTGTTCAAAATTTAATAAAGTGTTGTTTCAAAAATAATAATACTAGGTCAGAGTCAGAACCCATGTTGAATTCGTAAACTGGTTCCAAAAAGATGAATAATGATGGACAAATTTATATGTTGTTGAGATGTGTTTAATGTACAGTACTGATAACATTTCCTAAAAGAAAGTGTCAGAGAAAGAATCTTCTTTATGAGGTCATCATGAGGCATCCAGATGTTGGTTGTGATTTGTCTTTGGGGACACAATATTCCATATCCCTTGAATCCCCTCACCTGAAGACGTCTGTTCATGCAGGAATAACATCCATTATGTGATCTCCTGTCTATCGTTCCTCATACCTTTCTGTCACTTCATTCATTCTTTGGAAGAAGCTTCAATATATGTGTGAAAATGCCCCCTGAAGAACTGTCTTTGATAATGATTTAAGTGTTGTAATGCTATGAAAGTCCTGGGTAAGGTTAATCCTAGAAAAAAATGTCTTGCCATACATGATAGTTTTCTTCATAAACAGATTATACAATTACTTGCATCATGTTTAGTGTCATGTCATTTCGAATATGCATGTATTTCTTGGATGTCTGGATTTGTCTCGTTGGATGAGTTACAAAAATCTCAGAATAAACATTTTAATTCACTTTTTTCTAGTGGTAAATGAGCAATATTGTTTTAAAACTATGTATGGTCGTAGGTCTTTTCGATATTCTGGGGCACTTTTATGGAATAAATTACCTCTGGATGTTAAAGGTATTTCGAATATGGTTAGTTTTAGTTCAAAAGCTAAAAGTTGGATCTTAAGTAGGTTGTTTTGTTGATGATTTTGTATTACGTATGTGGTTATTTGTGACTGTAAATTTTTGTAAATGTGGAATTTTGTAATTTCTGTATATATAATGCAGTGCCAGTGTACCTGTTACTGGGAGTGGAGTTTATGCTTTACATCAAGTACCACAATGGAAGCACATTTTATTTTAAACTTTGTGTTATCCTTGACGAATTGAATGTATTCACTACATTTTTTGTCAAATAAAAAGAAAGAAAGAACGCCATAGCTAATGTAGCTCTAATCTGTTATTTGAAGCTTCATTTTTGTTAAATTTACATTTCTGTTTTTCTGAATGAAGATATCGCATCACGGTTAATCTGATGGGTTCTCAATGAAGATGGAGTAATCTGTTGTAATCCCATTGACGGAGACTCTGTAATTCCACAGCCGCTTCATCCATCTGTTTAACTGTCCAGATGGAGGTCTAAACAGATACAGAGCCCATATACTGTCTGAGTGTACAGTAAATTCGTGTGCATTAATATGAACGAACATAAAGCAACTCAAAGTACATATGGACACTTAAAGCAATAGTTCAATCAAAAATGACAATTGGCTGACTAATTACTCATCCTGGGGCCATCCAAGATGAGTTTGTTACTTAATGGAACATATTTGGAGACATTTTGCATTACATCACTTGCTCTCCCATGGTTCCCCTGCAGTGAAAGGGTGCTGTCAGAACAGCTGATAAAAACATAATATTTATTTAGAACTGTTATTTATTTAGAACATTTTTATGTTTATATCAATGCGTTTCACAATACGTTAATTGATGGACTGGAGTGGTGTGGATTTCTTGTGGATCATTTTGATGTTTTTTATCAGCCGTTTAGACTCTCATTCTGACGGCACCCATCCACTGCAGAGGATCCATTGGTGAGCAGGTGACATAAAGCTATATTTCTCCAAATCTTTTCCCATGAAGAAACAAACTAATCTAAATCTTTGATGGCCTGAGGCATTTTCAGCTCATTTTGGATGAACCATTCCTTCAAGCAACATATCCTAACAAGCTTTTTGTGTGATACAATGCAGTGACATTTTAATTATGACATAGGGTCTAAATACATTTTGGGGCCACTGTAGTGTTCATAATATTTTAAACCATCCTTCTATGCTGAAACCAGTATTTCTATGCTGTGTGTGTTCTGAAACATCTAACCACACGTGTGTTTGTGTGAGCGTGAGAGCACTCTGAAGTCCACTGGAAAATCTCCTGCTGCTGTAGAGGAATGCTGTCATGGCCAGCGCTGCATCTCACAAACACACTTACTGTAGCCTGTTTTAAATATCACACAGACTTCCACTGACTGACAGCGAATCCCACAGCACAGCTTTCTGTAATGTAAACCTCTACACTGCATGTTGGTAAACGTTATTGCTTATTAAGGTTTAACAAACACTCCCAGAACAGGTCATAAACAAACCCTAATCTGTAAGACTGAAAACTGTAATCCTTTGCAGTTCATTGAATGCTCAAACAATAATTCTAAAATGCTGATTTACTGCTACATAATATTTATGCTTTAATATATTTAATGAATACATTTATATAAAATGTATGCATTTCACATAATTTGGTACAGATGTAATTTCAGTATCAAGATGTTTTTGACAGTGACCATCTCATATTTTACTGAGTTGAGTGTTTCAGTGTAGACTCTAAAACTTCATTGCTTTACAACTATAGGACAGGATGAGCTAAATAAACGTATCACTGCATCTAAAACAACACCATGTTTATTAGATCCTGTACCCACTATATTATTGAAAGAGTTGTTACCTGTAGCAGAAGAACCGCTTCTCAATATTATTAACTTCTTGTTATCTTTAGGTCACGTCCCAAAACCATTCAAGCTGGTGGTTTTAAGCCTCTTATTAAGAAACCAAAACTAGATCCTTGTGAATTGGCAAATTACAGGCCCATCTCAAATCTTCCATTTATGTCTAAAATTTTAGAAAATGTTGTGTCTGCTCAGTTGTGCTCCTTCTTGCAAAAAAAAAAGAAATATATGAAGAATTTCAGTCAGGTTTTAGGCCCCGCCATAGCACAGAAACTGCACTTGTTAAAATTACAAATGACTTGCTTCTTGCATCAGACCAAGGCTGCATCTCGTTGCTAGTTTTACTTGATCTTAGTGCTGCGTTCGACACCATAGATCATGACATACTCATAGATCGATTACAAAACTATACAGGTATTCAAGGGCAGGCTTTACGATGGTTTAGATCCTACCTGTCTGAGCGCTACCACTGTGTTTATTTAAACGGGGAGTCATCTCAATTATCACCAGTAAAGTATGGAGTACCACAAGGATCTGTCCTAGGTCCTCTGCTATTTCATTATATACATGTTGCCCTTGGTAATATTATTAGAAAATGCGGATTAGTTTCCATTGTTATGCTAATAATACTCAACTATATATCTCAACAAGACCAGATGAAACTTCTAAACTATCTAAGCTAACAGAGTGTGTTAAAAATGTAAAAGATTGGATGACCAATAATTTTCTCCTATTAAATTCAGATAAGACAGAGATATTAATTATTGGACTATTGTAATGCACTGCTAGGTGGTTGTCCTGCATCTTCAATAAACAAGCTACAGATAGTACAAAATGCTGCGGCTAGAGTCCTTACCAGGTCAAGAAAATATGATCATATTACTCCAATTTTAGTCTCTGCACTGGCTACCTATTAAGTTCTGTATCAGATACAAAATATTATTACTTGCCTATAAGGCCCTAAATGGTTTAGCTCCTGCGTACCTAACTAATCTACTATCACGCTACAATCCAACCCGCTCCCTAAGGAACAAAACTCTGGACTCTTGGTAGTACCTCGGATAGCAAAGTCCACTAAAGGAGGAAGAAATTTTTCATATCTGGCTCCTAAACTCTGGAATAGCCTTCCTGATAACGTTCGGGGTTCAGACAGACTTTCTCTATTTAAATCTAGATTAAAGAAACATCTGTTTAGCCAAGCATTCATATAATGCCTCTCACAATCTTGTACTGCCAGGTATATCTGATCAAACGCACATTATTATGCTTCAGCTTGGGTTGGAACAACAGCTATGCTAATTATATCTCTATTTATTTCTCTGTTTCTGCCACGGGATTAACATCCGTGGAAACTAGGAATTACACAAGCTTCAGTCTGGATCCAACCCTTAAATGATCTGAGATGACCAAACACCTGAGAAGAGATGATGCAAACCCTCAGACAATATACAAAATTAACCAAATATTGCCATAAGTTAAATACATTGAGTTTCTACAATATATACATTTACCGAGATTCTTTAAAATATATTTTTAATGTTGATTTTCTTAAAACATGCATGTCTTATTGTGTATGATTCAATACATTCTGTACCTATCTATGCAACACTTCATATGCTTTAAAGCATTCAATGAAAAAAAATGTTCTTAAATGCAACAAGTAATTTTTTTTTACTTGGTTTTTTATTTGGTTTAATAAAACCACTTGGTTTACTTATTTAAAGTCAAACTTGAGTTGTGAGAAAATTTAAATTATTTTAAACAGTAAACCAGAAAACTAAATTGACTTACTCCCAATAACACTACTATCTTGTAAAGTTGCAGGGGTTGGGTATTACTAGGTTATCTATAAATGTCTAAATATACCTCAGGTCATCAAAGCCATAAGAGACAGCGAGACTCATGCTGACTGTGACACTTTATAAACGACAGTCACACATCCTTCAAAGGGTCTGAGGTTTTTCCGACAGAGCCCGGGCTGGACATATCAGCTGTATCTGAACAGCATCCTGCTACAAAAAAACCTTTGTTCAACATGCTTGTGAACATGATGATCAAACCTCTTTTTCCTTCTGTCATGTGAGACTGTTGGAAACAGGAGGGGGGTCTCTCTTGGGATTGCGAAGTCTGAGCTTGTGTCTGGTTTGGCTCGGCCTGGAGAGCAGGATCCGGTTTCAACAACATCAAGGAGGGTTATATGGCTAATTTCCACTGAGCGATATAGTTCAGTACAGTACAGTACGGTACGCAATTATTTCTGTTTCCATTATCAGAAGTTGTGAATGGTAACAAAATAGCGAACCGTACCGTACCACTTTTTTTGGTACCCTTCCGTTGAGGTACCTAGCACAGGAAAGGGTTCCAAAAGGGTGGAGCTAAACTCACTGCATAACGTTGATTGGTTGACTAGAATTGTCACTTGTGCATGATACAAGGGGATACAGCTTCTCCTTCACTCGTTCGTTTGGCTTATTACTTCAGAGTGCGCAAACACAAAACAAATATAAGTGTATTTAATAATTGTATATTTTCACACAGACAATAGCCGTTTCTTAATATGCGTTCTCGTCTGTTCTTGTGGACTTGTGAAACGTCACTGCCCAAAAACCCGCGCAATTTTCAAAATATTACTGTTAATATATAATAAATATATTACTGTGTAATGAAAATGAAAGAGTTTTTTAGGAGAGAATGTAGTTGTTTAAAACTCAAATCTGCGGTATATTTATAAAGACAGTGCCTTTTTAAAAATGTTCTATGTCGATTTCGGAGCTCCAGGCGATCACTGGGTGCTCAGTGCTCATGTATCCGCCGAGAGCAGCCTTACGCACAAATTTATCTGTGCTAACAACATTGTTTGTATGTAACACAGAGCCTTCAAGACGAGATGCTGTAGCCTGAAGCATGAAAACAAACACTCCCTTTTACAAATGTCACCTTTTATCATCTAAAGCCCCGGTATTAATGACAGCTGGGCTGAGCGAGTGAGAGTTATTTGTTACGTCAGCTGAACGTCAACGGCCTATTTAAAAAAAGGGTTTGAATGATCACCACTGTAATTTGCTGAATGGAATGTGAGTTGTAAAAATAAGTGGTATTTTAAACATCCTCACAGTATTTTAATCTTTGGAAGTGGTTGTGTGTGAAACTGATTTTACCCGCCTTTCAAATGCATTAAAGCAACATTTCTTGCCTGGGGCCTTTTTTATGCAGACACATGCATATTACCTGCGAGGACAGAATAGTGACGCATCAAACAACATGCTTTAAATGAATAAAGCGTCATTCAACAACCAGTTTAGTTCAGGGATTATATATATATATATACATGGATCTAGTGTGAAGGCTGTGGATTCGTGGCATTCGGCTTCTGATGTTGTCATCTTTTGTAAAAAAAAAAAAAAATATTGTTATTTATTTATCTATTGATATTAATTTATTGATTTGTATTATTATTATTTTATTGTATTGAATTTTGTTTATTTATTTGTTTTATTATTTGGGGGGGGGTCTGCCAGGGGGTGGGTTCTGAATTTGTACAGCTGCTTTTTGTTTTGTGCTACTGTTCCCATAAAAAAATCAATAAACAGCTGTTAACAAAAATAAAGTACATACTACATCATTATGCTTTATTTAAAGTTGTGCTTTAAAGAAGTATGCTTATTTTGATGTGTTGACTAAATTATTAAAGCACATGTTATGTACTTAATTATAATTTGAACTGTACTTTTTATTTGATTTTACATTTGATTTAACACTTACCATTTAAATGTAATAAAGTGAAATATTTATTTAATGTGGACATTTTATAACAAATACATTTAAATGCATGAAGAGAAAGTTTCAATAGAAGTTACTTGTAACGCAGAGGCAGTGTAGTTAGATCCAATAGCAGCTTTATTAATACAAAGAGGAGGTCAGACAGGCAAAGTTCAAACACTAGCTTCAAACACAACGTAGGCAAGGCAGAATCAGAGTCAGAGTTCAGGATTATGAACGGGGCTGGTGGCAAACACTCGGGGTAATCAGTAAACAGGGCAGATATGATTACAGTAGGCAGGCAGCGGAGATTCAGAGTTCAGTAAACGGTCCAGGTCATACACGGGAATCATACTCGGAAGAAACGCTCGGAAATGATTGCATAGCAAAACAAGACTTCGCAGTGAGTGCATGTGAGAGTGCTGCTTAAATGTGTGTGAGTGAATGAGGTGCAGGTGTGGTGAGACAATTAAGACAAATGAGTGAATGGTGACAGCTGTGTGATTGGTGTAATGGTGGAGGGGAATGTGTGTGTGCAGTGCATGATGGGAGATGTAGTCCATGGGTGATGTGCAGTTGTAGTGAGTGGCAACCAGATTCATGACATTACTTTAAAGTATAGTATTTTAGTTTACCATGCTTATCAGTAAACTTCAACCATATTTCAAAGACAACAGAGGTAATTAAGAAATTACATATAAAGATAAGTTCTACAAGTTGATCAAAAAAGCACTCTAAAGTTTAACAAATATAATTTAATATAAATTGAATCTATAATTATTTTGATTTAATTGCAATTAACATTGGTGTGTTGGAAAACATTGCACACAATTCACACTTACCTATATATTTTTAGTGTATTATTTCCATAATAAGTACTCTTTTTAGAAGTATGCTGATATGTACTTCTTTTTCACAAGGGATGGAATTAATTTGTTGAAATATTAGGAAGATGGAATAATATGCACCAATAATCTGTGCACAGTAAAGCCACAATTTCAGACAATAAATAGGATCAAGATTATTGTATTTAAACTTTAAATGACCTATATCTTTACTAATGTTTGTGTTGAGAAATCAAAGTTTGCCCAATCAATAAAACCGATAGAAGCTGTGAGGAAAATACCTCCTCCTGCCCTCACATGAACAGCGAGGCTCATACCATGCTGGACAAACCCTGTATTGTTCCTTTATCTGAGGAATCTTTGGGCGGTGGTAAAAGAGTAGGTGTCTGAAAAAAAAGAGTCTGCTAATGAACATGGACATTCCATATTGAGAGGGCAGAGAATATAAATGAGGTTAGATAGTAAACAGACAAAAAGAACAATGATGAAGTTGCAAGAAATCACAAGCAGAACAAAAATAGAGTTGTCAACAACACCGGCGTCATAATAATTAACTCCATTAACCCCCGCGATATCACTTTTACCCACTTCAAACAAGTTCAAAATCTTGTAAAAGAAACCAACATTATGAAAAATTACATAATAATAATATAATTAATATTTTATAATTTTAAATAATATATTTAAGGGTGAACGGAATCCAATGGTTTCTTGACACTTAACTGTATGTTAATTAGAATTGTATTATTAATTTAATATGAAATGTAAATCAACCGAATGGTGTACATGGGTTCGAGTTAAATCATTATTTTATATAGTTGACTCTATGGTGAGCTTAATTTGTTATGCTCTTATAAACGTATGTTAAGAAATGGGACCAAAATTACATAATTCCCTCATGCAAACAAGCTCAAGTCTCACATTACTATTTTTGCAGCACAGTCAGGATAACGTATTTCAGTGTGCCCATGGGAAACTCTAGGACAAGTAAACAGGAAGATGCATCTGTTATTGGTCTTCATAGGATAATGTCATTACTGATATGGCCCTCCAATGTTATATAACACAAACCAAAATATATTTTGGTGAACCTGAAGTGACCTTGTCTCTATGCCGTTATTAGAATTGCTAGGCAGAGCGAAATGTTTGCAGACTGCTCTTGCTTCCTATAAACGGTCCAGTGAATAACAACTCCAACTGAATGACATTTAAGAGGCTACAACATCCTTAAAACAACAAAAAATAGGCGTTGATACGCCATATTTGAACTTACAGTTTTCTTTGTGAGATATAACTTATGCGTTTCAATAAAAATAGTATTAACAGCAGACAAAAAAACAGTACAAGTAACAGTCATTATCCAAATTTCTTTTTGATAAACTTGTCATAGTTTACTTATTGGGATGGTTATTCCCGCAAACCTACAGAGAGGTTTTGAGAATGAATAAATGTCAAGTTAAAAAGTCGTGATGACAAGCGATTGCTTTTTAAATTTTGAACCATTTAAGCTATGGTAATTTTGAAATGATGTGAACACATCTGACCTCAGGTGACTTGAAATATATTATAGTAGTTAACATGATTTGTATCACTTATTTTTACTTTTCGCCATTTACTTTCATTGTATAGACAAGAGCAGACAGAACATTCTTCAAACTGTCTTTTCTCTTCCTGCTTTTTATGACCTCTGTAATAAACATGTCTATGGCCATGAGTACAGTATGCCAACAGAATGAAATACCCCTTTAAATTTTGAGCACATATCAGCCATGGACATATCAGAAAACAAAGGTGTGGCGAGGGGGGCGTGGTTCAGCGAAGTCTGCAGCGGCAGAAAGATTCAGGAGACAGCGGTAAGTAAGTGGGTCAAGTGCAAAATGAGGAACACCTGTGTCTGATTGCAGTAATTGGCGTGGAGAGACCAAATAAAGCCACCGTTGAACGGGCATTCGATGAGAGACGGAGTGGAGACTCGGGCGCATGGTCTGTGTGCGGGAGACAGCCAGAACGAATACAGAGAGTGAACGCTGAGACAACCGAGAGAGTTGATGTACCGAGGACGCGCAGAGTGCGCACCTGTTTAAGTTTATCTGTGTACAATAAATTACCCGAGTCTTCACGAGCCAACCCTGTCCGCTTCCTTCCTTCTTACAAACTTTGTTACACTGGTGCCGAAACCCGGGAAGGAAGCCGGAACGCCGCTGCCATCATGTCCTCACCGACGGGTTCGCCATTTGCGGATGTCATCCAGTCGCTCGCGGGACTCCACCAGGAACACCATCAAGCGCTGCTGGACATGAGGGAGGACCAGGAAAGGCGATTCTGTGCCCTCGTCCAGAACCAGCAGGAAGGACCGCGAGCTGTTCCGGAGCTGGATGGACCGGGAGGTTCGGGCCAGGGGGATTCCAACAGCCCCGGCCCCGCCCACCCACATGCCGGTACAGAAGATGGGGCCGCAGGACGACCCGGAGGCATTCCTCGATCTCTTCGAGAAGACCGCAGAGGCATGTGGGTGGGCCCAGACGGACTGGCCAGTGCGCCTCATCCCTCTGCTAACCGGGGAGGCACAGTTGGCGGCACAGCAGCTGCCAGTTCAGAACCTCCTGGTCTACGACGACCTGAAGCGAGCCATCCTCCAGCGGGTCGGCCGGAGCCCCGAGCAGCACCGCCAGCGCTTCCGATCGCTGGAGCTGGGGGAGAACGGCCGGCCCTTCGCGATGGCTCACCAGCTCCGGGACGCCTGCCGCAGATGGCTGTTGGCCGGGGAAGGCGGCGTCAAGCAGATCATCGACCGTGTGGTGCTGGAACAGTTCATTGCGCGGCTTTCCAAGAAGACCGCGCAGTGGGTCCAGTGCCACCGCCCGGCGTCGCTGGACCTGGCCATCCAACTCGCCGAGGACCAGATGGTGGCGTGCCATGGGGTTGGCGAAACCCTAACGTCCGTCTCTCTCTCTCTCCCCTCCCCATCTTTTTCTCCCCATACCTTCCAGCCAAGGTCCCGTGCCGGCGTGGTTCCCCGAGTCCAGCCCCGATGGAGGGGAGGTCCGGCCCTGGAGTCAGCGGCCGTGAGAGCTCACGTCAGGGAGGCGGGGTCGGCCAGCCCGTACGCCGCTACTAGTCCCGTTCCCCCGGGGTCTCCACGCCAATTCCTTGTCTCCCTTCCCGCCACTAGGGTGGCGGGGCAGCCTGGGCCAGCCTGTTGGCGTTGTGGGGACCCGGGCCACTTTATCGACCGTTGTCCGGTGTTACGTCCCCAGAGTTCTGGGTTCGTTTTATAGCCATTTTGTTCTGGTATTGCTTGTGGTCTGTGTTTCTGGTTGTTTTACCAGGCAAGGTGGCTTCTGTGATTTGTCCCGGCAGCTGATTGGTGGTTCAACGGCTGATTGGGACCTGGAACTCCGCCCACTCGTCAGAGGCTGCAGCTGGCTGGGTTCTTTAAAAAGCCCAGTTTTGGATCAGTTCTTTCTCCCTGTTCCTGCTGTTGGTTTGGTGTGTACGCTGTGTGGGGTCTTTATGACATTTAGACAAGTTTTCTAACATTTTTTTTGATACATTTGATAATAGTTTTAAACTGTTTTTGTGTGTTAGTAAACTGTTAAACTGTTTAAATTGTTTTTTTGTGTTCTATTTTTGGAACTTGTAGCAGCAGGACGGGGAGATTTGTTTGTTTATGGATCCTAATAATTGTGTTAACTATTTTTCTTTTCTCTGTTGTTTATAGGGAGTTGGGGAGTAGATTTAGAGCTACCCCGGGGTATACATCACCGTAGGAATATTTCTCTGTCTAGAAACACCAGCTAGACCTGGGCGGACCACCAGCTGTAAGTTTGGTTAGGCGCCTTGATCGTGTGCCAGATAGGGATTACTATATTTTTATTGGGGGTTAGTATAGGTTAGGGGTGGGTTTTGTTTTATTTCTTTGCTTTGGTCCGTCCAGCCCTCCCCTTTTCCCAATAAATTATTATTGTTTATTTACACTATTACCGTGGCTAAATAAAAGCTTTGCTTTTAACGGTATTTGGGTGTTTGTGTCCTTTTCTCGCACCACGACTCCATACCTCCTTTGCTGGTATTGGCGAGCACGGGCAGTGGGTTGTCAGGCTCCCCTCCCTTTGGGAGCTGGAACGTAACAAGTGGGGGCTCATCCGGGATATTGGCGCCCCACTGCTCGAGCCACCTGGTGCTCGGTGATTGGGGTGTGGTGTTGGGGGTGAGTAGGGCCTAGTAGTGTTGTCTTGCATAGTAGTTGTTGTTCTGTCCTGTAGTTGTTAGTATGTAGTTTGTAGTGTTCGTTGTGTCCTGAAAAGTTCAGGATTGTACTGGATGAGGTGTGATTATGGCGGCTACTTCAGATGTGGCAGGCTTTATTGCAGAGCCCTCATTGGGTTCATTGGTTAACCTGTCTAAGGTGGATTTGTTAGCGTTAGCGGACTACTACAATCTTACAGTTGATAGGCAGGCTCGTAAAGCAAATTTAGTAATGGTGATCAAAAGCCATTTGTTGAGTCTGTCAAGGGTAGGAGTTATGGCTGTGGAGGATGTGGAAACAGAGGATGAAACAGAGGCGAGGCGCCGTGAGAATCCCTCGCCTGCACGGTCAAAGGCGGTGTGGGAGGTGGAGAAGCTCCAGTACCTCGAACTCTGCCGAGGTATGACCCGTTGTCTCCTGCTTCCCCGAGTCGGTGAGGTCGCTCGGCTGAAGCTGAAAAGCAGCCCGTTTGGAAGCAGACCAAAAGATAAGGAAGACAAAAGGAGGTATGAGATAGAAATTAGAAAAATAGAGGCAGACAAGGAAGCTCAATTCATATTCGGCGAATGGAGCTTGAGGCTGGGGTGTCTCCTCACCCAGTTGGCAAGCCAGGTCATTTTGATGTGGGGAGGAACATTGCGGTGGTTCCCCCATTCCGTGAGTCTGAGGTAGACTCATACTTCTCTGCCTTTGAGCGGGTAGCTGCTGCCCTACAGTGGCCAAAAGACGTCTGGCCTTTACTCCTTCAATGTAAGCTAACTGGGAAGGCCCAGGAGGTTGTGGCCTCTCTCTATAGAGGACAGTTTACAATATGATGTGGTTAAAGCTACCGTGCTGCGTGCCTATGAGCTGGTGCCAGAGGCTTATAGACAACGATTTAGAAATTATAAGAAAAGCGGTAGTAAAACATTTGTTGAGTTTGCCAGGGACAAAGAGTCCTTGTTTGACCGCTGGTGTGCAGCTAATAAAACATCTACTTATCAGGCTTTGAGAAATCAGATATTGTTGGAGGATTTTAAGAACAACTTACCTGAAAGAATTGTGATGCATCTTAGTGAAAACAAGGTGGCGTTGGGTCAGGCAGCGGTCCTGGCGATGAATATGCTTTAACGCATAAAGCGGTGTTCACAGCATCCAGTCAGAGCAGGACATCCGCTTCACCAGCGGCGGTGCATCACGCTCTTCAGACCCTCCTACTGTTCCTAGGAAAGAGGAGAGGGAATGTTTTATTGCCACCGGAAAGGCCATTTAATCTCAGATTGTTTCTTACTTAAGAACAAGCCTAAGTCACCTCCGCCTTCTCGTAAGAGTGTTGGTTTAACTCAGTCTGTTTCTTACCAGGACACTAGAAGTGCTAGCGAGGTACTCACAGGAAACCAGGCCTGGTGTATGCTCCGTTTGTGTCTGTAGGAGTGTTTCATGCACAGGAAAACTGAAGATCAGAGGGCAATTAAAATCTTCGTGACACTGGTGCGGCTCAGTCAGTTATTCTTACAGATGTGTTGCCATGGTCTGAACAGACATACTGTGGTTCACATATACTTTTGTGTGGTATTGAAGCCAACCCAATTTCTGTGCCTTTACACTGGGTTCACTTGCATTCTGATTTAGTTTCAGGTCGGTTCCGTGTTGGGGTGTTGCCTACGCTAGCAGTGGAAGGGGTAGCACTATTGCTAGGAAACGACATTGCTGGGGGTAAGGTGTCTCCAGTACTAGAAGTAACAGACAGACCACAATCTAATGTTTCTGACATTGTCCTATTTCAGAAGTACCCTCAAGTGTTCCCTGCATGTGTGTTAACAAGGGCACAGGCTCGCATGCAGGGGGATACAGTGAATTTGTCTGATACTATTTTTGAACGGGTTGAAACTGTAGATGTAGAGCTTAAACCAGGCGTCACCTTCTATGCAGTATGAGAAAGGGGATGCGTGTCGCTCCCCAGTTAGGTGATGTGTTGTCATCCATCACATCAGAGAGGCTGATTGAGTGGCAAAAAGAGGATGTCAGCCTTAATAAATGCTTTGATTCTGTAGTCTCTCTTGAAAAGGTAAAAGTACAGGAGACTGCTTATTTTGTGGACGCTGGTGTTCTAATGCGTAAATGGACTGCGCATAAAACAGGTGAGGACTGGGATACAGTTTGGCAGGTAGTTGTTCCATCACCACTACGACAGCAAGTATTGTCACTGGCTCATAACCCTGCATGGTCCGGACATTTAGGGATAACTAAAACATACAACAGAGTCCTCCGACATTTCTTCTGGCCAGGATTAAAATCGGACATTGTGCAATACTGTAAAACCTGTCATGTATGCCAACTTACAGGAAAAGTGAACCAACCTGTTCCTCGTGTGCCACTTCACCCGATTCCTGTGATTGGAGAACCGTTTGTGATAATAGATTGCGTGGGTCCATTACCAAAAACTCGAACAGGTAACCAGTTTCTGCTTACCATTATGTGCAGCGCCACTCGGTACCGGAGGCTATTCCTCTCCGGACAATTACAGCTAAGACAATTATTAAGAGTCTGATCAAGTTCTTTTCCACCTTTGGTCTCCCCAGAGTGATCCAGGCGGATCAAGGAACTAATTTCATGTCCAAACTGTTTTCTTCTGCATTAAAACCTTGTCCATATCGCATCAGGTCTCCAGCGCTTACCATCCAGAGAGTCAGGGGCTCTTGAGCGCTGGCACCAGACCCTCAAAACCATGCTGAGGAAATATTGTATGGAAACAGGTGCTGATTGGGATGAGGGTGCCCTTTGTTTTGTTTGCTGTTAGGAAACAGTGCAGGAATCGTTGGGGTTCAGCCCTGCTGACCTAGTGTTCGGACATACACCTAGGGGTCCGTTAAAAGTGTTAAAGGGCGTGTTCTACTTGATGCACCAAGTAGCACCCCAAGAATGTGTTACACTTTGTAAGTCAGATGCGGAGAGGCTGCATGCTGCCTGCATGCTAGCTCAGGAGTCTCTCTCTTCCTCTCAGTCACGTATGAAAAAACAGTATGATAAACAAGCAAAAGACCGTACATTTTGCCAGGGGATCAAGTACTGGTTTTGTTACCAATCAGGTTCATCACTGTCTGCTAGTTTTTCTGGACCGTATGTTGTGGAGCGCAAAGTCAGTGATACTAATTACGTTATCAAAACACCAGATCGCAGGCGCTCTTCTCGTTTGTGTCATGTTAACATGCTTAAAGCCTATCATGTCGTAATTCTTCTGATAACCCCTCTAGTGTTCGGTTCAGTCTGAGGAATCCAGCATGGCGTTGGTGGTGCCTGTGCCTACTGTGGACCTAGAGGAGAACAATAATGATGGTTTGGAATTGCGTCACTCATTACAACAGTGTAAACGTCTTAGTAATTCAGAGATGCTACAAAACTTACCTTCATTAATGGAACATTTGGATGACAGTCAAAAGATGATCTTGTGTCTCTAATACAGTCTTTTCTTACTGTGTTCCAAGATGTACCTAAACACATCTGTTTTGGCTCATGGCGTGGATGTTGGCAGTACATCTCCTATTCGCCAACATCCCTATCGGGTAAAAAAAAAACGTGAGTTAATGAAAAGTGAGGTTGACTACTTGTTAAAACATGACATGGCAAACGTAGTCACAGTGCTTGGAGCTCCCGTGTATTTTGGTTCCGAAGCCAGATGGCGTCTCGTTTATGCACGGACTACCGTCGGTGAATGCAGTAACTGTACCAGATTCTTATCCGCTGCCTAGGATAGAAGACTGTATTGACTGGATTGGTTCGGCTGTTTTGTAAGTAAACTCGATTTGCTTAAAGGTTATTGGCAGGTGCCCCTAACCCCGCGGGCTTCTGACATTTCGGCTTTTGTAACCCCCGATAATTTTGTACAGTATACAGTTATGCCATTTGGAATGTGCAATGCACCTGCTACATTTCAGCGTTTAGTTAACATTGTGTTTGATGACATTCCCAACTGTACAGCTTACCTTGATGATGTAGTAATATACTCACCCACATGGGCTGAACACATCTCCACGTTGAGGTTGGTGTTCCAGCGTTTGGAAAATGCTTCGTTAACCCTCAACTTGGCTAAATGTGAATTCGGTAAAGCTACTGTAACATATCTGGGGAAACAGGTGGGTCGTGGGCAAGTGCGTCCCATTGCTAGCAAGGTGGACGCTATTGCTAGCTATCCTGCCCCTAAAACACGCCGTCAGTTACGCCGATTTCTTGGAATGGTGGGTTACTACCGGACTTTTTGTAAAAACTTTTCAACGGTAGTAGCACCCCTAACCACCTTGCTCAGTCCTAAAATACCTTTTAAATGGTCCGCAGAGTGCAGCTCTGCTTTTGAGTCAACAAAAGCACTGCTTGTATGCAGCTCCTGTGCTAACAGCTCCTAACTTTGACAAACCTTTCAAGCTGGAGGTAGACGCCAGTATGGTGGGAGCTGGGGCGGTCCTTTACAGGAAGATGAGGAAGGAGTAGATCGGCCAATTAGTTTTTTTTCCAGGAAGTTCAATCCGTGCCAGTCACGGTACTCTACCATTGAACAGGAAAGCGCTTGCTTTATTGTTGGCCTTACAGTTCTTTGAGGTATCGTCGGTTCTAGTGTTGTGCCTGTAGTATTCACAGACCATAATCCTCTTACGTTCCTTAAAAGAATGTACAATCAGAACCGTCGCCTTATGCGGTGGGCTCTGATTCTACAGGGATACAATATTTGTATCACTCATGTCAAAGGCGATCCAACGTGGTTGCAGGCGTGTTGTCCCGTGTTTACCAGGACTAATTGTGTGCAAAAGGTGGTTTGCACACCTTTTGAGGGGCGTGTTACGTCCCCAGAGTTCTGGGTTCGTTTATAGCCATTTTGTTCTGGTATTGCTTGTGGTCTGTGTTTCTGGTTGTTTTACCAGGCAAGGTGGCTTCTGTGATTTGTCCCGGCAGCTGATTGGTGGTTCAACGGCTGATTGGGACCTGGAACTCCGCCCACTCGTCAGAGGCTGCAGCTGGCTGGGTTCTTTAAAAAGCCCAGTTTTGGATCAGTTCTTTCTCCCTGTTCCTGCTGTTGGTTTGGTGTGTACGCTGTGTGGGGGTCTTTATGACATTTAGACAAGTTTTCTAACATTTTTTGATACTTACATTTGATAATAGTTTTAAACTGTTTTTGTGTGTTAGTAAACTGTTAAACTGTTTAAATTGTTTTTTGTGTTCTATTTTTGGAACTTGTAGCAGCAGGACGGGGAGATTTGTTTGTTTATGGATCCTAATAATTGTGTTAACTATTTTTCTTTTCTCTGTTGTTTATAGGGAGTTGGGGAGTAGATTTAGAGCTACCCCGGGGTATACATCACCCGTAGGAATATTTCTCTGTCTAGAAACACCAGCTAGACCTGGGCGGACCACCAGCTGTAAGTTTGGTTAGGGCGCCTTGATCGTGTGCCAGATAGGGATTACTATATTTTTATTGGGGGTTAGTATAGGTTAGGGGTGGGTTTTGTTTTATTTCTTTGCTTTGGTCCGTCCAGCCCTCCCCTTTTCCCAATAAATTATTATTGTTTATTTACACTATTACCGTGGCTAAATAAAAGCTTTGCTTTTAACGGTATTTGGGTGTTTGTGTCCTTTTCTCGCACCACGACTCCATACCTCCTTTGCTGGTATTGGCGAGCACGGGCAGTGGGTTGTCAGGCTCCCCTCCCTTTGGGAGCTGGAACGTAACATCCGGTGATGGAGGTGGGGACACTGGTCCGGGTTCCGGACGCCCCGCAGGCTGCCCCCGATCAGGCTGGGGGGTACCAGATACCTGTGAGTATTAAGGGGGGTACTTATTGGGCGTTGGTGGATTCAGGCTGTAACCAAACCTCGATCCATCAAAGCCTAGTTCAGCCCGAGGCATTGGATACGAGCTGCATGGTTCGGGTGAGGTGTGTACACGGGGACGTGGCGGAATATCCAGTAGTGCGTTTAGCCATCCAATTTCGGGGACAAAAGCATAATGTGGAGGCGGCCGTTAACCCCCACCTCCGGCATCCGCTGATTTTGGGAACCAATTGGCCCGCATTTAAAATTGTATTGGCAGTTTTGTGTGTGGATGCCTCCTGGGGAAAAGAAAAGCCGGGGAGGGAGGCGGCCGTGCGCACGGGGGAGGCTGAGCCAGGGCTCGCTGAGGCGGCACCAGGGGATTGGAACGCGATCGAGAGGCTAATCCTCACGGAGCGTGATGATTTTCCCCTGGAGAAGTCGCAGGACGAGTCCCTGAGAAATGCTTTCGATCAGGTCCGTTCCATTGACGGCCAGCCTCTCCAGTCCGCACGGCCCCCTTCCTATCCCTATTTTGCTATTTTGAAAGATAGGTTGTATCGAGTGACCCAGGACGCTCAATCAAAGCAAGATACAACCCAGTTGTTGGTACCCAAAAGCCGTCGGGAAATGCTTTTCCAGGCGGCTCATTGTAATCCTATGGCTGGGCACCTGGGGCAGGCAACAACACTGAACCGTTTAATGGCCCGCTTCTTTTGGCCGGGCATTCACAAGAATGTACGCCGGTGGTGTGCGGCTTGTCGTGAATGTCAGCTAGTGAATCCCCCGGCCTCCCCAAAAGCGCCTTTGCGCCCCCTTCCGCTAATGCAGGTCCCCTTCGAGCGAATTGGTATGGACCTCATCGGACCATTAGAACGGTCAGCACGAGGGCATCGATTTGCATTAGTTCTGGTGGATTATGCAACCCGATACCCGGAGGCAGTGGCGCTCCGCAAAATTTCCGCAAAAAGTGTGGCGGAGGCTCTGTTCAGTATGATCTCCCGGGTGGGAATCCCGAAAGAGATTCTCACCGACCACTGATATAGATCTGCTACGAGGTGATCCATGTATTCTATATGGGGTTATTCATTAGGGATGGGAAGATTCCCAGATTCGCTCAGTGCATCTGCAAAAAAAGTTAACGATGCGATGCATTGGTTTAAAAAGTGTGCATCTGATACAAGTTGGCATTTGTATCGCGATGCATCATTTCTAACATATTTGCATCAGTAAAAAAACTATTGATTTATATATAATTAGTGGATGTGATACACTTTTATTGTTTAGAAATGTAAGTAATCTGTGACAAATATTTTATATGTGGATTGATTTCTCCTCTCGAAACTGTTTCTCAAGCGCATTCTCTCATCACTGCTGTGCGTGAATATGTCAACCACTGTGTTCCTGTGGCTCAGTGATAGAGCATTGCGTTAGCAGCGCAAAGGTTGTGGGTTCAATTCCCAGGAAACACACATACTGACAAAAAATGTATAACGTACTGTAAGTCACTTTGGATAAAAGCGTCTGCTAAATGCATAAATGTAAATGTCGAAACACTACGAAATCATAGGAAAAGCGGAGATTTAAGTCCAAAAACATGACTTGAAATAACCTAACAAATCAATCGGGGCTAAAGCGGTTATAAGCGTCAATGTAAGTTCACACAATTTAACTAATTTGTGCACGCTTATTGTTAATCAGCCATTAATGTCGATCATGGATCAAATCGATCCACCATGGCAAACAGTGAATATACACTCACTGGCCACTTTATTAGGTAAACCTGTTCAATTGCTTGGTAACAAATTGCTAATCAGCCAATCACATGGTAGCAACTCAATGCATTTAGGCATCTAGACCAGTGCTTCCCAAACCTGTCCTGGAGGCCCCCCTACCCTGCAACTTTTGTATGTCTCCCTTATCTAACACACCTTATTCCACTCATCAGCTCGTTAGTAAAGTCCGCAAGAACTAAATTGGGTGTGTCTGATTGGGAGACATACCATCATCAGAGACAAAGTCCTCAGGACAGGTTTGAAACTTTACTGATCTAGACAATACACCATGTCACAAAGCTCAAATCATCTCAGACTGGTTTCTTGAACATGTCAATGAGTTCACTTTACTCAAATGGCCTCCACAGTCACCAGATCTCAATCCAATAGAGTACCTTTGGGATGAGATTGAATGGAAGATTCGCATCATGGATGTGCAGCCGATGTTCTAATCAGAGCCGGCGCCAGGGCACATTCATCAGGGGGGCATTTGAATTTCTAGGGGGGGCACACATCACATTGTGTGTGTGTGTGTGACAGGGGGAATCATGCAATTTTGTGATCTGTGATCGCGTGCAGTTGCTGATGCTCGATAAAGCATGCAATCGCTTTCTTATGTGTGCTGTTTTATCGGTTTCACTTTCGCTTTCAAAATCGATCAAGTTCAGCACATTTTTTTTTTTTTTGCACTGTCTGGAGCACGCTCGTAAGAATTTCACTCACCAAGGCACTTGTGCTGTGGTGATGTGACAATAAAAGTGCTTTGATTTGATTTGATTTATAAAACCAGAGAGAAAGGCTTCATGGCTCTGATTGTATGTGAGAGAGTCAGTGGTAATATCATTGCGTTCCTATCAGTCAGTGTTATAGGAGCTCAGCTTTATGTCCAATTAAAATAAATAAATAAGAAGACAATGCCCTTACCATCTTTCTGGGCCTTGAACGTGTCAGTTGCGTTGCAGTCTATACATGGTTAGAAAGCTCTTGGATTTCATCACAGATATCTTAGTTTGTGTCTCGAAAATTAAAGGTCTTATGGGTTTGGAAAGATGAGTAATTAATTACATACTTTTCATTTTTGGGTGAACTAACCCTTTAGTTGGGTGAACTAACCCAAGTTCCCTGACAAAAATTTAGCAGATCAATGTTAAAGAGATGAGGACAGTTCTTCACACAGCAGTGAATGTTCTAGCAGCTCTGAGAGAGTGTCCAGACCATAGGGTGTGGAGGAGTAATGTGACAGATGATTCAGGGAACGTGTGATGAACAGATGAGGCGGCTGAGTGGAGGGGGAGATGGAGAGGAGGATGGGGTCTGTGTTGTGGAGGTGGAACAGTTGTCTTTAATGTCAGCCTCTTCAGAACATCACCAGCAGCCTACGCTGAGACTGAGCCACAGCATTCATTCCCCCGCCTCCTGTAGAGTGCTCTCTGTCTCACATTTATCTTCTGAACTTCAAAAACCAACCAAATCTTTCATGTCATTTTTATTATTGATGACATTTTAAAATTGTTATTTGAGTGATAATGGCTTTGCAGTTATTGAAATGCATTGTTATAATCAGGGTTATAACAATAAGGGGGGATGGGGGTCTTAGAGTCACTTAGAGCTAATTCGCTGCATATATATACTGTACATATATTATTTTTATTATTACCTGTCTGTTGTCAGTATTTTCTGATTCATGGAGTGATAAAAAAGAGATACCCAAAATCCCCTCTGTGCATTTTTTAGACTAATATGTCAACAAAGTAAAAAAATGTGAACCTAATTATTTAATTAGATAACACCTTCTTTTGCATATGGGCGGAGGTTCTCCACAGGTCCACAGGTTCTGTCACGGTTACCGGCTGATGTGCCTTAGATGGCCACCAGAGGTCACTGTGTCTGTCTGTTGGTGCCATGTGCTCTCCTGTCTATTGCCTGTCCCTTCCCATCTTGTTACCTCAGAGGTTCTCAATTCCAGTCCTCAATTCCCCGCCCCTGCATATTTTGCATGTCTCCTTTGGTAACACACCTGATTCAGATAATCAGCTTGTTAGAAGTGCGCTCCATGCATGAACTGTGTTCCGATTGACATGCTCCCTACACAGGGTCCATTGCTCCCTACACAGTGTCCATTGCTCCCTACACAGGGTCCATTGCTCCCTACACAGGGTCCATTGCTCCCTACCTTTATTTCATTCATTCATGGATTTGCGCTGCGCAACGTCTTCACGCACGGACAAGTGTGACATCATATACCTCTGTAAATATATACAATTGTAATTCACGTCTTGCACACTTCAATGCACTTTGAATGGAATATATACGTTCGCTTCGAACTGGAATCATGGAGGAATATCCTGTGATGTACACTTCGCAGGGCACTTACGTTCGAATAGAACAAACATCTGAAGCGATAAGAGTAACATGCGAAATATGCAGAGCGGGGGGGGGCGCGACGACTGCAATTGAGAACCGCTGTGTTACCTAATTATTGTTTCAGTTGCTCCACCTGTGTCTCCCTCGTTACCCTCCTCGTTTGTCTCCCGATCTATCCTCCAGGTGTCTGTAGTCCTGTGCTGATGCATTGTTTTATGGCGTGTGTTTTATGTCTTACTGTACTGCAGTTCTCTGCCTGTCTGTCTGTTTCCACCCCTCAGGGTGATTTTTGTTCATTTTTGTTTCCTTTTATTATTAAAAGAAAGATCATTCTTCCAGCACTTGAGTCCTCGCCTCATCTCTCCTTACGCACCCTGACAGGTAAGTATGGTGACATGTATTAACTTTATTAATATTATTTTACCCATGGGGTGACTTGTCTTAAATTCAATTTAATGAAATTGTATTATATTTTAAACAAATATTAATTGTAATTATTTGAACTTACGAGTGTTGTTTGACTTAAAGAAGAAGAAATTACATAATTTCATAATTGTATTGTCTTTGAAATATGTTTAAAATGAGATAAGTGTATTGCCGAATGACAAGCATTTCTGGTAAATTAAAATATAATTTATATGAAAACTTCTTGGAAAAATTGTATGCATTAAAATATTTTGTAATTACAGATTTATTCAATTTCAAATATACTGACTTCAAATGTAATATCGAATCAAAGACTATTACATAGCTGCATTTTAATGCATACAAAAATATTATGAAAACAAAATGACTTAAAATTGACTTTAAAGTAAAACTTTTAATTGTATATTATTACAAAGTGCACTTTCAAAAAGTGTGTTAAGAAAGAAAACTTTCTCTGCAAGTACAGATTTCTAAATATTATACTCTTAAGATTATGTAATAATCACTTTGTAATAATGTACAATTAAAAGTCCCCAGCCCTAGCCTTATTTTTTACAAGGCTAGGGAAGAATGAACGAATGAATGAATTAAATAATTAATACAAATTTTAATTTTCAAATACATTTTAAGGAATAGGTTTCAAACCACATTATGCACTAACCCTGTAAAGCCACAGTTCCACTTACTTTAATGTATTTTGGTAGATTTAGTCAATTTAACCCAAAGTGACTGAAACTGCATTAAAGGCACCAATTTTGTGTATGGTTGTTCCCTAAAAATGAATATGCCCTTGCTTTGAAATATGACCATGCTTTACCAGTTGAGCTACAGGAATCCTAAACTGTTTCTTTAATCTTTAACTTTTAACACTGGGTTTCTATTCATTCATTCATTCATTCACCCACCAACGTTGTACAAACATCTAAGTCTTTTGATCCTGTAATATTTCAGGACAGAACTTTAACAGATATTTGTGAAGCTGAGGGTGACGTAATGTTCAGCAATTATACAGTGTTTAGAACAGCAACAACACATAAAACATAATGCCAACATCTCTGTGAAACATTATTCATTAAATAAAACATTAATCTCA
Organism: Gymnocypris eckloni scoliostomus; assembly: GCA_027564155.1. Lineage (NCBI taxonomy): Eukaryota > Metazoa > Chordata > Actinopteri > Cypriniformes > Cyprinidae > Gymnocypris > Gymnocypris eckloni. The sequence continues at coordinate 27,622,817 of CM050421.1, forward strand.
CAGTCTCGTTGGGAGTTTAAACACACCTGCAAGTGCTGGCCGAGCCTGATGGGAAAAAAATATCAGGTCCAAGTGAAGGGGTCAAAACCTCAGAGTCTGCAAATCCTGCACCCTGCTTGCTTACACAGAGGAGACATTTCACACATGCCTGTAATGTTCACACTGGCTGGAGGCAGACCGCTCGACTGAAAACGTGTTTGCGCTTCTAAAAACAGGTGTGTGGGGGTGAGGGGGCTTATAATGCCTCTCGTTCTGTAGTTACTGTAGGAACTTTAATTCCCCCACATTCCGGTCTTGCTTCGGCGTCTAACACACAAACACATAGCTTATGTGCAGGTTCAGTCTCAACCAGGAACTGAGGAGTTTCTCTGATCATATTTCTTCTATGGCACAGAAAGGAGAAGTTCACTCGAAAGTATACAGTATATTAAAATTATACTTACAAAAAAATTCCATCATTCTAATGTCATTTCTGCTGGGAAACACAAAAAAGTTTAGCAGAATGTTGATGCTACTCTTTTCTGTACAATGATATTTGTAATTAAACATTTTTTATAATGAAATATAATACATAGCAAAAAAAAACGTTAAATGTAATTATTAACAGACAGTTCAAATTATAATAGTTTACATGTGCTTTAGTTTGTTAGTTGAAACAATTCATTTTAAAGATTTAAAGCATGACATTAAAACAGAATTAATTAAAATGTTTTTTTAAAGTAAACATTTTAAATTAACAAAGGTGAGCTCTCATAAAGTTGCTTTTTATTTCATTAATACTATGAAATAAAAATATCTGCAAGTAGTTTTTCTTTTTACATATACTTTACATTGAAGTACAGTTCAAGTGTACACTACAAGTGCACACTTCTTTTTCACAAGGGATATGAGACTTACAGCAATATTTACAATTAATAACAGCTTTTCAGCTAACAACTTGGAATAAAGTACACAATTTGTAAGGATTAGTTTTCTGGTGCTTTTTGTCCATTCTGGAGAATGATGTCTTGAATATTGAATATTATTACTAGAATATTATTCTAAATGTCTCTTTTTGTGTAATACCAATACTATACAAACATGCAACTGCTGTGTCATTAATAGCGCTTGGTCAGCCTAAAATGACCATACATTTACTTCCTCACAGGAGACTACACAAACCTTAAAAATAGACATGAATGTCCACGTGGTCCAGCTACCACACTGCATCACTTGTAAGAAAGAAATTAAAAACATATTTTTTAAACTTCTCAATAAACAAAAAAAAAGAAGAAGAAAATTATGTATTTACTTTCCATTCGGTAGTTTTTCTTTTTTCTGGGTCAGCATTAAGTTATGCTGACCCAGGCTGCATTTATCTCAGCAAAAATACAGTAAATATTCTTAAATGATATTACAAAATGTACAATATTTTAAAACAATTGAATAAGATAATTTTGAATAAGAATGTTCAGCATCATTACTCCAGTCTTCAGTGTCACATGATCCTTCAGAAATCATTCTAATATGATGATTTGATGCTCAAGAAACATTTCTTATAATTATCAGAATTTTCATAATTCTCTGATTCAAGTTCAAAAGGACAGAATATTTGAAATAGAATTTTAAGTCTTTACTGTCATTTTTTTATTAAAAGTGTTTATTTGCTGAATTTAAATAAAATACTTCAAAAAATACTGACCCGAATTTTTTTTTTTGAACAGAAGTGAATAAAAATGGATATAATGAAATTTTCGCTATTTTCCGGTGTTTTCCTTGGACTCAACCCCGTCCACACAGTGTTTGCTAATGCTACAGGAAATAGAAAGAAAACACATATCCATCTAATGTTATTGTTGTTATTGTTATTGAATCATTACTTTTCACTGTAATGAAATAAAGCCGAGTGGTGCTGCAGGAACATTGTCTGCATTGGCATCATTTATAATATTCAGCCCCAGCTGAGCTTCCTCATAAACCCAGCTGTGCCTTTTCCCATTTGGGTTGTCTCTATTCCTTCATTTATGGGCGCTATCTCTCTGTTGGTCGCTGTCTCAGTGGGATTCTGGGTAATTCAGCTGTGATTTTCCATGATTCAAGGTCATGTGCTTCTTTGGCTTGGCAATGAGATCAGCTTGTTCATATCCACATCACCCCATGAGAACAGTCCCGTGTGGCAGGGCTGCTGGAGCGCTGTGATGCCATCTCCATAGCCACACCATCGCCCCAGTCTGGAGGCCTATAAATAAAAGGTCTTTTCATGGTGAATGTGTGTGTGTGTGTGGTTGGATGGCACATTTGCACACAATTCCCCATTGATTGCTGCTGTATGTGAACATCATGTCGAGTGGGAAGCCTGACTGAGTGACTAACAGCAATCAATTCACATCTACTAATTTACCATGATGAAAATCCTCAAAAGTTCATGTCAGTAACCTTATTAATAACAGCTGAACTGTAAGTGTATCATATAAACATTAACAGAGAGGCATGAGGTTAAAGTCACCCTCTGGGTGAAGAAGTATTTATATTCTGGCTCATTGATATAATCAATCAAAAACCTTCCATTGCTAAAAATCAAAATGGACAGTCGCATTTGCTCTTGCTTTCTTCCTGAAGGCATATCATGATCTGTACAGTTCAAGCAGAAAATAGTGACATGTTGGTTATAAGATAACTGTCAGTCCTGCGTCCCCCGTGTCTTGTGTTTCCACGTGTTCCCTGTGGCCCAGTTTCTCCTTCTCGTTAATTGTTAATTTTATTCCAGGTGTGTCTAGACTTTAGTCCCTTAATTGTCTGTGTATAATAGCCCCAGTCTGTTTTGTCATCCTTTGTCGGTGTCTATCTCCATCAGTTTCTTATGTCTATTACACCAGATTGGATATTATTAAAGATTGTTGAACTTTATTCCCCGCCTCCTCCCTCCTTCCTGCACAGCTTATGACAATAACATCCACCAAACGAGGAAGTGACCTCATGAGTCCTACATTAAACTTTGTGTGTTAAGCAAAGAGTTGTCTTAAATCACAAGCTCTTTAAACTATCATCGCACTTGAATACTCAAAGTGATTCAATGAGTTAATGAGTACACAAATAGGTCAAATTCCCTCTGGAATTTCTTCTGCCTATAAAAAGAACAAATTCAGCTAATGTTTAAATGGAAACAAGATTTGACTAGAAAAAAGAAAGCATTTGCATAGTCGCAAAACAAAAAGATACGCACCAGTTAGGAAATATTCCTCACAACTATCAACTAATCTCTAATCTAATATAACCAATTCATTTGATGAATATATATATATATATATATATATATAATTACGTCAAGCAAAACTCAGCACTATAATGGCAGTAACAAATTCATATGTTAACAATTTTTTTTATTTATCTAAATTTATCTCAAATAATGTGTTTTTTACAATCAAATGGCTTTTACTGCATACTGTACAATACATCAGGGTATATTGATAATTCACAATCATTGTTGTCTGCTGATTACATTTGGACTGTTGATTTCACAAAAACTTAGGGCAAACTGACAGCAATGTCTCCCACATCCTGCTTACGCAACCACTGAGTTTAACTCAACTTAACCTGAGGCTCCATAGTGAAAGCGGATACAGCCAGAGACAGAAGGACATGAAGAGAGCGGGAATGGAAAAGAAGACGCAGAGAACAACAGCATCACTGAACTGTGCTGCAGATCTTAGACCTCAAGGCATAGCTGATTCTGAAGCAAATGCACTGCAAAAAGCAGTAGTTAAAATGCCTTATGGTCTAAACAGCCACAGAAAACTGTGTTGAAATAAATGGGGACATCGAGTGTCTCTTGAGAGTCTCATAGCAACCTCAGAGACCCAATTTCTGTAGCGGCATTGCCCAATAAAACTTTGCCTTGACTAGGTCACCCATGATATCCCATTCACATTCAACTGTCCATTCAACGGCTCATAATCAGCACTCGCTCCGCATGAATTCATGCAGAGTGCAAAAACAGATTTTTGCTGATTGCCGAATGCTATATAGTCTGCATGGCTGTAGTTCCTCACATATGATGACATTGCATAATGACATGAACAGCATTGTGACATGAACAGCATTGTGACTGCAGTGGAGTCATTCAGATTCCTGGGAACCACCATCTCTCAGTGAGACCTGAAGTGGGACAATCACATTGCGTCCATTGTGAAAAAGGCCCAGCAGAGGCTATACTTCCTTTGCTAGCCGAGGAAGTTCAAACTGCCACAGGAGCAGCAGGTTGTTCTACTCTGCCATCATTGAAACTGTCTTCTGCACATCGGAGGGTAGTCCGGACTGCTGAGCGAATCATTGGTACAACCCTCCCCACTCTCCAAGAACTGTATGTATCCAGAGTGAGAAAAGATCTGGAAAAATCACTCTGGACCCTCACATCCAGCACACTCTGTCTTTGATGTGTTACCGTCTGGTCGACGATACAGAGCTCTGAACACCAGAACGACCAGACACAGAAACAGATTCTTCCCTCAGGCAATCCATCTCATGAACACTTGATATTAATTATGGAACCCACAACACTATTATACAATTATTTATTCACCACACATACTTATTTTTGTCTTTTCAAATTTGCAAGTCAGACACATAATTGTCTGTATTATATAATGTGTTTTTGCTATTTTGTACATAGCCTATTTGTATATTATTAGTTCATTATCTGTGTTCTGTCCTGTTGCTGTCATTCTGTTGCACTGTGGAGCTTCTGTCATTATAACAAATTCCTCGTATGTGTAAACATACCTGGCCAATAAAGCTCATTCTGAATCTGATTATACCATAACGTAATGAAATACAGTTGGGAATGTACTTTTCTCCCAGCTAAAGCAGCAGGCTGGACAATTTGTTTAAATGAAAACTCAGTCTTACTGGAAGGATAATGGGGCCTAAGAATTTACATAAGCTTTCATTTTAAGATGTGCTGCTGTCAGTGAGTGAATTTTAAGATGGGTTCGTGAGCGAAACAGCCACAGTACCACTGTAATACAGCTGGAGAGATGTGGGGAGTAACTAGATAGGCCTATATGTGTCACGAATCCTGTCCATGCACTCCCTGTTACTCACCACCAGAGGTCACTCGCTCACCACATGGACTCCTGCACCACACTAACGGTTGCACATCACCTAAGACTACATTTCCCATAACCCATTGCACTGACGTCACACAGCTGATCGCACTAATCACACAGCTGATTCACACTCTACATAAGTCTTGGACTTCCTCTCTGTCATGGCCGAGTATTGTATAAGCGTATATCCTAGCGATAACTGCTCTACAGAGCCCACTCAGTCGTTATAGCCTTGCCTTGCCTTGCCTTGCCTTGCCTTGCCTTGCCTTGCCTTGCCTTGCCTTGCCTTGCCTTGCCTTGCCTTGCCTTGCCTGTGTTCTGGTGTTTTGATACCTGCTTGTGTACCTGGATTATCTCTCTGCCTTGCGCTGTTGGATATTGTTCGTAGATCGCCGACCTACGCTTGCCCTAGGATTACTCTCTGTCTTGCCATTGATATACCTGTTTGCCAATGTGTGACCCATGCTTGTTTCCGACCACGCCTCCTAATAAAGCCCTGCAAATGGATCCGCACGCCTCTCGTCTCGTCGTCCCCGTAACAATATGTAACAGAATTACATAATTACAAAATAAATGTTACACTTTATTAAGGTGTTCTTGTTACAGTGTAATTATATATTTATGTACTAAGTAATATTACTTTACTACATGTACTTACTAAATGATTAGGGTTAGGATAAGGTTTCGTCTTAGGGTTACTTGCATGTAATTATGCATAATGAATTGTTATTATAAAAGTAAGTACATGTAACGTGTAACAAGGGCATCTTAAAATAAAATGTTACCAATAAATGTAATAGTAATAAGATTTAACCTACAGATTTAATTGATTTTTTCCCAAATTGCATAGGCTGCTCTAAATTAGAAGACACCAATGTTGCAGGAGTTTAGGACACAGAATAGGACACATGGTTTTTTGATAACTGTTGTATTATCAACTATCAGTATCCTAGTGATTACTCAGAACACTTTGTCAACCACATAGTTCTGACATTTTAACACCACAGCAACTGTAATGCCCTAGCAACCATCTCAACCATCGCAATTTAATTTCAGTGCCCTAGCAACCATCTATCACTATCCTAATGGTCACTCAGAACAAGTTAGAAATGGCATAGATACTGCACAGGATCCAAGGAAAGCCTAACATCCATCTCAAACTTCTTAACAACTGTATAGCAATGCCCTGGCTAAGGCCCTAGCAACCATCTTTCAACCCCAATGATCACTCAGAGCACTTTAGAAACTACATAGAAATGGTAAAGCAACCAAGAAGGCCCTAGCAACCATTTCAAACACCTTAGAAACTATAAAGCAGTGATTTCACGACAACAAAACACCTTTGGAAACTGCCTAGAAACCACCCAGTGCAACTTAGCCACTGTCTATCAATATACTGGTGATTACCTGGAACACCCAAGCAACCACATAGTAATATATCAACAACCCAAAGCACCTTGACAAGTGCAACTCCCTAGAAACTATCTCAAGTACCTTAGCAACCTTACAGCAATGTCCTGGACAATAACAAAGAACACCATAGCAACTGCCTAGCAACCACACTCTGCCCTATTAATGCCATAGGGATTACTCATACTTTAGCAACCACATAGCAACACCCTGGCAACAACCTAGCAACCTTAGCAAAGGCCTAGCAACTGTCTAGCGACCAAATGTGAATATTATAGCAAAATACTGTTTTAGTGGTGAGTTTTGCAAAGGCAAACTTCACTGGTATTATCTTCAGACAATCCAGCTGCTATATTTCATATTTTAGAGAACAGACATGAAACAGTTCTACGTCAAAGAGCAGATTTTCTAGCGTTGTTCCTGCAACACTGAAGCATGATTCCTCAGCATGCTGGGTCTCAGGTCTTCATAGTCATCATCACAATTCAATAACAATGTTATCATTTTTTGTGCTAGTCAAGATTGTGAGGGGGAGTGAGGAATGTGATTAATGCTTTGCCATGCCGCCAGGCATCTCTAATACAATTGACTGTTTTGATGCTCTACTTTAAGGATTTAAAATTTTGGATATCCCTTTAAGAATCCAGCGTACCGCTGGCGGGACGCCTAGTGGTGACAGGGTAAAGTCGTCAGACAAAAAAAAAAAAAAAAGTTGAACATGTCATATATCTATGGATAGCTGAGATTCTTGTGATTTCAACTATGTAAACTATGTGTACATTTTAAGATACAATAAACACAGCATGTACAATCAGTGTCTTTATCGGACCACTTTTTGTTGACATAATGCAGACATGCATGATAGTACAGACATACATAGGAATAACACAGTAGGGATGCAATATAACTCCAATATAAAAAAAAAACACAAATTAAATAATGTACTATATACAGAAATAGAAATATAGGGAAAAAAAAAGTATTTAGATTATAAATTATAAATATATATGTAATTTTAAAAGTGCACACATTTTGGATTCTATAAATAAATGTCACTATAATGTGTTTATGCTTCAGTTACCATGTGTCAGCAATTATTGACAGTGAATCTGGATGATAAATTGAATAGTTCTAAGTGTAACCTTTCATTAGAGCCCAAAATGATGACTGTATATTAAAGCATTCGATAATTACAGCATTGTATGGTTACAAAGGGTCCTTTGAAGTCTCCCAAGTGTAATTTTTTTGGAAGCGCCTAGACATAAAATTAGATAAACATATGTAAATCACTAATTTTCTAATATATTGTTTATCAAATGGTAAATTTGGCTTGGTAAGGCTTCATTCTGTTTTCCCAATGTATTTTCCAGCTCATACCTCGCAGCTATAGTCATCTGCAGGCTTCTATTTACAAAAGAAATGCAGGCGGAATTATTTTTTTATTTTTTGTGTGTGTTCAAAGTGCTATTACTCAATATCAGTAAGACTTACAGTAATTCTGACTGTTGAGAAACAAACCTCAGAGTGTCACCTTTCAAAGGAGACCAACACCATGCATATCATCCAAATGGCCCAAGAACAGCATGCCATTTACTTTGGGTATGCCTTTTTTAGGCGTTTTAGGCTAATTTTACAGGAATCGTAAAGGGATATGCTCATATGCTAGTGTGCTTATGGCCATGTACACACTGTAAAGTATCAGGAGTGAAAACTACATTACAATACAATACAATAGTGAATCCCCTAAATTATAGTCTCATGTGTGTATGGAACAGAACTTGCTATCGAAACTGCGATGAATGATATCCTGGTAACCATGGCATCATTTTGCCCTTTGGTATGCACCGTTTTTGACCAAAGCAATGTTACAGTATCTATAGAATCTTTATTCACCTCACGATTCGATCCGATTCCGATTCTGGGAGTCACGATCCGATTCCAGAACGATTCTCGATCTACTCCCCCCTTATTAATTAATTTGTTTACTGACTTGAGAATCTTAAAATCCTTACATTTACATATCCTTACATAAGTAATTAAGTACATTTTAAAATAATTTTAAAAAAATTAAACAGTTGTATGTTAAGAATTTTAAACTAATATAACTTACAAACATACAAGCAAGCAGTAAATAATAAAGAGGAGCATAGAAACATAAAAAACAACAAACAAAGAGTGCTTTCAGTATTTAAGGTTATCTGAACATTTTTAATTCAAGAAACCGTACATTGACAAGTTCAATTTGAACCCTTCCCAACATTGACTGTATGGTTTTGAGATCCAACTTTTCAAACTGAGGATAACTGAGGGACTCATATACAACTATTACAGAATATTCAAACGTTCACTGATGCTCCAGAAGACAAAACCATGCATTTAGAGCCGGGGCGTGAAAACTTTTTGAATTTGAAGATGAAGGTAAATTTTATTTGTCCTCTGGAAGCTCTGTAGCTTCTGAAGTGCAGTACTAAATTAAATAAATATTCTATTTAGGCAAAACAAGGAAAATATACACATCTTCATTCTGTTCAAAAGTTTTCACGCCCCGGCTCTTAATGCATGGTTTTGTCTTCAGGAGCATCAGTGAGTTTTTAAATCTTCTGTAATAGTTGCAAATGAGTCCCTCAGTTGTCTTCAGTGTGAAAAGATGGATCTCAAAACCATACAGTCAATGTTGGGAAGGGTTCAAATACACAAAAATGCTGGAAAACCAAAGAATTTGTGGGAGTTGAAGGATTTTTCTGAAGAACAGCAGGAAGTTTAACTGTTCAGGACAAACAAGGGACTCATGAACAACTATCACTAAACCAACACACAGCTGTGGATCATTCAGGTAACAACACAGTATTAGGAATTTTTTAAATCCATCATTTTTATAAATCCAACAATCATTGTACAATTACAATTATTGTACAAATCCAACAACATTGTACTAGTGTACTCATACTAAATTCTATGACTTTTACTTCTACTTCTGTCATTGGCCATTACTTCAACTCTCATGCAAATTGTGCCCATTGTAAGTAGTCAGACTGTTTATATCAAAGTTTATATTAAGTCCATCGTTTTTTTTTATTAACCTTGACATATTAACAGTACCTTAACAGTCTCTTCCCGTTCTAACAGGACATGATATCTGTCCACACCTCATAGTCTGGATCGATGGATACATGTATGGATCTCAGTGTAAGTGTTAAAACAAGTTTCTTAAAGTCCTAAATGTACCAAAGGGTGTCTTTCCACTCATTGATATCTCCATTTAGCATTCGGACATAACATAATAACAAGAAACAGTAAGCACAAGAGAGTTAAACACCACTGTGTGATGACAAGTATCCATTCTGTCTGGCTCGGCTAATTCATCCACACCACCTCAAGCACTGTGATGTCAAGTTCTGGCGTTTAAATGAAAGATGTTTTCATTAATGCATGAAAGGCCTATTTCAAATGGCGTGCATGTGACGACCCGTCTGTACATTTGTGTTTACTTTCAAACCCCCAGGGTTGTCACCACGTGGTGTTCATATGTGTGTGTATGTGACGTTAGTTTGTGACGTGTACATTCTTCCTCCGCTGGGACACTCCAACTGCATATTTCACATGAACGTGAAACACGACCTCACTACGATAGCAATTATTTGTGAGAAGACAAGAGGAGGCAGAGGCAGGAACAGAAACAGTGATACCCCTGGAGATATCGCTCTACCGGCTCAGGTATCGCAATGCATTGTTCCCTTTGTGAATAATGAAGAGGTGCTCTCCACTTTTCTTTGTCAGAAAGTTCCAGAACAGCCCCACTCTTTTTTGTCTCCCTTTCACTTTCTGAACAAAGTTCAGTATTAGTGCAGTGTTTTATTCAGGAGCATAAAACATATGGCAAATCTGCTGTGGAACTCAAAATAAGATATGTTTGCTTCAAATGTTTTTGTAAATTATGAAAATGATGGGTGAATTGGGTGAACTATTCCAAAAAAAAAAGAAGCACACTAAAGCATACTTTGTTAGTGCATATTATGGAAATAAAATATTTGTGCAAACCAAATGTGATATTTTCAAACAATGAAATGCATGTAAATTATATTTAAATAAAAATATATTATAGTATAAGTGTATATTAATCGTAAGTGTATATTGACTCTATTATATGCACATTTTTGTACTTATATTGTCTTTATCTTCTATTGAATATATTCTGAAGAATGTTAATAATGAAACAGTTGAAGACGTTGACTTCCATAGTACTGAAAAAATACTATGGAAGTTGATGGCTACCATCAATTGTTTGGCTACCAACATTCTTCGAAATATCTTCTTTTGTGTTCAACAGAAGAAAGAAACTCATACAGGTTTGAAACAACTTGAGTATAGTTAATGATGACAGAATTTAAATTTTTGGTTGAACTATAATATAATTTCTACTACGAATCGTACGTCAAGCATTTAAATAGATTTGTACTTACACATTTGTAATGATTAAGTTGCAATTTAGTGCATTTAAAATATGTTAACTTCAAATGTAATACCGAATAACACACTACATTTAAAATTATAATCAAGTATTTGACATGTGCTAGTATGCCAGTCAACACATCAAAATAAGTTTAAAGTGCAACAACATAGTATAGCACATTATACTACGAGTTATACTTTATATACATTATTCTTGAATGCTTGAATCTGATTGGCTGACGAATGTTCTAAGGTATGCAATTATTTTCAGGTAAACGCACAGCACCACATTACATGTCCGTATCACTTCGCCAAAGGATTTGTGTTATTTCAAAGGTCCTTGCAGCCTAAAACAGCAGAAGAACCAAAACTCACCAGGACACTGGCCAAAATTTTAAATATAAAACAAAATGATTAAAAACGACAGATAATATCCATGTCTTTGCCACAAAGTTATGTTTTATTATGTACGGAAAGCGCATACTCTATCTGTCCCGCTCTCTCTCCCTCACAGACAGTTTGCACACACGTTAACATAAGAGCAGCGCTTAATTTGTAAATTGTGAGGTCCCGCAACAAAGCGGGTAACAGATCCGGCATGTGATTAGAGGAGGGAAAGGTAAGGGAGCATTCACGTAATCACTTGGTGGACTATAGGTGATTAACAGCATGCCTCGGCTGGGTGCATCAGTTGATTTTATTAGGGTTCGTAAGGTCATGAAAAACCTGGAAAAGCCATGACATTTTAAACCAGCAATTTCCAGGCCTGGAAAAGTTTTGGAAAAGTAATGGAATTTTATTTCACAAATCTCTGTATAATAGATTTATATTTAATCAGGTCCTGAATTTCGGTGGGGGATTGTGCATGTGTATATTGTAGTTTTAGTCATTCCCACTGTTTTTAAGTTTATAATTTGGGAAATTCCTGCAAACATTTATTCAATATAATAGGTTACGTAAATAAACCTATTATAAAGTATTATTATAAAAATAAACCTATTATAAATAAAGTCCACACAAATTATCAGATTAAATCAGTCATTTAAAAACCACTTAAGTGATTAAGCTGTACCGCATCTTGTATCTTTCACTCTCTCAAAAATTGGCTTAATCAACGCATCTACTGCACTCTGATTCAAGACCTTAGCTCACATTTCGGGACAGTTGACAGAGCTGTCACTTGCTTAATCGGGCTATTGTTGCATCATCACAAAAATGTATAATTTGCACATCCTTTGAAAGTATTTTTAAGCCATTCGGTACTTGTGCACTCCAGAGGCTGTATTCTGTGCGCTCACAGTCACGTCCAAAGCGTGCTCGTAACGCCACCCTGTGAGTGTCATATTGAGTTATTTTTCCTAGTTTGTTGAATTTAAGCAGCCAAATACACACAAAATTATGTCAAAATGGCAGTCCCGGTGAGTATTCTTGTAAGCAGTTGTTTTGTCTTAACTAAATGTAAACAGTTGAGAAAGGAAAGTACATGTGTATTCGTGCATGCGGTCTTGTGACAGCAGTCAGGGGCTGTTCACATGCTGTTCACATGTTTGAGCGCTCAAGTTCGTTATTTCAAATGTAGATGTATGGCTATCGCACTCCTAATAGAAGATCTTTCATGGAATATATAATATGCACACTATAGATCAGTACAAACATCTTTCATTGGCACATGAGGAGGGGGATCTGCCAAAATGAGGTGCCAGATCGGATTTTGGAGGTGCCCCTGTTGTGCCCATTTCCGACCCCCTACCAAATTATTACCCCTATCGTAGAAATGTCTATATGATCGCCTAATCCTAACCCCACCCCTAATCCTAACCCCTCCCCACACCTAACCCTAAACCTACCAAAACGAGGGGTAATAATCTGGCAGGGGTCAGAATTGGGCACAACACCAGATCCGGATCCGGCTTGAACACAAAATTGTGTTGTGCCCATTTTCGACCCCCTGCCAAATTATTACCCCTCTTGTTGAAATCGCTATGAGATTGGCTAATCCTAATCTTAACCCTATCCAGTTATTCAAAATACTAAATTTGTATGGATTTGACCAGTAATATCAGAGATTTTTGCTTTTCAAAATAATTTTCCTCTAGGGGAGATTTTATGTTTTGTTTGCAAAATGTGTCTAATATGTTTATTATTTCAAGACGAAGAAAATATTTCAATACCATCAAATTTTAATTCTGGAAATATCCTTTCATTGCTTCCAAAAGAGAGTTGATTATTTATTAGTTGTATCAACCCATTTGGAATAAATTTAACCAATAGTTGAAATTCTTTAAAGGGGATGAGAAAATTGTAAACATGCATGAAGTCTTCATAAGACAGAATGTTTCCACTCTCATGGAACATGTCTATAAAAAAATATGTATTAATAATAATAATAATTCCTTACATTTATATAGCGCTTTTCTGGGTACTCAAAGCGCTTTACATAGAAGGGGGATCTCCTCATCCACCACCAGTGTGCAGTACAAATGTAAACACATGTGTAAACAAATCTAGAAAGGCCTTCTATTTTGGACCGTAACACTCTCCCAAAATGGTAAGATCCCTTTGTAAACAATTATTCAAGATATGTTTAATTTTATTTCTCTTTGACATAAAATTGAATTGTTCACAGGTAATTTTATTTTTAGAAATATAGATTCCCAGATATTTACTGGTAAGTTTTCAATAGATAAGTCAACAGAATCGTGTATTAAGCTTTAGACCAAGAGATTTAGTAAATTTGGAAATAAAATTCAGGGCTGTATTCGCTTGACTTTTATCTCTCAAAAATAAAGTGTACACTTTTATCTCTCTAAAGCAGTGTCATCTGCCAATTGGGAATTTTGACTTCTCTATCAAATATTTTTAATCCCAAAATACTTTGATTGTTTACAATTTGAATAGAGAGAAGTTCAGCAACTAATAAAAACAGAAAGGAAATCGGACAACCTTGGCGTACACCACGATGGATACCAAATCTTTTAGAGGTTCCCGTATTCCGAATAATAGAACTATTAATATCATTGTAAAACATTTCTATAATATCAATGAAATTATTCCCAAACCCCCGAAACTTTCAGAGAGTGAAGTAAGAAGCCATGTTCAATTGTATCGAAGGCTTTACAAAAATCTACAAATAAAATAAGAGCCCCTGACTCTGTCTTGTCAGAATAGTCTAAAAGGTCAAAAATAAGACAAATATTGTTACTAATGTGTCTAATTTTTCTTAAAGCCTGTTTGAGATTCATGAATAATTTGATCTATTCCTGATTTTAATCTTATATTAATGCAATACATTTGTGATCTGTATTCAAGAGAGTGATAGGTCTCCAGTTATCAATTTCCAAGGGATCCGTATCTGGCTTAGGGATCAGGGAGATTAAGTCTATTTTCATAGGTGTCGCCAAGTCCTTCTTTTTAATACAATCATTGAACATTAAGAAAAGTGGCTCTTCTAAAATATAGCAGAAATGTTGGTCAAATTCAATTGAAAGCCCATCAGGTCCTGGACTCATACCTTTTGTTAATATGTCAGAGAGCTCACTGTAATTCTTCTCTTTTAAGATCAGAATCACAAATATTTTTTAAGTCATTATTTATCAATGTAATAACATTTTGAATATTATCAGTAAACACTTTGCAGATATCATAATTAAAGTCAGATTGGCATAATTTTTCATAAAATGAGCTGAAAAATTAAATTAAATTAATTTAGGGTCCTCACATATGGAGTTATTAATACATAATGCTGACAATGATTTTCTCTTAAAATAAATTTTTCAAGGGCAAAACAAATATGCTGTTTCTCTCGCCCTTTTTTATACACGAAACACGAAAGCTCCATTAACCTTGTTGGTGTACAAGTCATTAAGTTTTGCTTGTAAAGAATGGAGTTCACTATCCTCTATTCTGTTTCCATGTGGTCTCTATCCTTTTTATATTCCCTTACTTCGTTTAATAGCCACATTTCTGGATTTAAATTTAAATATCTCCCATCTAGAGACAAAATCTGTCATCTCTGAATTTGATATATCAGTGGCTAAAGCTTCAATCTTCTGTATTCTAGAAGAGAGTTATTACATTTCCAGTAATCACGAAGGCTATTAGAATTCTGATCAGTCTGCAAGGACATTTCAATTAAGAGATGATCCGTAAAAGGAGCATAATGATGGGAAATGTTTTGAACATGTTGTAATAGATTGAATCAAATGAGGAATAAAACAATACTTGATTTGAAAGAATTTGATACTTTGTTCCATGTATATTCATATGGATTGTTATTGAACTAAGTCTTTACATAAGGAATCAATGATATTACAACTTTGAGAGTGGGGACGCATTTTCTGTGGAAATCTATCCATAAAAACATCAGGAACGTCGTTAAAGTCACCAGCAATTATTAACTTGGCATTCAGGGTTGTTTTCAGCATGTTACATAGTATGAGATAAATATTATAAAAAGAACTGTTCGCAGTATGAGAGTTAAATCCGCAAATATTGCAAATTATAAATATGTCATTTTCTGATTTAACAGTCGGTATAACCCATCCACCATCAGGGGAAGATTTGGAATTAACAATATATCCTTTAAACTTATGAATCAGAACAAGAACACCAGCTGAATTATTTGACCCATGACTAAAATAAATCCTATCGCCCCATTGAGCTTTCTAAAATGTTGTGTCAGCATCAGAAGAATGCGTCTCTTGTAAAAAAATCTAATTTGAATTATAGCGTCTAGAAAACAGGAACATTGCCTTTCTTTTAGTGTTGTCTCTTAAGCCCCACACATTTAAATAATTTTCAAATGATTAAACTCAAATTTGTCCATGACATATATGTAAATAAAAAATACCCAAAAAATTACAGTAAAAAATGAAGCAAAAGGAAAACTGTAATCCCAAAGTACTCTAAACACTTAACTTGGACCTGCTGTAATGCTGTTTTGTATAAGAAGAATTTAATAATCATTGGAATGTGGTCAAAAGCCCTTAAAAAAACTTAACATTTCAAATAGGCAGACATGTGCAGGAAAAGTCGAACCTGGAGTGCAGTTCAGTCGGAAAGTTCATTTCAAGGACACTGCTGAACTGGCAACGACTCTCATATTGTTAATAACAGCAAAGGGACCGCTGAAACCGGCCTTCTTCCCTTCTTTTGAGCCGCCTGGACAAGTGGCCAGAGTTTATTCCGACTTTCAATGCCCACTTTGGAGATACATTTTTGATGTGGAGACCATTATCTCTAGGGTAAATGGAACTCTTGGCTTCCATCCAAATGATGTCGGTGTCCCTTTGTCACAAAGTAAATGATGATGTGGCGAACTATCCGATCGTTGTTTGCCTACACGGTGAACCACATCCACAGCTTCCTCCAGTTTATCCTTGATCCGCGGGACCACCCTGGACAGATGACTGACAGCTGTCATTCAAACTATTTCGTCTTCACGTCATTTTACTCCAATTAGTTTCAAACACCATCTGTTGCTATACATTTCTTGTTCTTCCACTCTGAGCTTAAGAGAAGCATTTTCCTGTTGAATGTGTTGTATCGATGATTCGGGCCTTACCGATCTTTTCCCGTGAGTGGCAACATCTGACAGGAGTCGTTCTGATCTGACACCTCAGCCGTTGTGACCTCAATGGAGCTCTCAATGCGAGTAATCTTTTGAATAACCGAATCTTGCTTGGAATTCATGGACTGGATGGTGTTGAAAATCTCAGCCAGTGATACATCGTTACAGTCTTTTTCTTTTTCCCAGGGGGACTTTTGCTGGGAGTTGCGAGCAAAGGATCATTAAAATCCCTTTCATAATCATGTGTGACAAGAGAGGCATCTAAACATTTGGATTCATCCATGTTTTGGCCTCATGATTCGCTTGATAATTGCCTGTCCAAGTTCCACGAGGTACGCAGGTTCCTATTAACTCGTTTCTTGCCCATTAACAATCTGAAGGTGGATTCCAACTCGTATTAACATCCGGAATCAAACAAATACAACTAAACAAGCCACCAAAGGGACATAATATGACCCGTTAACTAAAATGTATTCTTAAACTGAAGAAGTGCAAAAACACGTCTACTCCAAGACCCATCTTAGCTCCCTAATGGGCAGTTTTCCATGTTTTGCAGCTAGCGCTGTGATGTAATTGTCTGCCCTACATGACCCTAGTTACCTGTGGTTGGCCTGTGTTTTTTTTCCAACATTATTGCGACCAATATTTGGAATTTCATCGTGTGATGTTTAGATTTTTTTTCTCTATTGGTATCTTTGTCTTCTTTGTCTTATGTACACAAATTGTACACATTTATTTGTTTGTGAAAGAAAGAAAAAACATTTAGTTTTTAACAGGCATTGCCTGTTTGCGCAAAAAAAAAAAATTGGAATATCGACATAATCATATTGCCATAGGCTACGTGCATGCATGTTAGGATAATAACAAAGCAGAGCAAATGGAACTCTACAGAAAAAGGCCAGCATTTTACCTTTTTTTATTATTATTCATTGTAAACTTAC
Source organism: Gymnocypris eckloni scoliostomus (assembly GCA_027564155.1). Classification (NCBI taxonomy): domain Eukaryota; kingdom Metazoa; phylum Chordata; class Actinopteri; order Cypriniformes; family Cyprinidae; genus Gymnocypris; species Gymnocypris eckloni. The sequence goes on from CM050421.1 coordinate 27,640,270, forward strand.
CTATGTTGTTTTCAAGGCATTCAGCAAGTATAGCCTATATGTAAAGAAGCAAAACAAGTGCATTAATTTGGGAAATTAGTCGTTCGGCCATTGCTCATTTCAGCTGATAGGGCTTACACCAGTTCACCATGAATCTAAATAAATAAAGCATTTCCTTTTATCCATGTTATTTGCAGAAATATTGGTTTCTCCAACATTTGAAAGACATAGACTGTACACAACAAACGAAAAGAAGAGAAAGGAATATAATCGTTCCTGGGACTCGAACTCCTGTCACTAATAGCAACTCTGCATTGTTAAAATGAACACAGACCACCGCACTACAGAAACGTGATGTGTGCAGTATACAGCTAACTGCATTTCACAAACACAAACAATAATAAAATTGTACAATTTGTGCACATGAGATAAAGAAGACGAAGATACACATGTAACTAATGGAGAAAAAAAATCGTCTCAGGTTACGTATGTAACCATGGTTCCCCGAATGGGGAACGAGACACTGCGTCCCCTAGGGGTCGCTACGGGGAACGCCCTCAGCGTGACTCGTGTCTGAAGATACATATGTAAAAACACCACCTGTTGGCCGGCGACAGCCCATGACGTCACTACCGGCGTGACCACAATATAAGGGCCGCCGGGAGAATACATCATCCGCTTCTTCGTCTGAAGCTTGCGTCCGAAGCATGGCCCAAAGCCTAGGGGACGCAGTGTCTCGTTCCCCTCCATGGGAACTTCGAACTGCGTCCCCTAGGGGTCGCTACGGGGAACGTTATACCCACTTCACCATGCTGAGGGGAGTGCAAGCCAATTTGCGAAAAAGGCGAGCACTAAGCCAACTCTACCCGGCTAAGGGAGTTGCCCCTGGGACGGTTGATGGCTGTCAGTGATATTATCCCCTTCGGCCAACGGCCCGAGCTGCATACCCTAGTACTTACCTGCTAGGTGCCGGGATTACCGGACTCAGGGTAGAGCTCAAAGTCTTGGAATCAGAGAAAGATTCCTTTAAGGGGATATGGCCAAGCACCTGGTCACTAGGTCCTGGCCGATCACTCAGGGGCTACCACTTGCTCTGCACAAGCTTACTGAGGGAACTGTCTCAACAGACCTCTTGGTAGCGTACACCCCTTTTTGTTCTTTTTTTTTTGGACCCAAAATATATGGGACAAAGGGAGCGGGGCCCAAGGCACAAGCCGGGGCTTTGACCAACTCAAAAAAGGGCACGAAGCTGTGCGCGTAACCCTACCCTTATGGGATTTTAGAAAGAACGCAGAATCTTTCGATGTGCGGACTTACCACTGAGTGGATTTTTAGAAAGTGCCCAAAGTCTCACGTGTGCACTTATTAGAAGAACATTCTATGCCCTGGGCGGAGAACTACTCATTCCTTGGAGTGAGAGGGAACTCAGGACGCTCAGAAGGGGCGGCAAGCTCATAGATGACCCTCTTATGGTGAGGGGAGCAATGCTGGCTCGACCAACAAGGCGGCGACCTATCACAGAGCTCTGGGGGCGGGCTTCGGACGCTCAGAAGGAGTGGCATGCTCATAGGTGACCCTCTGGTTGAGGGGAGCAGTGCTAGCTCTACCGGACGGCGAGCTCTGGAGGCGGAGAACTCATTCCTCAGACTGAGAGGAACTCAGCTACCAATGAGGAGCTCTAGGCGGAGAACTCACTCCTCAGAGTGAGAGGGAACTCAGAAGCCCGAAGGGAGCGGCATGCTCATAGGTGACCCTCTATGGTGAGGGAGCAATGCTAGCTCGACCAACCAGGAGAGCAAACTATCACAGAGCTCTGGGAGGCGGAGAACTCATTCCTCAGAATGAGAAGGAACTCAGGCAGCTCAGCAGGAGCGGCATGCTTATAGATAACCCTCTATAGTGAGGGAGCAATGCTAGCTCGACCAGCAAGGAGGCGACCTATCACAGAGCTCTGAGGAGCGGAGAACTCATTCCTCAGAATGAGAGGGAACTCAGGCAGCGCTCGAAGGAAGCGGCAAGCTCATAGGTGACCCTCTGGGTGAGGGGAGCAATGCTAGCTCTACCGACAGCGAGCTCTGGAGGCGGAGAACTCATTCCTCAGAATGAGAGGGAACTCAGGACGCTCAGAAGGGAGCGGCATGCTCAAAGGTGACCCTCTGGGTGAGGGGAGCAATGCTGGCTCTACCAACAACGAGCTCTGGAGGCGGGGAACTCATTCCTCAGAATGAGAGGGAACTCAGCGCTCAGAAGGGAGCGGCAATGCTCATGGGTGACCCTCTGGGTGAGGGGAGCAATGCTGGCTCTACCAACAACGAGCTCTGGGAGGCGGAAAACTCATTCCTCAGAATGAGAGGACATTCAGATGCTCAGAAGGGAGCGCCATGCTCATAGTGACCCTCTAGGTGAGGGGAGCAATGCTGGCTCTACCAACAGCGAGCTCTGGAGAGCGGGAACTCATTCCTCAGAATGCTCAGAATGAGGGACATTCAGATGCTCGAAGGGAGCGCCATACTCATAGGTAACCCTCTTAAGGTGAGGGAGTAATGCTGGCTCTACCGACAGCGAGCTCTGGAGGCGGAGAACTCATTCCTCAGAATGAGAGGGAACTCAAGCAGCTCAGAAGGGAGCGGCATGCTCATAGGTGGCCCTCTGGGTGAGGGGAGCAATGCTAGCTCTACCAACAGCGAGCTCTGGGGAGGCGGAGGACTCATCCTTCAGCGCTCAGAAGGAGCGGCATGCTCATAGGTGACCCTCTGGGTGAGGGAGCACTGCTAGCTCTACCGACAACGAGCTCTGGAGAGCGGAGAACTCATTCCTCAGAATGAGAGGGAACTCACCTTTTGTTTTTTGTTTTTGCCTTGGCTTAGCAGGAAATTTCCACCTAACCTCGGTCAGGGGGAGTTTACGGTGGTTACAGGGGAACTAGAGAGGAATGAGAGGGCTTGTCTCTCTCTGACCCGCGCCTCTCTCTCACCCTAGCCGCAGGAGGGGGAGGGGCATGAGTCACGAGACTAGCCTTCTGAGCCCATCTCTGACCCTCAGACCGAGATGGGCTAGGACCCCTGGTTGTTTGGGCTCAGACCTGGATTTTATAGAACCTTATCCAGGTATTTCAGCAGATCAGTCTGGTACGCCTTAGTGTGCAACGAAGCGACGGTCTGACCTGCTGCCGCATATGCCCTGCCATTTAAGCGAGATTCAGGGGCTTAGGTGGCCAGGGGGAGCCTTGAGAGAGGATGTCTCGCCACAGAGAGATAAGCTGGTTATCATCTCTTGCACAGGGGGCATCCCCTCATAGCCATTTTCACGCATCCCCTCAGTGTCAGCATAACTAGTATGCTAAAACCTATGAATATGAGAAAAAATAGCTTTTTCCACTCCTTCTCAACCTCCACATTGAGATTTTATGAAGAAAGGAAGGCTCACTCGAGCTGGGGGTTTATGGCCAGAAAGATTTATTTTTATGATCCATAACCTCCAAAAACTCGTTCATATGCAGAGCAGAGCACTAGCCGCTGAATCTGATGATGTCAGAAAGATCGCATCGTCACAATCCAGCAGCTCACTCGTTCTCGCCAACGCGCAGCGAAAAGGCGGCCCTCTCTAACTCATCGGCCACATCCAACTGCTAATTTCATTCGCCTCCGTGCCTCGGCAGCGGTGGGTCCCGAATCGCGGGAAGCAGACGGCTGCCACTCTTTCCTTGAAAAGAGGGACAGGACGAGAGCGGAGCTTTTACATAGAAAAAGCTTACAGGGCACGCAGATTTCCCCTCAAGGACATCGCGTGCGTGCTCCTTGCCCAAACAAAAGACGCAAAGATTGTGTGTGTCATCAGGTTTCAAATAGCGAGGATGCGGATCCATACACAATCTTAAATGCCTTGCTAGTGCTCGCCATGATAGAGAGAAAACTGTACTCTTACCAGAATGCACGCTTCAAACAAAACAGTCAGTGAAGACGAAGAAGAGGATGATGTATTCTCCCGGCGGCCCTTATATTGTGGTCACGCTGGTAGTGACGTCATGGGCTGTCGCCGGCCAACAGGTGGTGTTTTTACATATGTATCTTCAGACACGAGTCACGCTGAGGGCGTTCCCCGTAGCGACCCCTAGGGGACGCAGTTCGAGTTCCCATGGAGGGGAACTAAACATCACACAATGAAATTCCAAATATTGGTCGTAATAATGTTGGAAAAAATATCAGGGTCCTTAAAGCAGATCGCCATTCAGATCACCATTCTACACATATTTGACTGCCTACTTCATTCATTCCATTGGTAAAATGTACAGATAGGCTTGTGCACATTTGTGAATTAAAGCCGTGGAATGACAGTCTCAAAAGAATCCACAAAAACAAAAGCACCTATTTATAGACATTCTTAATGCAGAACACTAATTCAAAGGACTCGCGATTTGTTGTGCATGAAATAAGGGGTACAACAGTATTAATTTGAGGATCATTCTGTGAGCAAAGAAACAATAATGCACTTGCCTTTGCTTGGATTGCGCGTGCGCGCGTGTGGATCTCTCGCGTGCATTTGTGGATCGCCCTGTGTGTGTGGATCTCTGGCGTGCATTTATGAATTGTGTGTGCGCGTGTGAATCTCTCATATGCATTTGTGGATTGTGTACGTGCGTGTGGATCTCACGTGCATTTTGCATCGCCCTGTGGATCCTTCGCGCGTGTTTTGTGGATTGTGTGCATGAGTGTGGATCTCTCGCATGCATTTGTGGGATGATTTGATACTGTTTTCACTCCATACTGTTTCTCATTTCTTTTTTCGTTTGTATGTACGGATTTAATTTATATTTATATTATATTTAGTCTTTTGCCTCCAAGATTTTTGTATTTAGCGGCAATAAACCTGATTTGCTGTCAAGGCAACCAGTAGTGAGAACGTCTCGGTTACTTGTGTAACCCTTGTTCCCTGAAGGAGGGAACGGAGACCTAACTGACTAACTAATGTGTGACTGACTAATGGGATCTCGCCCGAGAGCCCAATCACTTTCGAGTGTTAACAAAACAAGCCAATGACAGTTGGCGTGCGTGTTTCGCCACGCGCACTCCGCCCCGTGGTGTGGGTATGAAAGGAGAGCGCGTGCAAACGCACAACAGTTTTTCGCTGAGGAGCCGAGACTGTGTGCCCCGGCCGTACAGCGGTGGTACAGCAATTATGGCGACGGGACGTTACGTCTCCGTTCCCTCCTTCAGGGAACGAGGGTTACACAAGTAACCGAGACGTTCCCTATCAGTCAGTCACGTTCGACATAACGTCAGTGTGACTGACTAATGAGATCCCTTGGAAAACGCCACTATTGCTGACCCCCTCTGGTGCCCTGCAGAAGCCGGCAAGTCCCCCCACACCAGTTGGGATGGAAGATAGGACAGGGCTTAGGCAGAGATGACAGCCACCGCTGTTCCGTACAGTGGGTAGGATAACACTGGGAAAGCATACTCCAAGAAGGGGAACGCTACGGAGCCACATCCTGCGTAAGGAGGTACCATGTGGAGATTACACATATGGACTGGCCAAGGGCAGTACTACATATGGGAGTCTCTGGGGTGAGATAGCTGCACAGCAGATAGGGCAGAAGGTCTCTGCCAGGGAAAGACACAGAGGCTCACCGTGAGGGGAGCCGTACAGTGGAATAATTCACATGTGGAATCACCCAAAGGGGAATCACTACACACGGGCACCTAGCCCAGCACAAGGGCTGACCTTGGGCAACACATGAGTGCTGGACCTGGCGTCTGGCGCTCCGCCACACCTGACTGTGTGGGAGGAACTTCAACAGGGTTTGCCGTGGGGAACTGAACTGAGAAGCAACAAAGTGCACGTATCCGGTCCGTTTATAGTTTATATAGTAAAAAAAATATTATATATCTCTCTTCATTGTGTTTGGGCCCCCCTGGACAAGCGAGCATAGGCACATGCCTAAAATGCCTATGCATAAATCCGACCCTGACTGTAACAAAAGACAGGCTGTCTTCACATTATGCAACCATTTTCCCTGGTTAGGCTTAAGTAGGCAAGTAAACAAATATTCCTGTGGCTCAGTGGTAGCGCAAGCGCAAAAGGTTGATGTTTCAATTCCCAGGGAACACACATACTGACAAAAAATGTATAGACTGAATGTACTTTAAGTCGCTTTGGATAAAAGCATCTGCTAAATGCATACATTTAAATGTAAATAACAGTAGTGCTGACCAATTTTGTTACTGTTAACTAAAATAAAAAATTAATATATTAAAATAGTTATTTATATGAAACAAAATTAAGTAAAATATTAATATAATATAATATACAATTTGAAATGTTGTTTTGGCAACAAACTGAAGTAAAATTATCTGCGGTTCTAAAATTAGTAGTACTGAAGTACTGTCTGCTTAATATCTGCTAATTTAATTTACTCTGTGATATAACACCAAGTGACCTGTTTGCAATCTGAACTGTAGCCAACACACCCGTTTCAATGCCTGCATGTAAATATGATGAGGAGCGGCTGTGATACTAGCATCAGTATGACACAGCTCTCTCACTCACTAACCCTCCTTAAACCCATAATCCCATTAACTACACAAGCACATAGCAGAAGGACTGTTGTATAACATCAAGACCATTATGCTTTACATTTAGACCCTCCCTACTCACCTCAGAGCCTAGTCAGGTTGGTATGATAGCATTTGGCAGATCATATTTAACCAATGCCAAGATGATTACCAATAATAAGAAGATAGTTGGGATTTTCCATGGGGGATAAAGCAGCTGAAACTCTGCAGACTATCTGAAAACCATAATGTAATAATAAAGTTACGCTTTATTAATCAGGCCAGTCTGAGAATATATTGGATTTCTGTGAACTGCTGACGCATGAGTAACATATGTGCCTGGGCTATTTTAATGTCAGGTCATCCTTTACATTGTGTACAGTGCTAAACCCAGCGCTCTTATTCCGAAGCACAGTAAATTATAGCATTAATCTGAACGGCATAGTGCTAAGCTGTCATCACTTCTCAGAGACACGCTCATCTCTAAAAGGAAGTTTCCATCATGTCAGGATCACACTGTACATCAGCAGGATTTTTAAAGGTCACACCTTAAAAGACACAGAGAAAATGGTCTTGCAAACCTGTCTGCCAAATAAAGACACTCTATTAATATAAATAATTGTAGGCAAAGTTATAATACATTATAACAGACAGTAAAATGGTTCGATCAAGTAAAAAAATAAATGCTGGAAAAACATCCTTTTTATATTAGTATCATTGAGATGCTATTATGACTTATTATTAATATTTGGACGGGTTAACTGATTGTCACGGACACGCCAGGTTCTTCACCTAACAGCGCTGATCATCGGAATACCTGACTGTCATTCACTAATCACCCACACAACACTATGAGAACACACAGTTCACACTGCCACATCGTCTGGTCTCCCAAGTGGAAAAGGCCTCAAACCAACGCCGAATTACTTACCTGTTGTTCCAAGACTCCTTGATCTTGTGTACGAGCTCCGTCTACTTACCTGCATCCAGCTGCATTACACCAGCTCCTGGAAACACCACAATCCTCTCGGTCTCCATCTGACCTGGTAATCAAATACATAACTATCAGTGTCCTCATCAATTCCGTTAAAGATTCTCAATCTGCAATACTCACCAGTTCTTTGGTCCTCTCCATTTTGATTAATAAACCTATCTGTTTGATTCTTACTCACCTGTGTGTTGAGTCTGACTTCCCATTACACTGATATTATCAATGTTCATGTAAATTTTATTTCAAGTTTATTTTATTTTTATTTTTATTAATGAAAATTTGAAAATAAGAAATGTTGGAACTACATTTATACTGAGTTTTTATTGAATATAGTATATTTGATATTGGTTTATTTCTAATATGAGTATTCATATATTATATTTCAATTCAGATAAGCTTTCTGTTTTTTCAAGTAAAAAAATGTTTTTGTCTTATGAGTTTTCACGTGATGAGCATCCATGTGATGTCGTTAGTAGTAGACCTCAAGCATTGTGCTTTCCATGACATACATGTCTCTTATGAAACATTAGATGATGCACATAAACACAATACAGTGTTATTGAACTCTTTTTAAATTAGAAAATTCCTGAGAGCTACTGATGGTGCATTTTCAGACAGCGTTTCATAATACAACCCGAATTCTGGAAATGTTGGGATGTTTTTTTACATTTCAATCAAATGAAAACTAAAAGACTTTCAAATCACAGCCAATATTTTATTCACAATATAACATAGATAACATAAATGTTTAAACTGAGGAATTGTACACTTTTATCCACTAAATGAGCTAATTTCAAATTTGATGCCTGCAACAGGTTTAAAAGTTGGCACGGGGGCAATAAAGGGCTGAAAAAGCAAGATTTTGAAAAGATTCATCTAGGAGAACATCTAGCAACTAATTAAGTTAATTGACATCAGGCCTGTAACATAAAAGGGGAGTCTAAGAGAGGAAGAGTCTCTCCAATCTGTGAAGGAATGCGTAAAAAGATTGTGAAATACTTTACAAAACAACTTTCCTCGACGTCAAATTGCAAAGGCTTTGCAAACCTCATCATCTACAGTGCATAAAATCATCAAAATATTCAGAGAAACTGGATAAATCTCTGTGCGTAAGGAACAAGGCCGAAGACCTTTGTTGGATGCCCGTGGTCTTCGGGCCCTCAGACTACAATGCATCACTCATCGGCATGTTTCTGTCATTGACATTACTAAATGGGCCCAGGAATACTTCCAGAAACCACTGTCGGTAAACACAATCCGCCGTGCCATCTGCAGATGCAACTAAAGCTCTATCATGCAAAAAGGAAGACAAATGTGAACATGGTCCAGAAGCGCCGTCGTGTCCTGTGGGCCAAGGCTCATTTACAATGGACTGTTTCAAAGTGGAAAAGTGTTCTATGGTCAGACGAGTCCAAATTTGACATTCTTGTTGGAAATCACGGACGCAGTGTCCTCCGGGCTAAAGAGGAGGGAGACCTTCCAGCGTGTTATCAGCATTCAGTTCAAAGCCAGCATCTCTGATGGTATGGGGGTACATAAGTGCATACGGTATGGGTAGCTTGCATGGTTTGGAAGGCACTATGAATGCTGAAAGGTATATAAAGATTTTAGAGCAACATATGCTCCCCTCCAGACGACGTGTATCTCAGCATGTCAATGCAAAACCACATACTACAGCTATTACAACAGCATGGCTTCATAGTAAAATTATTAGTGCTGAATTGGCCTGCCTGCAGACCAGATCTTTCACCTATAGAGAACATTTGCCTCATTGAATGAAAAATACTTCAAAGATGACCACAAACTCTTCAGCAGCTGAAAACCATATCAGGCAAGAATGGGACCAAATTCCAACCCCAAAACTCCAGAAACTCATAACCTTGATGCCCAGATCTCTTTTGAAAAGAAAGAAGATGCTACACCATGGTAAACATGCCCCGTCCCAACTATTTTGAGACCTGTAGCAGGCATCAAATTTGAAATGATCTCATTTTGTGCATTAAATTATAAAATTTCTCCGTTTAAACATTTGTTATGTTATCTATGTTCTATTGTGAATAAAATATTGGCTCATGCGATTTGAAAGTCTTTTAGTTTTCATTTTATTCAAATTTAATGTTCCAAATTTAATGTTCCAACATTTCCAGAATTTGGGATGTAAAATACAAAAAAATCTTGAAATGTAAGCATATGTATTTGAGTGTGCATGTGTGTGTGTTAGACTAAGCAATATCACACGAGTAGCAGTGCAATATCCTCCCCCAAAAAAGCTTTATGAATTTGGTATTTTTTCATGTCATTACTTTGTTTAGAGCATAAGAAAAAATTGGAAACATAAACATTTTGGAAAATTATATTTTATTCATATTTTATTAATACTAATACTCAAGTTTTCTAAAAATTTAAATGACATGAATATACATAAAAAAACAATGGGATTTTTTTTTAAATCCCCAATCAATTTTTAGGCTTCAGTATTTTTTTATACTAAACTTTTTTTTAAGGATGATTCTCAACTATGTAAAAAAATAAATAACAAAATTATTTGATATACCATTTTGTTTTATGCAATATGCAGTACAAATGTCCATAAACTGGTTTTCCCATTAAACATAGTGTATCTATACACTGTATCTAATTTGCATATTAATGTGTTGCTGTTGGGACAGAATGTTGAAAAAAGAATTGTTGTAATGGGAGTAACAATTAACCAGATTTTCATTATAATATCTAATATTTCATGAGACAATTGATAAATAATTACTTTTCCTATTCAATTGTTATGTCTCCCAAAATGCATAATAAACATGCTCTTAGTCCTGGTGTCCTCTACAGTGGACATGAATGAAATTATGTCCTGTGTCATAACAGGAAGTCATATTTGAATTTGAAATCCCATAACATTTTCCTGAGATGTGTCTTTATGACAAACAATTAAAAATATTCAGATTTAAATGACAATTACAAAATATATTCATATTTCCATAAGGATGTCAAATGTTTCACTAGAATAAATGTAGCCATCTTTAAAGACCCAGGAGAGTATGTAGTCACGGTGAAACTTCCAAACATTTAGTATCTCTATGAAGCCCCGAGTGTGCTCTGTATAGGACATCCAGGCTTATAACTGTGCCGTGAGGTCTCAGATAAATTCCATGAAATATAATGACCACTACAGAGGCAAAAACTCCATAGCTGGGTCTCAAGAGGATATGGCTGTATCTCAGCATGGCTGTGATTTGGCTGTAGGTAAAGTTGTCACTACCTCTCCTGTGATATTGCATTTATATAACAGTTTGACGTAAATAAAAAAGAGACAACAATGGAGTGTCTTTAAAAAAACCTATTTTTTGCTTTTTTTGTGGAACAAATTATAGATTAATGAGAGCAAAAACTGCCCTCTAAATTTACCCAAAGGGAATTATTTCTCATGTTTAACCACAACAGAGACATCAGAGCCAGTAAATTCCAGAAGATCTGGCCGAGGTGCGCCACAGGTTTAGGAGCGCTGAACAACCGCTGACGTCCTGAAGCTCAGGTCTCCAAAAACATTGAAGCAAATTTACAAATAGATGCTTTTTATTGACAAACTGCATATCTGAATTCTAAACAAGTTCATTCTGGCCTAAAACAAATCTTAAAACTACATTCTGTGACACAAACACAGCATTTTCTAAAATTATAGAGGATTTGGGTGTCCGCAATGACACTCGCTGTGAGAAATACCACAAGTAGATTGATACAAATGGTGAAACGGTTGGGGTTCTGTTATCATACTCTTATCAGCCAACTGTTGTATACATACAAACACATATATGTGACCCTGGACCACAAAACCAGTCCTAGGGGTCAATTTTTCAAAGTTGAGATTTATTCATCATCTGAAAGCTGAATAAACAAACATTCCAGTGATGTATGATTTGTTAGGATAGGACAATATTTGGCCGATATACACATATTTAAAAATCGAAAATTGTTAATATATTTACAGTAAGAAAAAAAAATATCGTCATGGAACACGATCTTTACTTAATATCCTAATGATTTTTGCATAAAAGAAAAATTGATAATTTTGTCCCATACAATGCAATTTTGGCTATTGGTACAAATATACCCCAGCGACTTGAGACTGGTTTTGTAGTCCATGGTCACATATTTGAATACACATCCTTAAATACCACGATGAATAAGATCAACACCCTTTAATGTACATTTTATAAAATCAATACATATATGACAGAAATCACCAATCACCTACTGCACAGAACCCTTAGAAGCCGATCTATTAACCTCAGGCTACAATACAGAAATAAATCTGCTATCTAAAGGATGTATATAGAGAATGTGTCACCCTTTATATGCGATTATACTCACAGTAAAGCACTGCTTTTGTACCTTTTTGTTTAAATAATGCATTATACTCATGGACAAGTATTGCACAGTCAGTTGGTCATAAACTAACTAAAACAAAAACTTAAACAAAAAAAAGAAGAAGAAATAAAATAACAATAAAATAGACAATAAAAAACTTTGTCTCAAAAAATGAGAAAAATGAGAAAAACTAAAATTACAATGAAAGATGAATTGAAAAATATAAAATGAATGAAGAATAAATTCAAACTATTAATAAAAACTGATTACAACAGTATTTTAATGACACAACAATAACACTGACCTGCTAATATTTTTACAATGTTTTATAATTTTTGTACATTTATTTACTAAATGAAATAATGAATGGATTACGATTTTTTTTAAATGCGTTATATAAACAGGTTTAATATAAATTGTTACCAAAATTGTAATGCGGACAAAAGCGAGTTAAACTGAGAGAGACAGAGTGAGAGAGTACAAGAGAAAATGATATAGCCATAACCTCTCTGAGGTCTAGCACACGCTTCTCACACGGATTTACAATAATCCTTCATTCCTAATCTGGAATGAATGGCGAGTCTTTCTTGGAACTCAACAATGGCCCGAGCGGAAAAGTTCATAAAGCCTAAAGCACGTGCAGACTACTGTCAAATGAAAAATAAAGCATATATACCAAACATTTTTTTTTTGAAATAAAGCTTCTTTATTAGCATCTGTGGTTCCATGAAGAACCTTTAACATCTTCCCCATTTCACAAAAGACTCTTTACAGTGGAAAAATTTTAACAAGAAAATTAACATGTTCTTAACACTAAGAAAAAAATGTATCTTTTAAAAACGGTCCCCTGAAAGCTTCTTTGAAAAACCACAAACGTTTCTTTATCTCATTTCTACAAAAAAACTCCTTTGGGAAGTTGTATTTTTAAGAATGAAGGGTGTGATTAGGCCATGGTTATTGGCCTATAAATATCCCCACAAGATTTTTAGTGATCCCTACAGCATTCAAAATTTCAGTGGCAACTGATTTAATATGAAAAAATGCTATATTTTAACACCTAATGCACGCTGCATGAGCTACAGGTTCAAACTTGTCTTTCCATAATTACTCATTTAGCATGCATATGTAAAAATGGCATCTGGTGATTGAAATTAATAAATACCATTGTCTCCATTTTGTTTTACCCCAATATTACCAATTTTGAACTTCATTACTCTTAGGAAACTATATAATATATATGTTATACCGTAACACGTACACCTTAAAAACTACAACCAAAAATGCTTTTCAGATTTGAAGTACACCAAAATTAAGCTCACTTATTTCATTGACTTTATATTTTACCCTAACATTATCTGTTTAATATCATTATATCAGGACACATTACATAAGCTATGTCAATTATATATATCATTGTATACACCACAATCATTGCAATCTCAGGCCATATTGCATTGTCTCATGTCAAGCAGCCATATATGTTTAATTAACATCTGTCTTTGGCTCAGTGCCTCTACGGACTTCTCATGGGTCTCTGACTGTGTGTTAACTTAGATTATTCTCAAAGGGAACAGCTTATCTTAGTGACAGGAAAAAGTATGAGGCTATTTCTGGAACATGACAATCCTGCAGCTCTAGATCAGGTGAGATGTGGGTCAGCGTGAGGTCGGGACAGAGCTTGAGCTCCACATGTCTGTTTTAGTTTGCTAACTCATAAAACACTTAACTCAAATTAAACTGACTAGTTAAACGTAAATGAATTGTTGGCGTTAGCTGCATTGTGCTGTTAAAAGGGTTGCATGATTAAAATGCTTGTCCATAAGTCCAATCAATCCTGTCCATAAGTCTCATCAGTACAAACTCAGAGAGGGTCAAAGGCTATTTAAAGAGTGTCCTAGACAGCGTGCAGGCTCTGAATGTCATCTTTAACCCTCTCTTTCTCTCTCTTATCCTCTGCTTCCCACACTTCATCATGAATAAGCATGAGTGAGCAATCCCCAAACAGCTCCATGTAGCGCTGAATGATTGTCACACTGAATGATTTGACGTTGCTTGCTGAAGTGCAGCACTCAGAGCGTTTACTTTTTATTCATGAGTTCACAGTTCATGTAAGTGTTAAAAGACAACTGGATTTTCTGAGAAAAGTATGAGTGGTGCTTACCATCCACAATGTTAATCATGGTTGTGGGTGTTGTTTCTAAATATGCAGTTGCTAGGGTGTTCTGTGCGGTTGCTAGGTGGAATCTATTGTGGGATGGCTGGTTGCTAAGTAGTTACTCAGCCTATGGCATTAAAGTTATTTGGGTCATTCTTGCCCTTGTGAAAAAGAAGTACGCTTAGCATACTTTTAAAAAGAGTATTATTTTGTAAATAACTACAATATATTATAAAGTATATACTTACATGTGAAATGTTTTGGGGCACTTAACTGCACGTTAAATGCTATAAAAGAAAATAAATACATTTATTTATATTAAATACAAAAAACAAAGCTGAACTTGGAGAGATTTTTTTAAACCCACTTAAGTAAGACTTAAGTACAACTTTGTCCCCTGGTTTCACAGACATGTGTTAAGCCTAGTCCCAGACTAAAATGTAATTCTGAGCTGTTTCAACTGAAAGAAACTTGCACTGACTGAGCTTAAAATATATCAGTGCCTTTGTTTTGTCTCAAGATGCACACAGTGATGTTTTTTCTAAGGCATGTTAATAAAAATTACTTAAATGTCCTAATTGAACAATGGCCTAATCCTGGCTTAGTCTTTGTGTATTTAAATACATTTTTATTACACATTTTTAATGACGAAGTTGCAATTTAGTACATTTACATTATATTAACTTTAAATCTCATTGAATAAAACACACTACAGTCACAATTATAATCAAGAACTTTGTATGTGCTTTAGTATGTAAGTCAAAATAAGTGTATGGCATTAATGCACAACAAAAGCTGATTCAAAAATGTAATGGTTTGAAATGTACTTAAAGCTTTTAATTTGACTTTGTTATAAAATGCCCTTTTTAAAGTCTACTTAAGGAACAGCCATGAAAGTGAACTATATAAGTTTCACAGTTATCTGCAAGTACAGTTTTCAAAAATAAACTTTTAAGATTTTAAGTACTCAATCAACACAAACTCAACACACCTGAGGAATTAATAGGTGCATAGGAAAAACACTCCAACACGATGTCGAATCCAATCAATAAAAAATGATGTCCCGCACACTATCAGTCCTTGCTAAATATGGACATGTATTATTACAAAAACACTGACGTTTCGGTCTACTGACCTTCATCAAGCATTCATCAAGTGTGTGTGTGTGTGTGTGTGTGTGTGGTGCGTGTGTGTGTGCGTGTGTGTGCAATTGCAATATTTTTTTAAGATTTTAAGTACACCACATGTGCATGTTCAATACAATTAAGTGCACTTAAATCTGGGTAACAAACAGTGGAAGATAAGTTGCACACAAAAGTTTACTTTTAAATGTGTCAAAAGGACATTGTACAAATGCACTTTGTTTTGTTGGTGAATAAAGTGGGTTTTTATCTCTTTTACTTCTTTCCTCTCAATTGAAATCATTAGTTCTCAATTCGGTATCTTTCAGAAGGAACTGAAAGTAGTTGCTGTTGTTTGAACTTTGCTAACAAACAGAAGTGACTCTCTTGGGCTTACAAAGAAACTCCAGCTGGTCTGTCATCAGCCTCCGTCACTGTTTATCATAAATACTTGTCATTCCACAGCAGACAGCATTCCTCTGTTCTCTTCTGCATATAATTACCTTCACGTGATCATGGCACGAATCTGAAAATCTCAATCGCATTACAATTAATAACAATATTATTGCATTTCGAGTTTACTGCCAAATGCTTCTGTTTTGATGTATAGCCGTTTGCTCTTTGTTATAGCATTATGTAACAGCATCTTCACTGTAGGTGTTTCACAGTCCTAGGACACGGCTGGCCTCTTTATTTTCATTACTCAGGGATTTTGAGCCAACTCCTAGCTCAGTATTAAACTTAGTTGTGTAACATCTCCTGTATCTGTGCTCCAGACAACTCAGTGGCGGTGTGTCTAAAGAGGTGTGCTGTTATCTAAGACTATTATCTGGACGAGAATATCATCATCAAAGCTGGGTCTATACTACGCAAGCTATGATGACTTTCACCCTGATATTTTAGCGCGGATGTATACCTAGCCGAATTGCACTGTAGGGGGCGAGAACGAGTCTTCGAACTAGAGGCTCGCAGTCCGTGATGGACAGATTGTTAACGGCTGGTCTGTGGTAATATAATCGGGCAGGACATCCAAACACTCACCTATCATTCATCAACCTCAAATATGGCTTTTCATCTGAAAGATGTATGTAGTAGCAACTTTACATGGCCGCTCAATATGATGTTAACTAGAGAAATGTGCTCTATTGAAGTGTTTGTGTGGAAGCGTTTGCTGCAGGACAGGCTCCGTGCGCTCACTTGCTCTTAAAATCTCCGTCATTTTTGGTCATACAGATAAAAGTAGCCTAATACATCTTTCGAATCTGTAAAGACTCTACGTTTATTTGTGTGCACTCAGAATAACAACGAAACGTTGCGCTTTTAAGCAAACAGGATGCGCTTTAGGTCTCATGTGAACTTGAGCGAGAAACTTCGAAACTCTTTGAAAAATATATCTATAGAGAGTGAAATGTCTAAAAAATAAAAATAGAAGACGTGTGTGTTAGCATGGATGATTTACATGAAATTTAATCTGTGCAACACTGTGCATAAGATGGCTTTCAGTTCAATATAATAACAAAAAACGACATTTTGGGTTTTTATTCCACTAATAAGGTGGGCACGCTGTGATCTGTACTATATTTTACTGTAATTGACAGTTATCAAAAAAAAAAAAAACAACACGGGAGTGGGAGGGAATGGGAGTTCATTCTTCCGGGAGTGGAACGCAGGATTTTCCTCCAGTTTTTTCGTGGGATTGGGACGGGAAGAGATTAAAGTTTGTGATGCATTTTGGAAACAGGAGATGAGCCCCTGGTCTAATCGCCACCTGGCTTGAGAAACCCGTCTCAAAGACTTACTTTTAGTCATTATTTACATATTCTGAATGCCTCGGCAGAATTCAAATGAGCCATTTTAATCTAGATTAAAAAATTAATCTATGCCCACCACTAATTATTACACTGTAACAAGGGACACCTAAATCATTTTTTAATCTTTGTTAATGTTAGTAAAAATATAATTGTTTATTGTTTGCTCATGCTAGTTCATTAACTTAAATCAACAAACACCACAAAATGTATTAGTAAATATATATATAACATATGATAAGGACTGTGTTGTTAGATGTTTTACAGCAGAATTTGTATTTCTCTCATTAATGATGTTTAAAATGTGATGCTGCTTTGAAACAATATGCAGCACATATAAATAAAGATGTCGACCTCACTAAAATGTTAAAGCTAACATTGACTAAGATTAATAAATGCTGTAGAAGTGTTAGTTTGTGTTCATTCATGTAGCTAACTAATGTTAACAAATGAAACCAATTAGTAAAGTGTTACATTTTAGGTTAACATTTTTAGTGTAACTCAATAGAATAAATAATTATTATTATTATTTGTTTATTTACTTATTTGTCTTTAGAAAGAAACTTTGGAAAGTTACAACCCCCCAACCCCACATTGAATTTTCACACAGAGCTAAATTTAATTAAACAGGAAGTTCTACGTAACGTAGTAAACAACTGCCATTGCTTGATAAAAAAGTACCAGCACTTTCAGTTCCCCTGCTAAAAGCATCATGGGACAAGTATGTGCTAATAATGTGCTAATTATGTACAGAGTGGCTGAAAAACACACGGTGACCTTAATATGTGAAAATGTCAACTAAAGGTGGAAAATGCACTCAGCTTGGCAACCAGATCACTTAGATCTGCAAATCTGTTCTCGGGTTTAAAAGTGAGAATATTAAAAGTCACAGCATTTTGAATATAGATACAGTAAACATGAGGAAGTCAATGCCCCTGTTGCTCACAATCTCTCTCTCTCTCTCTCTCTCTCTCTCTCTCTATAAAAGCTGAATTAGAACATTATGAACATTGAACAATATCCAGATTTGTAGTTGCGTGTGGAGACACTTTGATAAGAAAGCTCTGTAGTGCTATTTCTTTGTGTCCTTCCTTTGATTCCAGACTGAATCATAACTGAATCATAACCATAACTGAATTGGTCTGAGAGCACAGGAAGACATAAATATTGAGGTGTCCTATGGAAAGGGGTAGGCAATAATGAGGATATAAGGGTTTCATTACACCTCATGTGTGTAATTAAGCCAGCCGTTTCGAAAGCACGGCCTAGCACATGCCATTAATGGACGCTGCTGAGTTAGTCTCTATTACTCAAAAGGCCATTACCAGAAAACTGCTCTACAGGAGAGATGAATGTGCACTGGGCAGGAAATAAGTAATACAACTTTTGATTGTCTCTTTAAAAATGATTGTTATCTGTGGATGATCTTCGTGATTTAATGAGTAAGCCTTTAGCGCAAAAGAAAATTAGCATATTTTCATTGAACCACCGCAGCGTTTAGCTTTCTGGAATTTGCATGCGTTGATTTGAATAAGGCTGAATGAAATTGTAACCATCTGAGGTATTTAGGTCATTTGAGATCTTTGGATATGCATTTAATATAGATCTTCAACCATTTTCTGTGCCTCTTAAATAAATTGCATGAACTATTTTACCATCACAGTAATTCCAATACAATCTCATGGCAAATTGTAGCAATAATTTTTTTGGGGGGCAAAAACTAAAAGTGATCTATGTTTTGCTAATGTTCCATTGGTGAAACTTTAGTTTAGGGAACACATATTCTCTATTAACTAAGAGTTTTCCTTCAGTAAATTCTGCTTATTGATAGTATAGTTAGTTGTTTGAAGTTGTTAAGTGTAGGTAGGGTATAGGTTTAAGTGATCTGGAATATGGTCATGCTGGAGAGGGCATTAATATATGCTTTAGAGTACTAATAAACAGCCAGTATGGAGGTAACATGCATGATAATAAGCAACTAGTTTAATAGTGAATAGTTACCGTTCTGATTAAGCTACGGTATAACAATTTTACTTTGAATGTTCTCTGAACATTTAAAGCATTAAAGGTTTTTCAAGTTTTAATTAATTTGATTTCTTTGTTTTATGTGTGTGAATGTTAAGCAAACATTCTATTTCATAACTTTGCTAAATGTTACTTTTGAACTTTCTGAAACAAGTAACGTTTACAAAATGTTAAATGAATGTAATTTCTCAAATAAAATGTTTTAATGTTTTAAGAACATTAATGAAGATCCAATAACTCCAACACTAATAAAACAAGTTCTAAGAATGCTAACATTTCATTAAGTTATAATAATGATTATTTCTGATTGTTCTCTAAGCATTCAAAATGTCCAGTTGTTAAAATGTTTTAGTATTTTATATATCTTGGTTATGCGAACATTAAGGTAACAGGCAAACGTTATGGGAATGTAATTTTTTAATGTTCAAAACGATACATAAACTTCAAACATAAACATTTCAGAAATAAAATGTTCCATGAACGTTGTATAAATAATGTTTTGTGCTAACGTTTTGAGAGCATTAGTAAAGACCAGAGGACTGAACAAGCGTTCTATATTACTGGAAGAATGTTTGAGAACTTCGAGAGAAACTTGCCACAACGTTTTGAAAACGCTCCTTTCTTTCAGTGAATCTGTAAATCAGCTTACACTCCAGTGACGGTTATATGTTTAGAAATGGACCTTCATGCTTTTTTTATTATTGTAGTTTTTTTCTCTAAAAATCTTGTTTTCATATGATTCCCATTGAATTCATACATAACCACCACCTCATTTTCTGGTAATTCAGGTCAGTAGTTCTGAAGCTTCTCTTGTGGCTCATTTGCACAAATCCTGTTGGCCAGGTGTAGCTGCACATTTGCCTGACTACGCAATTCCTGACAGCAGGAATCTAGAAAAACTTGCCAAGTCATTGTTTTTTATTAGTTTTATTTATGTAAGATGTTTCCGGTGCATAGCAAGGGACTTGGGAAGTCATTGGAAGCTTATGGCACAATTAAACGAGTGTAAAAGTCAGTGCAGGTATTGCCCTAGTGACTGCTGTTACCTGGAAACTGGTTTCCCTTTAGGGCGGGACCAGGACACTCGTGAGACGAGCTGCCATCCGACACCTGTCGCTTTGTCTTGTTTGCGAGACTCGGGAACAAGGGAGCTGGGAGGGCAAGTAGATGCGTCACTAGTCTTCGGTTTCAGCAATAATTGAACAATGAGAAAGACAAGGAAAGAGCAAAAAGAGAGGCGAGGGATCCAGAGCGAAGAGTGATGATGCCAATCATTTGCTGATCTTTGAATCTGAAGCGATGAGACTGCCTCTAACAATACTGCAGCAGGACAGAGATAGGCTCATTTAGACACACACACCTACACACTCCCACACACATACATGTTCACATGCAAAATGATGAACTGCTGAGGATACAGTGCTAAAATCAGCTTTTAAAGGGACTTCTGCCATAGCACAATTGAGAAAAAGGATCCACTCTGGACTGTGTGATATACGCTGTTCAATGAACATGAAGACTGGGAAGAAATCATTCATAGGTAGGAACTTTTCTATTAAAAACTAAAGTTAGTCAATTCTATTGGTAACACTTTGCCATAACAAGGTTTCGATTTGTTGACATTAGGTTAGTTAATACAAACTAACAATTAGAAATACTTATAAAGCATGTATTAATCTTAGTTAATTTTACTGTCATCAGTTATTAATACATCTTTTAAAATCTGTAGGATAGCTGTTAATAATATTATTTAATAGTCTATAGCTTATATATGAGCTAACAATGAACAGTTGAATTTTAATAACTAAGATTACAGAAATACTGAAACAAAAGTTGTTCATTGTTAATTAATGCGTTCATGTTAAGTAATGGGGCCTTATTGTAAAGTGTTACCATCTACCTTTATGTGTACAGAATATTGCTCTGTTCTGTTTAATTATGTGTGAAATGTAGCTTTTAAATCTCCCATTTTGTGAGATTTGTCAAGGTAGTTTTTTTTATTAAAAGTGCTTCACTTACTCTGAAGACATTAAGTACATTTCAGAATTGAATTCTTCACTTTTCGTATCTCATAAACTGAAAATCTTTGATGTCAAACATACCGTATGAATACTTCAACACATCAAGTAAACTGACCATTTATTTACAAGTGGGCAGTGGGAATAAAAATGCAAAACAGACATACATATATATACATATATAACATGCGTGTGTGTGCGTGTGTGTATGTGTGTGTGTGTGTGTGTGCACGCGCGCGTGTGTGTGTGTGACCCTTGTAAAGATTAAAGCTCTGATTCTTAATCATGAACAATACTTATAATGTTATATACACACACACACACACACACACACACAGTATATGGGTAACAGGGTGACTGTAACAGGGTTGTATAATTGGCCTAGAGCTGTCACTCAGTAGTTGGTTTAGGAATGTATGTAAAAATATATACACAATGTAAGAGCAATATTTGTTCTCACTTGTGTAACAGGGTTGAATATCTTTGAAATTCAGCGAACACCTCAATATTTCAAAGAAAAGAGATCAAAGTTACTGTTTAGAGTGAAAATGAGAGAAAATCACATGGAATAAGGCACATGTATCACAAGTTTTGATCATAATAATTGGCAGATTATGCTGTTTTATGATGCATGTATGATTTTCATTTTTGGACCCAGTTGAAAAGATAAAACCTTACCTCTCTGAGGCTCATGAAACGCAAGTTGAAACTTCAGTTTTGTGACGTATTTCCAAGGGAAACCAAATATTGTATAGAGGGCAGGCCTTGATTTTAGGGCTCCTGCTCACCTTTATATGGAAGAAATGGCATTCCAGAGGAGAATATTTTGTCTAAACGTTATGTATGCAGACAAGTCTTTTCTGTGGAATTACTTGCATGGATCAACTGTCCATCACAAGACCAGTCATTTGCACTAACAACTGAATCTCTCACACTAAATAATTTCAATATTGTAATTATTTTCTGTGTATTGTCCCCTCTTTTTCCACACTTATTGTAAATATTGAAGTCCTTCATTTTGCAACAAGAAGAGACATTACAGAGGAAATCATTAACAGGACACATATTGTCTTCAGTAGATCAGCTTTGACAGCCCATCCATTCATTCATCCATCACAACAGATATAATCCACTTTAGTCTGATCCAGTCATCTAGGGCTAGGCTTTGATCTCTCTGACTCTGTCACTTGAGTGAGCAGGACTCTTTCACTTTTACATTCAACCTGATACTTACACACATAGTGTCTAGTTGTGCATGATTCAATGGCGGACATTATTCCACCAAAGAATGAAAAAGAGTGTATGATTACTTCCAGATTAATCAAATCCCATCTTACTTTTCCTTGTTAAATATGCTGTTTCACTTGGTGCCTGTAGCACAATAGAAAGTAAAGTGAGTTATGGATGCTTATGGATCAGAAAGAGAAACAAAAAAGGCCATCTCAACCACACCACACGTTCAAGAGTGATAATTTAGGGGAAATACTGTAGCGTGAAAACCCTGAACTGAACACACACACATTTGGCAGAAATCTGCAGAGCTTTCGGCAGACTTTCACCGTCCATGTTTAGCAAAGCAGATGAGGCTTTGAAATATATAATGCATAGCATCTAAGTATGTATTTATTTATTGGTATTATGTTTTAAATAATTTATAAAAAAATATTTTTGGCCATTTTCAGTGGATTTCCTCACTTGCACGTTACAATAAGGTTCAATTTAATAGGCATCATGAAATAAAGATGAATAATACTCTTACATTCATTAACTTAGGTTAATGGTGAATACCATTTATTTAGAATTTAATGCTTTTAGAATTATATTGAATCATTTATTTTATTTTAATTTATTTAAATCAACCAATTGATATACATATTTACAGTACTAATTTTTATATTTATATTTTAAACTGTATAATTCATACAATTCATATAATTATTGTTAATATATTGTTATTGTTAGTATGTTTATAAACTAATATAAGTCTAGTCTACACTGTAAAAATATATGCTCTGAAGTTGTAAAGTAAAAAAAAGATTATTAGAGTATGTTTTACAAGAAAATATAAAGTCTTTCTACTTGAAAATTTGACATTTAATTCAATGTTACTTTCATTTTTTTGTAATAAATTGTAATAGGAAATTTCTAAGTGAAGATTGTTTCTAATCTTCAGTGTAAATGTGTAAAAATGTTTGCATTAGTTCATGATACATAATGCATTAATGTTATCAAATTGAACCTTATTAAATGATTTCATTTTCTTTTTGCATCCATTGATGGCTTATTTAATAATGCAGGTTTCTCCTTTGCACTCCTCTGTGCTCCACCAATGGTACAGACCTATTAGCTTTTATATTCACATTGCTTGTTTCTAAATAATGTCTTCCTCATAATGTACATACACTTGAGTCAATGAGTGTAAACGGTTAGAGTTGAGTCACTTACAGTCCCCATAAGACAGCTCCTATTGAGCTCTATACAATACCAACACACTACAGACAACAATGAAGCATTTAAGGATGAGGAGAGAGAGAGAAACGGAAGCAGTGGGAGGAAGCCATGAACAAATCAGTCAAGAAAATACAGAATTGAGATATCAAACATAAAGACCATATGTCTGACAGGGCTAACTGCAGCTAGAAAATGTATTTTATATACATGAGTGTGTGGGCATGAGGTTGGTGCTTAATTTATGATGGCGAGCCGGCACGGAGGTAAAGCACCTTATCAGTCCAATGGGCCCTGAGCAGTGAGAGGAAGTGCAACAGTCGAGAATAAACTCCCCCTTCTCTTCGGATGATTCACTTCCTGCCCACCAGAGTGTGGCAGACGGTTTCTGACCGAATGACACTCGGCCTGTTATGCAAATGCACACTCTCTTGCACTCACAGCAGAGACCTGCGTCTCCATGGTAACAGGGCAAGTATAGTAACAGGAAATAAATAGTAATAATTGGATCTGTGACAAGTATGACAGAATGACTCATTGAGAGGAACTTCAATGAGCAGTGGAAAGACTTTGCCACCTGTCCACTTGGCATGTGAGATACTGTTACTGTAACATGCATGTGGAAACATGGGCAGGATAGTGGAGGAAGAAGCAGACTAGACAGATAGAGAGATGGTTCTGAACCAGTCACTAGCCATCTAATCTAGGGTAAGGATTGGTAATCATTTTTTTTTTCTGTGCTTGTCTCAGAATAAACAAGCAAATAAATAAAAAAAAACTTTAAGTAAATTATTTCGGTAACACTTTTCTTAAAGCGTTTATATGTAGTTTTAATGCATTAATTACACCTTGTAATGCACCTTATAATGCATTGTACAATCTCATTGTTACACAATGCATTTTAAAATAATAATAATAAAGTATAATAAATAATAATAATACATTAATAAACTCACAAAACTACAATTTTACATTACTCAGTTTAATATATAGCAAATGTATTGGTGTGTGTGTGTGTGTGTGTGTGTGTGTGTGTGTGTGTGTGTGTGTGCATGTTTATATGGTTTATGAGGACACAAATTTGTATAATAACATGGGTATGACATAGGTATTACAAGGAGAAGGTGATTTATGAGGTCATTTTCAGTGTCCCCATAATTCAAAATGCTTATAAATCATACAGAGTAAGTTTTTTGGGGGGAAAGTTGAAATGCACCGTCTCCTGTGAGGGCTAAGTTTAGGTGTAGGGTAGGTGTAGGGCAATAGCACATACAGTTTGTACAGTATAAAAACCATTACGCCTATGGAAAGTCCCCGTAAACCATAAAAACCAACATTACGTGTGTGTGTGTGTGTGTGTGTGTGTGTGCGTGCATGCGTGTGTGCGTGCGTGTGAGTGTGTGTGTGTGTGTGTTACTCTCTCTTTTTTCAGTCTAATAAGGTTCTGAGTTATGAGCTGACATGTGCAGTGGAACCAGATAAACACTATCCAGGTTTCCTCTGAAATAGGTGGCATTCCACTGAAGATCTTCCCCATCGTTTTTGTTATTTGATACCTGAATTTCCCTCCATGGTTCCTCTTAACTGTTATCGGAAAGATAGGATGTTTGGTTAATACAACGCATGTAAGTCATTTGATATCACGCCACCTGATCGTGTAAACAGACTCTGGCAAGGCTCCAGCTGCCCACTAGACATTGCTCCATTGGCAGGGCAGTTTTAAACCTCTCAGAAAGTACTCGAGCTCTTTGTGTAAAATGAAAGGATGTCAAGGGCATTACGCATAGACTGGATTTACAGATAGAACAGGTTATGCATTCCAGAAAAAGTGTAGGCTTATCAAGTGAAAAATGCAAATTACACATGACCCAGGGCTATTATAGGTAACTATACTAGAACCAAAACAAAAAATAAACATTTATAAACAATTATTCTGCTAGCTGCCAAAGAAACATTTCTCATTTTCATTTAAATGAGAAATGTAACTAAAACTGAAATAAAAAATTATCAAACTTATACAGACATACGTAAACAAAAACTGATCAAAATGACAAAAAACAAGATATGGACACTATATATCTAAATGATCAAAATGTTATAAACTAGTATCTCAATGAGATAAAATAGCACTAAAGGAACAGTGCGGTATAAATACCATTTCATTTCTCTCTTCACTTTTTTCAGATTTTACTGTGGCTATACTTTATGTATATTATAAACTTGTATAAATAGTGTGCACAAATTGTACCTTTAGGGGTACAACAGCTTGTCAATGGGGCAGTACCTTAAAAGTACACATTTGTACCTTCTTTACCCCTAAAGGGTGCAAGAGTGCATTAGAAGATACCCCACTGACAATGTTGAGCGCTTTGAGTGCTTAGAAAAGCACTATATTAAGGTAATGAATTATTATTATTATTACTTCACTAAGGGTACATATTACTACTCATGTGCTAATATGCACCCTTTAGAGAAGGCACAAAAGTGTACTTTCAAGGGTACTGCCCCAGTGACAAGCTATTGTACCCCTAAAGGTAAATGTTGTACCCATTTTGTTTTTATTTTTATAATTTTTTAAGCCATAAAACCTCAAATATGATGATCCATTCGTGAGGACCTCTTTCCTAAAATATATGTTCACGTAAAAGTACACATAAATACGTATAAAATATTATTACGATTTTTTATAATTAAAATAGGGTATGTTGTGTGGACCCCAGTTTGCACTGAGACCTTACTTTTACAATTGCTGTCTAACCTGGCAAATGCTGTGCTGAAGAACAGGATGGCTTCATCTTATGGCACACTTATATAACTTACAGGGTCAGTGAAACACATTTGGAAAGCAGGCTGAAAGATAAACGATGTGGCTCAGAGAGTATCGCTTTACGTAAGCCGTGATGCCGCAGCCTCCTCGCACCCATGACCGGGTCGGATGGTGGCTTGTTCAGAGAGAGAATCTGGTCAAACACAGGCTTTAACAGATTTGTGCCAGGCATTAAGTAAAAGGGTGAATATTTGAGCACATCTGTTCAGCACAGGAATGTATTCCATTAACAGAGACCTTAATCTCAGATATGATCCTCCAGCACTGTATGCTTTTCATTTCTAATTGTTCACTGCTTCACGTTCTACCTCATCATTAATGATAAACATTAGAGGTTGATCTGTTACACTATGGTGAGATTACGAGCCAGCTGTGTAGTAATTTTCCATTGATATAAAGAGTCCGAGTTTAATCTGGCTCAGATGAATGGAAGCACTTCCGTTCCTCGCATCGCCCTCTACTGGCGGAACAGAGACAGGTGTTCAGTCGATTTGTCCTATCCTGAGAGATTTTGCTACCTCTCATTAAAACAGTGGATAGTACAATACATTTATTAATGTGTACACCTACCATAACCCTAAACCTTACACTTACATTACGTGTTATATTCGCGGTTGTGGATAGAAGGGATACATCTAGTACCGGAAATCAACAATAAATATTTGTTTTATACTATTAGATTGTGTTTTATCATCGTCTACACCAACCCCAACCCTAAATCTACCCTTACAGTAATGCAGATACATTAAATATAGTGAGAAAAAAATATACGTTATTGATGTGCGCATGCGCAGTAAACCGCGGTAGGAAAATCTGAAGGGTAGGTTAAAATGTCAGGACACCGGCGGGATCCCGTGAAGTCACTTCTCGGTCTCTTTGGTTACTCAAGTGATGTCAGAGCCTCGCCTCCACAACCACGTGCTCCGTATATAAGTAGCAGTGCAGGGCTGGCGGGGAAGACAGTAGCGCTGCCAGCATCAGAACCCAGGAGTGCGCTCCGTCAAGCCGTTTGCTGGAAGATCAGCGCTTTGCGACAGGAATACATTCCTCCTGTGGATTTAGACTTATAATAGTGATGGCAGTTACTCAGGCTGGATGTGACTTGACATACTGCAGGATGAGGGGCATCGTGTCCGTTCTTACCGGTACGTTTTAACGGATTTTAGTTATTCTGATGTCTCTAATGGATTTAGTTTGCATATGTATTTTTTATATTTTATTTTTAGTGTGTGTGTGAGTGTGTGTGTGTGTGTGTGTGGGGGTAATTTGTCAAATATGGGAAATAAAAAACAAAACTAAAACAAATGAGAGAATAGAAATATGTGGGTGTAAAATATGTTTTGTGTGTGTGTGTGTGTGTGTGTGTTGTACAGTCAATTTTAGACATAACGTTTCAACTAATATATTATTATTATATTAATCTTGTTTTAAAAATATCCTTGCAAAATGATTGCATGATTCAAATATTGAGTTTTTCGGGTTTAACTACGTTTATACTGTTTATTAAATGATGTGGTTCCGTGAGAGTTATAGAAATGATCGTTCTTGATAAATAGCAGATCTGTACAGATAAAGTGAGCAATGCGGGCTGTTGTGTAACACAATGACTCCGTTCTTGACATTAAAACATTTCCTTCGGATCCTCTGAATCACGGCATCTAAAACACGTTTTCTGGCATAGACTCGACGTGCAAATGATTATTTCACCGATAACCTTTCAGATGTCGAAGGGTTTCCCATCACATATGATTGGCAGCTCATTCAGTTCAAATGCAGGGTGTTAGTGACGTCAGCTGTGGGTTTCCTTCTGACGTAAATGCTTGTTTTTTACAGCTTTTATTAAAGAAAGGAAGATGGGCTTAAACGACTTCATCCAGAAGCTTGTTTCCAACCCTCCTATCTGTCAACAGTAAGTATCCCAATATTTATTATATAATATATCCCAATAATATATAATATATCCCAAGTGTCCCAATATATAATATGAGCACTGAAATAAACAATTGCATGATGCATTTAAAAAACAAGTAGACGTGTGAACCGAAAAAGGCATAATCAACAAATAAGTGCAAAGATGATTTCTGTGTTTCAAAATTAGTAAGAAAGTGGTGCAGGAAAATTCCAGCATTCATTCATAAAGGCAACTCTGTGACTTGTAGTTTATTTATACAGGCCTTCACTGAGGTGACTGTACTTGAGGATGTAATCCCATCATCTGAGTTGAGCTGTGCTTTCTGCTAATTGTGTAGGTTAATCTGTACCGGCGAGATAAAGCCACCAGAATAGTGCTCCATGAAAAGCAGCTGTTCAGGCCGCCGCTTGGCCGCAGTAAGCACCTTTGAGAAAATCCCTAATGTCCCCTAGACGAGGATAAGGGCCTTATTCAATTAAGTGCGGCCCATTCGGCCTCAGAGTCATTCAGGTCGGACCAGCGGAAAATTTCTCACCGCGTCATCTCTACCCTCCACATTTTCCACAATATTAATTCAAGGAGGTTTAAAGAGTTGAGATTTGCTTTAAATAGTCTAAATTCATAATTTTGGGCTGAAATAAAGGTTTCAATAAAATACTATTTTATCTAAAATTGTATTAGTAGATGCATCCATTCTAATCTTGCATAAATAACAACTGTCTTGTCAGGTCAAAAATGCATTTTGAATTTCCAACAAACCTGAAACGGCCCCTCATAAACTTCACCAACACTGCCATCTATCTGCCTGCAAACGCATTACAGGAAATAATTCATAGAAAAGTAATTTTTATGCATTTAGCAGACGCTTTTATCCAAAGCGACTTACAGTACAATCAGGCTATACATTTATTGTCAGTATATGTGTTCCCTGGGAATCGAACCCACAACCTTTTGTGCTGCTAACGCAATGCTCTACCACTGAGCCACAGGAACACTGATTGATTAGTTATTGATTAAATACACACTGTACATTTACAAAAACAAACATTTTGACTCATTTTAAAGAGATTTTGAAACAAATCCACTTATTGGAAGTATGTTGGGCAATCGTTGCATAATAATTTCCTTTGTTTTGTACAAACAGTGGGTCTTCAACAAAGTTAACTCTTTGAAATGAAATCTGTAACATTTTTTATCTCTTATCCTTAGTACCGAGGTTGATTCGTTCTTAAAAATCGATGAGAACCAGAATGAGGAGCTGGAGGAGAATCACCGGTGTTTAACCAATCCCAGAAGCTCTTTGGCTGAGGAGACTCAGTACGTAGTTACTCTTCGTTTGTTTGGTTAATTGGATTTAAGTCAGCCAGGCTGCTTTATGTTTGCAGTACTAATGCTGTTTAATTTCCTTAACAGGATCAAACCTCCGATTTTGACTACTTAAAGATCATTGGGAAGGGGAGCTTTGGAAAGGTGGGCACAAACAGCTTTCATGCAGTCAAGATGTCAATACTTATGTCATATTTTCAAGTGAGAATGCTAACGGCATCCTATGTCACAGGTTCTGCTCGCAAGGCACAAGGAAAATGAACAATACTTTGCTGTGAAGGTGCTGCAGAAGAAAATTATTCTGAAAAAGAAAGAGGTTAGTCCTAATGCAGTATTCACATCGATATGAAAGCACTTTGCCACAATTGCTGTATAGTAACAATTAACACTTGATATGTTTTTCAGCAAATGCATATCATGGCAGAAAGGAGTGTATTAATGAAAAATATCAAGCATCCATTCCTGGTGGGGCTGCACTACTCTTTCCAAACCACAGACAAGTTGTATTTTGTGCTAGACTACGTCAATGGAGGCGAGGTAAGTAAACCATGCATTCATACTGTACTCTCATATAGCTCAAAAGAGGCCACACCTCAGCTCAAAATAGCTGACTGACTTTGTATGTTTTTTTCTCCTGCAGCTGTTCTACCACCTCCAGCGTGAGCGGGTGTTTTTGGAGCCCAGGGCGAGGTTTTATGCTGCTGAAATCGCTAGTGCACTCGGTTACCTCCACTCACTGCACATAGTTTACAGGTATGCGATTGGCTTCAGTGCCCCTAGTGGAGAAACAGTTGAACGTGTTCTCAAATCAGTGTATTATAATTTTCTGTCAATTTTCACAGAGACTTAAAGCCAGAGAACATCCTCCTGGACTCTCAGGCCACATCGTGTTGACAGATTTTGGTCTATGCAAAGAAGGACTGGAGCCCAATGACACAACCACAACGTTCTGTGGAACTCCTGAGGTCAGTCATTCATGAATAGATCAACCCTTGTATAAAAGAAGTGTCCTACTTCAGTGAATCAATAAAGCACTTTAAAGTTTAGCTAACTGCATTTAATATAAATGTAAATTGCAATTAACATGCAATTATGTATTCTAAAAACATTACATTAAGTTTGCATTTAAGTGTTTTATTTTATTTTATGAAAAGTACTCTTTTTAAAAGTATGCTAACACATACTTTTTTTTTTTCAACAGTACTTGGCTCCCGAGGTGCTTCAGAAGCAGGCATATGATCGTACAGTGGACTGGTGGTGCCTGGGATCAGTGCTGTTTGAGATGCTTTATGGACTGGTGAGAAGACCTATCAAGTCTTTTTTTTCAACTGTAGCAAAGGATATATTTAGCAAAAACAATGTGAATTTATTTCTCTGTGTCTGTTTTCTAGCCTCCATTCTACAGTCGCAACACAGCCGAGATGTACAACAACATCCTTCACAAGCCTCTAGTCCTGAAGCCTAATGTGTCCAACTCTGGCCGTGACCTGCTGGAGGGTCTGCTGCACAAGGACCGTACCAAGAGACTGGGGTCCAAAGATGATTTTGTAAGTGGACACATCACTCCAGTGCCGCATGCATAATGTTTATTTCCATGAGATTGCAGATTCTTATACAAGCTTTTGCTTATTTGTAGCTGGAAATGAAGTTCCACAGCTTTTTCTCTCCCATCAACTGGGACGACCTCATGGCCAAAAAGATCATTCCTCCTTTCATTCCTACAGTGGTAAGTTAACTCTTTACCTGCAAAGGTTAAACTTTAATTTAAAGTGAATTTTAAATGTTTTAATAATCTTCTGTTGTGCTTTAAAGAAGGACACATATTTTGATGTGCTGACTAACATACAAAACACACAAAGTACTTGATTATAATGAAGTATGTTATTTAATTACATTTACAGTTCATATATTTTAAATTAACTAAATTGTGACTTCATTATTACAAATGTGTAAATACATGACATACAAGTTTCAACAGAATTGACTTTAAAGCACATCTTAGTTTACCATAAATCATTGTCAATACAAGGTGGAAAAATTAAGATTAATATTTCTGATTGGGTATTTATTAAATTCTCTCTTTATTGAATCTACAGACTGGTCCCACTGATCTCCAGCACTTTGACCCAGAGTTCACCCACTTACCCGTGTCGACCTCCCTATGCAACACCGATAACCTGCACGTGACCAGCAGCGTACGGGAGGCAGCCGGAGCATTCCCAGGCTTTTCTTACGGTCCCCCGGCTGACCATGCCTTCCAGTAATGGCTTCCGTGTCCATTCCAGCATCAGTAGATGCATCGAGAAGAAGGACCACAGTGTGGGACATTTAACTCTTCTGATTTATTTTCATGCACAAGGGACACTCGTGCATTACCAAGAGGAATGTGGGACGTTGACGGACATAAACTACAGTAACAACAACTTCCAGAAAAGATGTAATGTGTGCAAATGGATGCAGAGAAGACCTGAGCTCAGAGAGAGAGCGCTTAGAAGTGCCTGAGAGTTTAACTGATGATCTGTGGGAAAAAATGGCA
The DNA here is from genome assembly GCA_027564155.1 of Gymnocypris eckloni scoliostomus. Lineage (NCBI taxonomy): Eukaryota > Metazoa > Chordata > Actinopteri > Cypriniformes > Cyprinidae > Gymnocypris > Gymnocypris eckloni. Next base: position 27,672,338 of record CM050421.1, read on the forward strand.
TTTGTACAACAAACTATTGCTTGCCAGAGACGATGGCACCAGCTACTAGGCGAAACGCCTTTTGTGATCTTTTACATTTGATCAAAATGTCTTTGGATGATGTTTTATTTATTTGCAATTTTCATGCATCATTGCACAGTGGAGGTAAAGGATCAAGAAAAGTACAAAAGTCACGCATGGTCTGAAAAATTGGGTTATTATATCAACCCCCACCAGTACAAGAGGATACACAGGCTGTCCGACTCAAATATCAATAATCGTTTACTGAATACATATTATCTTCTTCCTATTGACAATGTTTAATTTAATAACTGCATTATATTAGTTTGGTTTAGCTTAACTCTTCAGTCCTACTTAAAACTTCCTAAGCTATGTTTAGGTTTAAATTAAAATATAAAATAATTAGTTAAACAAGGCATTTAGCTGTGTTCATTTGTCTGAATGACATCCTGTGTTCCTCCTAAAATCAATATTTTGTCTTACAAGTACTTTCTTTCCTTTTTTTCTCCAATGCCAGCACTTTTACACAAAATACCAGACACTGTGTTTCCTGGGAAGGCAATTTTTGTAGTCGCACGTCACATTATGTTACATTTAGCTTTACAAATAATCTTGAATTTAGTGAGATGGATGTATGTTTTATACGTCTGTTTATCGTTGTTATTAGAAGCGATTTCTGTCCATTGCAAACACAGCAAGTCGATTAGATTGTATTGAAACCTTTGCATCATGTACAGAAGTTATGTAGGAGCCCAGAAGGAACTGTCTTTTTTGTTCAAATTGTGCCTGTACAGCTAATTTATGTAAATTGTGATACATTTCCATGTGTCTGTCTGTATCACTCTGGGTTGGGCAGGGATATGGAATGCTGTGCAATAGAAATGGTGACTTGATAGAGATGTGAACAATATGTCATGGGACGAGTGGCATCGACTTAATGAAGGAGAGGGGTTTGGATGCCCTCATGAAACGCATCCCTGTTTTAATTATAATATTTTTCATATTATTGGACCAACAATGCGCTATACATTGTTCTTAGATAACTGCAAACATGGCAATATAGATAAAGATTATTTTCTTCCATTTTTGGAAGTTATTCATATGTTGTTTTATATTTTTCCATGTATATTTATTTACATGTTGCATATCTTTCCTCTAATGATCAGAGTATTAAATTCTTAGAATAATGAAATATTGAGAATGATCTATATGAATGCAAAATAAATGTGTTGAAAAATAATCTATGTCTTATTGTACTTATTCCTCATCTGCTTTTATTTAGTTTATTGTTCACGCTGGGATCGCCACCAGCATTTGCACTCATTGAATAATTTGGAAAATGAATGGAAGAGAATAATCTTTTACACTATACAGGTGCATCTCAATAAATTAGAATGTCGTGGAAAAGTTCATTTATTTCAGTAATTCAACTCAAATTGTGAAACTCGTGTATTCAATAAATTCAATGCACACAGACTGAAGTAGTTTAAGTCTTTGGTTCTTTTAATTGTGATGATTTTGACTCACATTTAACAAAAACCCACCAATTCACTCTCAACTAATTAGAATATGGTGACAATCAACTAATCAACTCAAAACACCTGCAAAGGTTTCCTGAGTCTTCAAAATGGTCTCAGTTTGGTTCACTAGGCGACACAATCATGGGGAAGACTGCTGATCTGACAGTTGTCCAGAAGACAATCATTGACACCCTTCACAAGGAGGGTAAGACACAAACATTCATTGCCAAAGAAGCTGTTCACAGAGTGCTGTATCCAAGCATGTTAACAGAAAGTTGAGTGGAAGGAAAAGATGCACAACCAACCGAGAGAACCGCAGCCTTATGAGGATTGTCAAGCAAAATCGATTCAAGAATTTGGGTGAACTTCACAAGGAATGGACTGAGTCTGGGGTCAAGGCATCAAGAGCACCACACACAGACGCGTCGAGGAATTTGGCTACAGTTGTCTTCAGAGGCGTCTTACCTGGGCTAAGAGAAGAAGAACTGGACTGTTGTCCAGTGGTCCAAAGTCCTCTTTTCAGATGAGAGCAAGTCTTGTATTTCATTTGGAGACCAAGGTCCTAGAGTCTGGAGGAAGGTGAAGAAGCTCAGAGCCCAAGTTGCTTGAAGTCCAGTGTTAAGTTTCCACAGTCTGTGATGATTTGGGTGCAATGTCATCTGCTGGTGTTGGTCCATTGTGTTTTTTGAAAACCAAAGTCACTGCACCCGTTTACCAAGTGATTTTGGAGAACTTCATGCTTCCTTCTGCTGACCAGCTTTTTAAAGATGCTGATTTCATTTTCCAGCAGGATCTGGCACCTGCCCACACTGCCAAAAGCACCAAAAGTTGGTTAAATGACCATGGTGTTGGTGTGCTTGACTGGTCATCAAACTCACCAGACCTGAACATAGAGAATCTATGAGTATTGTCGAGAGGAAAATGAGAAACAAGAGACCAAACAATGCAGATGAGCTGAAGGCCACTGTCAAAGAAACCTGGGCTTCATACACCTCAGCAGTGCCACAAACTGATCACCTCCATGCCACGCCGCACTGAGGCAGTAATTAAAGCAAAAGAAGCCCCTACCAAGTATTGAGTACATATACAGTAAATTAACATACTTTCCAGAAGGCCAACAATTCACTAAAAAGTTTTTTTATTATTGGTCTTATGAAGTATTCTAATTTGTTGAGAGTGAATTGGTGGGTTTTTGTTAAATGTGAGTCAAAATCATCACAATTAAAAGAACCAAAGACTTAAACTACTTCAGTCTGTGTGCATTGAATTTATTTAATACACGAGTTTCACAATTTGAGTTGAATTACTGAAATAAATTAACTTTTCCATGACATTCTAATTTATTGAGATGCACCTGTATATAAACATCTATGTAGTTGAAGATGTGCAAGAGGGTATTGGGTTGCTGCTCATGAAGACCCAAGTTTGAGTCTTATTCATGTTCTAAAATAGTCCTAATGTTTGAAAGAAGTATTATGCTCACCAAGGTATTATTTATTTGATAAAAAATACAGCAAAAACAGTAATATTGTGAAAAAATATTTTAACTTCAAATAACTGTGTTCAATTTTATATATATTAAAATGGCATTTATTCCTGTGATACAAGCTGAATTTTCTGCATAATTACTTCAGTCTTTAGTGTCACATAATCCTTCAGGAAACAATCTAATATGCTAATTATGTTGGCTAGATACAGTTCCTTCTTGTCTTTTAATTGAGTTTTTGAATGTTGTCTCTGTCAACAGTGAATAAGAGTTTGATATACTGTATTATATCTTGTTATATTTTAAGAAAGCTCTGTTTTTTGTAACTATAAATTTCAAAATTGGCAAAATTCCTAGCTAAAAAGATACTGGAGAAGTTTTTGACACAGTTTCATCAGGTTTTAGATTAAAACAGCACAGAATCTGATCGTTTCAAAGAGGCTAATGATTTGTTGTTGATTTCTTGGTTTATTAAGGGAACTGCGCTATTCCAGTGCTGCTTGATCTCAGTGTGGCTCAGGAGGAGCTTCTTCCCTCAGGCCATCAGGCTCCTTAACACAAACCCAGTTTCATAAACACTTACAAGATTGTTAACTGTAAAACATCCATATTCTCATTACCCGTATTGCTGCTTTGTGTACATACCCTGTACAACCCGTTTGCACATCCCTCTTGTTCATACTATTTATTAAGTCCCAGTATACTGTTTTTTGCACATCTTATTGTTTTGCACTTTTTATTCCATTGCACATTTTACTCTTATTTCTCTTTTTTACCATATATATGCTCTTGTGTTGTGTTACTTTTATAAACATTTTATTTTTATTCTTTTGCACTGTCCACTGAGCAGACCTGATTTGATTACATTTCCCTTATGATTATACCCTGTATAATTTATTATGTGACAAATAAAGAAACCTTGAACCTTGAACATGGTGGACAGTGAGATTCTTCTTGCCCGGTTAAGTCAGTGAGAATTCAGAAGCTTGCATCAAAGTGATTCTCTTCTTATTTAAAGGAGCTTTATCTTCTCTGCCCCCATCTCCTTTGGGGTTCCTCAGGGTTCTAGTTTTGGCCCTGTTTTGTTTTACATTGGGATTAATTTGTCAATGTTGCATATTGCTATTGCTATGACAGCTGTATCTACCTTTAAAGTGTAAATATAACTCCAAACAAACGTCTCTGCTAAGTTATTTGCATTAAGAGATGGATGGCTCTTAATACCCTTCAGTTTAATGATTCAAAATCTGAAGTGGTGGAGTTTGGCCCAACAATCAATTAACCATCTTAATCCTCTATCCACTACTTTGAATATTCAGGAGGAAACTAAGGGCTATTACTAAAACACTATTATTATGATTATTTGTGTTTTTTTTCGTTTGTTTTAAGATATAGAAATAGTTTTTCATGCTTTTTTTCATATACTGGATTATTGTAATAGCTACACTTGGGGCAAACATTGACGTTTACAGCTAGTGCGAAATGCAGCGTCACATTTAATCGTTCTTTCTGAATGAAATTTTAATTTTTTTTAAGGGAAAAATAATCTTACTGACCACATACGTAAGTGGGCGTTACTAAAGCCAGTGTATATCATAGTAGGAAACAATATAGTGACGATTGCCTCAGTAGTCACCTCTTATGTCTGCAGTAACTACGGAGTTTTAGCGGGAAAAATACCATGATAATAGTTTTGTATTTTATTTTATTTTATTGAAAGGGGTTAACGTTTTGTGATTTGAAGGAATATTTGTCGTTTCCGCGCATGCGCGTTACGAATTGTAACGACTTCCTGCCAAATAGTTGTCCCTAACAACACACAGCACCTCACCGAGGGAATATCAGTTCAAGGAAACAGAAAGTTTCCTCGAAAATAGCATTTGGTGACATGGTAAGAGTCTCTTTCCCATTCGTGTGCCGTACACTGTGCATTTGAGCGCTTTGATGAACGGTTTAGTGTGAAATGGTAAGGTCAGCGAGCCGCGAGCTAAATAACACACGTTGGCTAACTGGTCAAACTCTGCTAAACGAGTAACCTTACACCAACAAAGCTATTACTGGTAAACGGCTTAAGTTGTGTCCACTTAGAATATGTACGTCTCCAAAGATTTCCAAGCAAGACGTTGTTTATGTAACGACATACTAGATGATTTGTGTCTGAAAGCTAATGTGGGGTCTTCAGCTTCATTTTGTCACCCGTCCTTGAGTCACTGCGGTTCGGTGCATGTTAAATGTACTTTACTTCAGCCTCTGCTATTGTGTTTTGTTTGATATGCTGATTCTGTACTGACTGTACACTTTCATGCAAACACATCCACCAACTCCTTTTTGAGTTGACCTGTCCTATCTATCTATCTATCTATCTATCTATCTATCTATCTATCTATCTATCTATCTATCTATCTTTGTCTGACATAGATGTTTATAAATATTTTATGTATGCATCTGTGTATGTCTACCTAAACAACAATTTAAGTTTTGTCGTTTGTAAATGCTGAAGATGTGTATGCATTTTTTTTTTTAGCAAGGATGCATTAAATTGATAAAATAATAGTGAAGAGGTTTACAAAATAAAAACTATTTCAATTAATAAAGTTGTTATTTTGAACTTTCTATTCAAATAATCTTGGAAAAATGTATCCTGGTTTCACAAAACTATGAAGCTGCACAATTGTTTTTAACATTGACAATAATAATAAATGATAAATAAAATAATAAATAAATCAATTTAATTTATCTCTAAATTATTGAAAAAAAAATGTTTTGGCAAACAAAGGGAATTTACTATTCAAATTAAAGCATGTTAGAAATGTTGTGTGATCATTCCTTAAAAAAAATAAAGTTATCATAATTGTATTATTATTAGTATAAGGGGACTTTTATTTTGATGGGTTTCTGTGAATGCCTTTACATTTCTGTGTATATATGATATGAGGATAGTTGTACTCCAATGAAACAGGGAAACGCTCATGAAGTGACTCTCAGAGCAGTTCTGGAGATGTTGTCCGTGTGTTTATGTCCTCATATATATATATATATAATAACAAACACAAAAATATATAATCATAATCTTTGACAAAAACACTATTATAAACTAGTTTAGTGGATAATTCAGCAGCAAAAGATACTCTAGAAAAATCATGGGTGAACATTAATTTTATAATACCTAGTGAAATTTTTATTTACAAATAAAAGTGAATAAGTGTACGACTAAATCTGGTAAAATGTCACACATTGTTCTTATATAGTATAGTAAAATACATTCATGAAAAACAAGCAAATACAATAGGGCTGCCACTAACAACTAATTTTATTTCGATACATTTTTCGATTAATCTAAGCGATTTATTTCCCGCAAAAAACTGCAATTTTATTAAACTATCTTATTAAACCAAATTAAGTCCTTTTTTTAAAGCAAAAGTAAAGTGCAACATGGACACTTGCTTATTGCACTCTATCTCATAGTCCAAATCACTGAAACCAAAGTTCAGTATTAGAGTGTAAGAATGACAACATATCCACTTGTTCTAGTCTAATAATACAATTATAATCAAACAACACTTTTTAAAGGAGTATTTAGTAGGCTTGCCGCGATAGACGGTGATGATTATATTGTTAAAACACCGTGCTTGCCCACCGTCCTCACCGTCGTTTAGATTTTTTTATAGTAATGCAAATAATTTTGTTCAGTTAGAGGACACTACAATTAAAACTGAACGCTGCTGCTCAACGCAGTGCACCGAACGGATGACAGTCTTGCATCACAGCAGTCTAGGTCTGCATTGCTGCGGTTGTCTCGACAAGATTTCGCCGAGGGATTAATTTTTTTTTTTTTTTTTTTTTTATACACACACCATGGAAAAATATTTTGGGTGCCCTTAGAACCTTTCAGTCAACAGATCTTTGACTTATGTTAATACAGCCTAAAGCTTTATTTACACTTTAAATGAAACTTCTTTTTTTTTTTTTTTGAGCTTTATAGCATATCGTTCACATATTTGTTTTCAAAATATTAGTTATTCTGACCTCAGACAAGATCAAACCAGCTGTACAACTTGAAGGGACCATGGGGGGAGTATGTTTGAAATCTAGCTTAAACTAAGTTCATCTGGGGGCGTATTAAATCTTAGGTTCTTTTATTCGTCACATACTCAATTATACAGGATATAATCAGTAGTGAAATGTAAATCAGGACAGGTCCGCTCAATGGACAGTGCAAAAAATGAAACATAACACGAGAATAAATATAGGTAAAAATAATGAGTAAAATGTGCAATACAGTATACTGTGGACTTAATAAATAATAATATAAACAGGGATGTGCAAACAGGTTGTACCGGGTATATACATATCAGCAATATGGATGATGGAGAATAGTGAATATGTTACAGTTTATTAAATTGAGTCTTGTAAATGTTATGAGACTGAGTTTGAGTTTAGGAGCCTGATGGCCTGAGGGAAGAAGCTCCACCTCAGTCTCTCAGTTTTTGCCATCATGCTCCTGAAGCGCTTGCCAGATGGCAGTAAAATGAAAAGATGAACCTTGAACCTTGACAGGGTTGTTCTTAGGGGTGCGCCGATCCGATATTCAGGATCAGTATCGCTTCGATACTGGCATTTTCTGCTGGATCGGGGTATCGGTCTGACGAGACCGATCCAAATTCGATATTCTGCATAGCTAATATTGTGTTATTGTTAAGCCCCACAAAAGCCAAACACATTATAAAACACCATAAAGTTTCCATGCACTATATTTCAAGTGTTCTGAAGCCGTACATAGTTTAATGTGAGGTATAGATTAATATTTAAGTCAAGTTCATGTAAACAACAAACAAGTTCTCTCTGCTGCAGCTGTCCTTCATCCTCCATTCAGCGTTTAAACTGCGTGCCGCGTTCGGTTACTAGAGTCAAGACGATAAAACTCTCTCCACTGTTCCTATTATACTTGATCTGTAAATAAAGTTCAATGGTTTTGCATAAAAGTATTTTATCTAGCTAGAGTCTCGTGCTGTTTCTAAATCGTGTTACTTTCTATCAGTTGTCTGTTAGATCACAATACTGTTGTATAGAGCACTATGAAGGGTTCTTCACAAGCACAGTAACTGACATTTAAAACGCATAAGTGCTTAGTGCCGCTCTGTATTGGAGCCATTCGTATTATATTTTTGCACAATCAAAGATTATTAATAGCCTTTCTTGTTCGTCTCATCTGTTATATGGTGCTGCCTCATTACTGTGTAGTACGTTTAAAAGAAATGTATTTAAATTTTACAGCATATATATTTCTATATAAATATATTACTTGTTTTCCATGAATGTATTTTACAACAATACAAAGAGCAATATATATATTTTTTTACCAGATTTAGTCCTACACTTATTCCCTTTTCTTTGTTCCCCAATAAAAAAAAAATCACAAATTTTTGATTTTATACAATTAATGTGCACTCATGATTTTTCTAGAGTAACTTTTGCTACTGAATTATCCACTAACCTAGTTTATAAAATAATTTTTGTCATAGATTATAATTACATATCCATTCATTTGTTGTTTTTCTTTACAGTAAAGTTGTCTATATTTAGTAGATTGTGTGTAAAACACAAAAGAGTGATGAGCGGGTCAACACACACTGAGATATAGAAATTATACACTGATTTTAAAAACTGTGCTGGTATCGGATCGATATCGGTATCAGCAGATTCGCAGAATTTTTGGTATCGGATCGGTATCGGTTCTGAAAAAGTATAGAGTATCGAGCCATCTCTAGTTGTTTTCTGTACGTGAAAAACAAATAGGAAATATTTAGCACATTGTTTTTGTGAAAACCTTAATGCAGTGTGTTTTTAGACTTTTCATGTAATTAACAGAATTAAAAAAATTATATTTAAAGGTTTTCCTCTATTTGCACAAATATTACCGCATTAATGAAAAATGTCAAATAAAAAAAACAAATAAAAATGTAATGAATTTAATTGCATAGTTTGAACCTTGAGCCCAGATGATTTAAACTCACCAGCTCTGTTTTTGCAACTAAAGTGTAAATTAGAGGTACTCTAAAATTGGTGAGAAAAAGAGAAATCACATCAATAATAAAAATGTGGCTCAGCTCTATTTAATTCCTATCCGTAGAAGATTAAAGACAATATTTTGAGAAATGTCCCCATCAGTAGTCTTGTGGATATGTTCTTTTGCAGTCATGTGCAGGTCATGTTTCTTTAGTCATGTGCAGGTTTGGAGCGACAAGATGGTAAATAAAAGATGAATGACAGAATTTACATTGAACTATCCTTTTAAAGATGGTTTATGTAGGTTGATCAAAATTATATGTTTTAATCTTTGGTTACTTGTCACTTTTTATCAAATTTTTCATCCACATTAAAGTTGTTTTTCATACCCAGATCACGTTCCTGAGACCTCAAGCTGGATGTTGCATAAGCATCGCTCAGAGCTACATGTGATTTACTAAACATTGTAGTCTCACGTTTATGTGAATGAAGCGTCTGCACAATTGGCTTAAGTGTAAGTGAGCGTCTGACCCACTTTGTCTCTTTCCTGCTTCATATTCCAATTATACAAATGCAGTTTAAAGAAGGCATGGGGTGAATAAAATTAGGTTAGATCTTATCCTCGCCCACCTTTGAATGTGACAGCTTGCGCAGAAACACCTAATGCCTTTGATTTTAATCAGGAAAGAATACAAGCTTCCTTGTTTTCACCAAATGTAGGTTAGTATACATGTAAGGAGACTCGGCCATATAATCCAGGCATGTGTGCTGGAAAGTGGGAGGGTTCGATGGAAACATCTGGTGCTTTTGTGGGGGAGCCTCACGTGCCTCACCTGCTGGGCTGAGCTCACCTGCCACCAGTGTGACTGTGGGATTAGGACCCGCAAGACCCAGTTTTCCCTTGACTTTCCCATTATGCTCAGCTCCTCGAACGCACATGCACACACCTGACAAGGATCAGCCCCAGCGAGGTGGAGAGGCAGGGGCTGGAGGAGTGTATATAAAGATGTCTCACCATGTTGACTTGTGTCTTTCACACAGGGCCTTGGCCAAAGCAGAAGCAGCAGAGACTGACGGCTCAGATTTACTAGGGCGGACGGTGAAGACGCCCTCTCCCACAGCCATGGACGAGTCGCAAGAGGTGCCCGAGCTACCTGTGAGTACACTGCACTTACTGACCAGTCAGAAGAAATGCTCATGTGGAGCTGACAAAAAGAATAAACTTCTTTTTTGACATTGCGATATTCTGTTAAAAAAGGAAAAGTGTATTTTTTTGGTGCTGTAACTGGACACAATTTTTTTCATCATTGAAATAACTTTTTTCATCATTTTGATTACTTTTATAACACTGAACGATGCTGCTGTCACTGCTTGAAATGTCACGCATTATTATGTTAAATGGTATCAGCTACCGTTAATCCTTGAACACCGTGAGAGACAAACTCTTTATTATTATTTTTTTTTTTTGAATAGACAAAGAAAGCTCGGCATGATCCAGAAGTGAGTCAGAAGGGTAATTCACGGTAGGTCCATCAAGGTGCATTTTAGATTTTCATATATAACTTGCATATAGGCTATAGCTTAATAGTTCAGGATTGGGCTGCTAGGATAAAAGGTGAAGATGCCATTATAAGTAGTAAAGATCAAGGACCTGGATATACGATTGTAATCTTGCTTTATTGCCGTTGTGCCCTTGAGCAAGGTGAACAATTTTTGGGAGAGAGAACGAACAAAGAGTGTCTTGTCAGAGTCAACTTTGATTTCCTTTTGGGCAATTGCCAATCTTCAGTCACACTTCATTATCTTTTAGCAGAATGTCAAGACTTAAAAAAAAAAAGGCAACAGAAGGGCTGCAATCACTGCGTCTTACAGCCACTCATGCGCTCAATCTTAAAGAGGACAATTTTCAAACATCATTTTAAGGGCTGGGTTGAAAGTATTGATTTCATTTCATTTTAACAAGCCAATATCAATTCTTAAATCCCAGATCAATCTTGTAGTTTTTTTGTCATTATTTTTATCCGTTTTATCTTAATACAACTAAAATAAATAATGTTTGTTAATGTGCCTCCCATCCAATTGTTACTTTTGATATAAAATTGTTTTATATAAAATCTGCATTATGAGCTATTTAAATTTACAATTCACTATTAGTTGAGAGAATAATTGACTTATACCATAATCAATACTGAATTGAGATCTGAATTGAATCTAGAACCAGTGAATCAGAATCATATCGGTTTCATGTTTCAGATGTGTTGGCCATTGTGATCACTGATGATTGTTGATATGGTATTATACTTAAAGTGAAACACAGGACAGGGTTATAATAGTTGTTATTTTGCAGAAGTGTGGCTGCTAATGACAGCAGTGACTGCCCCAACCGGAACGAATCGACAGCTCGGTCAGAGGTCAATTCATATCCACAGTCATCTGTCGCTCACTTGCACACGAGTAAGTAGCTTTCAATTTTTTTAAAAAATGTTATATTATAGTTAGTGGTGGACATAGATTAATTTTTTTAATCTAGATTAATCTTGGAATTAATCTAGATTAATCTAGATTAAAATGGCTCATTTGAATTCTGCCGAAGGCATTCAGAATATGTGTGCTACCCAAATAATGACCAGGTGGCGCATTAGACCAGGGGCTCATCTCCTGTTTCCAAAATGCATCACAAACTTTAATCTCTTCCCGTCCCAATCCCACGAAAAAACTGGAGGAAAATCCCGTTCCACTCCCGGAAGAATGACTCCCATTCCCTCCCACTCCCGTGTTGTTGTTTTTTTTTGTGATAACTGTCAATTACAGTAAAAATATAGTACAGATCACAGCGTGCCCACCTTATTAGTTGAATAAAAACCCAAAATGACGTTTTTTGTTATTATATTGAACTGAAAGCCATCTTATTATGCACAGTGTTGCACAGATTAAATTTCATGTAAATCATCCATGCTAACACACATCTTCTATTTTATTTTTAGACATTTCACTTATAGATATATTTCTCAAAGACGGAGTTTCAAGTTTCTCGCTCAAGTTCACATGAGACCTAAAGCGCATCCTGTTTGCTTAAAAGCGCAGCGTTTCGTTGTTATTCTGAGTGCACACAAATAAATGTAGAGTCTTTACAGATTCGAAAGATGTATTAGGCTACTTTTATCTGTATGACCAAAAATGACGGAGATTTTAAGAGCAAGTAGCACGAGCCTGTCCTGCAGCAAACGCTTCCACACAAACACTTCAATGGCGCACATTTCTCTAGGTTAACATCATATTGAGCCATGTAAAGTTGCTACTACATACATCTTTCAGATGAAAAGCCATATTTGAGGTTGATGAATGATAGGTGAGCGTTTGGATGTCCTGCCCGATTGTATTACCACATAGACCAGCCGTTAACAATCTGTCCATCACGGACTGCGAGCCTCTAGTTCAAGACTGTCTACTTCTACAGTGCAATTCGCTAGGTATACATCCGCTAAAATATCAGGGTGAAAGTCATCATAGTGCGAGTATAGACCCAGCTCCCAACCCAACTTTGAGAATAGATTAACGGCGATATTTTTTTATCGCCCGATGTCAGTCTATCTGCTAACGCCCGATAACGCCCACCACTAATTATAATATATTTTAAATAAATACAATGTAGAAAACATACTCAATTTGTACTGTTTTACTTAACTTGTAACTTTGCAGTTGAATTGATAGTTCCTCTGATTAACACTTTTTATGTTATTTTAAATAGATATTGGATATGTTTTATTAAGGATTTGGATATTAAGGACTGTAGTGTCCCTACATGTTTATGAGATGTGTAAACATAATGTAACCCCTTAATGTCTCCGGCAGTGCCTGGAGGTCCAGACCGGTTAAATCAAGAGACCATATCAAGATCCCAGGGCTGTGTCTCAGAAAATGCATATCATCATCATCATCACAATAGTAAGGCTCATTGTTGTCATGCTCAGAGATATATTTAAAGCATAATACATTTGTAGCAAAACATCCTACTTTCGTAACAGCAGTGACGTGCAAAGACCTCACCACAACCTCAGCCCCTGAATATACATCACAGATCTACCAAGGAAGCAAGTAAGTACTAAAAGTTGTTTTAAACGGGTTAGTATATTTTAAAATACAGTCGATCATGGGTCGATGTGAAGGATCAATAACCCTGTTTGCTTGCTTATTATACATTCCTGTTCTTAATGTGTATTTGCATAAAACATTAAATGTTGTTTCAGTGCATAATGTGGTTTGGATTTGAACTTTATTATGTCTAATTTTATTGTATATAATAATTTAGAGTTTTATTATATATATATATATATATATATGTATGTGTGTGTATATGTATGTGTGTGTATATGTATGTGTGTATATATATGTGTGTGTATATATATATATATGTATATATATATATATATATATATATATATATATATATATATATATATATATATATATATATATATATATATATATATATATATATATCTATATATATATATATATATATATATAATATTATACATATATAAGATTGTTTTAAGTTCACTTAAATTAGAAGTTAGGGTTTAAAGTCTAATACATTTTAAATTGATAGCTCTCAATTATACTGAAATGTTAAATGAATGTAAAATTATTGCAATATAAAGTATATTTAAAAACTAATGTTAGGTGGGATTAATTGCGATTCATTTCAGAAAGTTAAAATGTTTTTCATCGATTGACTGCACTGATATATAATTTCTAGTGTTTTATATTTATGTATATGTTTATGTAAAAAAAAAAAATATATTAGGGGTGACACGGTACACACATGTCATGGTTCGGTGCGATTTCGGTTCAACAGAAAAAGAAAAAAATGCTCTGTTTCTTTTCATTTATTTTGAACAAACAGTAGTGCAAATTTAAAAAAAATCCACCTAGATGTGAAAATCCTAATTATTAATACTATTACATTGTTATATTATGCATAAAATCTGTTTTGTTTTCATTGTGAGTGTACACAAATAAAAGCAGACCTTTATCCAGTGATTATTAATAAGTGTTTAAGTTGATTCTGCTGGTATAAGGAAGGAGTTGAGCTGGAGCACACACACACACTTTTTAAATTAATTGTATATATTGAACATTTAACATTCAAAATTATTACAAAATGGTACAAACATGATCACGTTTCCTAACACACACACACACACACACACTCACACACACTCTCACACACACTCTCACACACACTCTCACACACACTCTCACACACACACTCACACACACTCTCACACACTCTCACACACACACACACACACACACACACACACACACACACACACACCAGTTCCAGCATTGCTAATGTTGGTAGGCTCCTTTATCAAAATCAAATACATCAGCGTACCCGCTTCTGTGTCACCGTTGGAACCCGACTGAATCAACGTAACTTACATAGCCTATAATTTACATAATAAATAATAGTTTAGCATTCAGATAAGTTACATCGCAAGCATGGAAATATTATGGAATATATGGATTTGTGCCGAATGAGAGAGGTAAGATACACAAGCACAAAGTGAGAAGCGTTTGTCAGTCCATGTGAGAAACGCATATTAAAGTGTAGCAGTTTTGAATTCATGTTAACTTCATACTAAATATCAAACATACATATCAAAGATCAAACATATTAAATGGACTACGCCTTCATTTGTTCAAGTCAAAGTAAATATGGCATCTACCCAGACTAAAGTCTATAGCAGTCTTCCTAAGTTCAGCTGTGTTTTGAATGTTCAGTTAGTAACTCTCCTCCATTATTCTTCAGCACCGCTGTCACTGCATATGCCAGTCAAGTGGCTTTCCCTTCCCCGGGCCAGTCGACCATATACAGCGGCTTTCCTCAGTCCGGCCAGACGTACGGACTGCCACCATTTGGTCTGTGCTTCACCCAGTTGCCGTCTGTGCTTTAGTTAATCTGAACACTTCACCCTAACTCATTCCACTTAACCCTCACCCTGCATTCACTCTATGTGCTGGCAGTCAGATCAGTTTATGTCTCAATGTTACTTCCTGTTCTCAACCGCCCTCTAATCACCACTTTCATCTCCGCATCCCCTCTCTCCTCCACCCTTTGCCCTCTCCCGCTCCATCTATCCATACATGGCCTCAGGCACCATGTGGCCAGGCTTAAAGACAGAGCTTCCCGAGGCGCCCTCTGTTGGTCAGACGGGGTTTCTCAGCTTCAGCTCTGCCTATACCTCAACCCAACCCAACCAGATCCACTACTCCTACCCCAGCCAAGGCAAGCCTGCTACCGCTCTCTCTCTGTGTGTCTCCGCACGCTCTTTGCACCTCACAGCCTTAGCAATACGGGACCGCTGAGGAGAAAGACCATCAGCCAAACCCACTTCCATTAACGCTCATACAGCATTTCATTCAGTAATATTTACCATGACCGTAATTTTTGGTGGTTCGACATTCTGTATAATTGTTCTTCATCCCCAATCAGGTTCCTGTTTCACTACATCCAGCGTGTACTCTAACATCCCTCCAGCAACTGCTGTGACCACAACTACTGGCACACATCAGGTGAGTCCACCTGCAGTCAAAAGAGGAAGGAAGTCAGTATTTAAAAGGATGCCATTACTAATATGAGGATGCTGTTCTCTGCTTTTGAATTCTGATATGAGCAAAAATACTAAATTGTCATGTTCTTGATAGTGATATATGTTGCGATATGCGATTTTCTTATGGAAAGGTGATTCAGAAACATGAAAAGAAAATATTCTTACATTTCAACCAGTTCTTATATATCTCGACCAGTAAATTGTAAAAGACTTGTTCAGAAAAGTAGGTTGTATGGCAAATAGAAAGGACAGCTTGAAACAGTCAGATCGCTTTGATGAACAAACAATTTAAACTCCTTAATCTTAATTTGTTTTACTCCAGGAGTTTTCAAGTTACAACTCTCTTGGTCAGAGTCAGTTCTCGCAGTACTACGTTGCTCCTCCCAGTTACCTGCCGGCTGGGCTGCCCAGCAGTGATCGAGATGGAGCAGGTGTAGTGGCACCTGAATATCCAGCCATTAAAACTGAAGGCAGTGCCTCAGCAAACCTGCCCATCACAACAGGTGTGTTAGCATTATCCCTCTGTAATTTCACAATAAAACTTCTCACTATTTTGTAAATATTAGTCCTAGCATTTGTCCACCTACTGTAAATTGCTTAAATGGTTTGTTTTCACAGCAAACGTTTGAATACAAATTGCATATAAAGCCACCCACTACCTTTCAAAAGTTTTTTCTTTGTAGCAAAACACGTTAAGTGAACCAAAAAGCACAGTTAAAATGTTACAATTTCGGTTTCAAATGAATGCAGTTGAATGCAGTATTCATCAAAGAATCTGGACAAAGATGTTTCCACAGCACAACTGTTTTCAATATCTGTAATAATGTTTCTTGAGCAGCAAAAGGCATTACAATGATTTCTGAAGACTGGAGTAATGGCTGCTGAAAATTAATCTCTGCATCATATGAATAAATATATTACAATAGAAAAGTTATTTTAAATAGTAATATTTTTGTATAATTTTTACTATTATATTTTGAATACATGTATTGGTGTACATGCTTGGTGAGCATAAGATACTTTTTCAAAAACATTTTAAAATCTTACTGACCCCAAACTTTAGAATGATAGTGTACATACTGCTATTATACTAAAAATAGTAAATATTACTGTATTAAAATGCATTTGTATTCATGTATGATGTAATTGGGATATAATGAATATATTAATTGTTTCAGTAGTAATAGTTTAATAGTAAATGGGAGGAAACTGGTGTCCTGTCCTGGACTAGATTATGTTGTTATTGTGGATGCCCCTCAGTCTTCTGGCTCTCTCTCCGGTTCATGTTTTTGTTCATTCCATCAGATTCATCCCCAGGTGTGACGATCCCAACAGGTGTGGCTCTGCCTGCTGGGATGGCCCTCCCGACAGGAGCACGGGACCAAGACGAGAACAACCGCAAAAACCCTCCTGGCAAAGCTAAAGGCAAAGCTAAGAAATCTGATGATTCCCAGTCCACAGACAATGACCTTGAGGTAAGGAAGCAACCTGGATCGTTTTAGCGACACTCTGAAGTCCAAAGAAAACTACATTAAATTGAGTTTGCTCAACTAAACAGAGTCAGCTTTACAATTTGTAATATATTTTGATGAATATTAAAATGGAAAGTTAGAGTAATGAATACTTAGATGAGCATAATGTTTTGGGTCAGTTGTTACAAACATAAAGAACTCTTTCTTTTCTCAGCGCATCTTCTTGTGGGATCTGGATGAAACAATCATCATTTTCCACTCTCTTCTTACCGGCTCATTTGCACAGAAGTTTGGCAAGGTACAGCAAATTGCTTTTACTTTTACACACTGGCAGAATCAATCGCTGTTTGTTTGTTTTTTCCCATTAACTCATTCTTGCTGTTTCCTGGAATGCTTTTTTATTTATTCAGGATTCAGCGACAGTTCTCAATCTGGGTCTTCAGATGGAGGAGCTGATCTTTGAGCTTGCAGACACTCATCTCTTCTTCAACGATCTGGAGGTAAGCAAGAGTGTAACACAAGGTTCAGTTTGCTTTATGTTCATGTAAATAACATTCACCCCTTCGGTCAACACAGGAATGTGATCAGGTCCATGTTGATGATGTTGCCTCAGATGACAATGGGCAGGACTTGAGGTAATGAAACCAAGTCAAACTTTGACAACTTAGACTAGAAAATTGCATTTCAATAACATCTCAAAGCATACATATTGCTGTTACATTAACAACAAAGGTTCTGTGTAAAAGCTCTAAGTAACTCTTATTTTGTTTAGTCTGTAATAACACATTGATTATTCTGGTTTAGCAACTACAGCTTCTCCAGCGATGGCTTCAGCGGGCCCAGTGCAGGCAGTGGTCCAGGGTCCACTACCGCGGTACAGGGAGGAGTGGAGTGGATGCGTAAACTGGCCTTCAGATATCGCCGGCTCAAAGAGATCTACAACGGATTCAAAGGGAATGCTGGAGGTGAGAGTGTGTTTCACATTTCCCCACGGGGTGGCGCTGTTACTGTACCATTATTACTTCCCTGTCTTGCCTTCTAGCATACATTTTTCCCTCATATTTGGCTGATATCTAATCAAGAATACTGGAATGAAGTTCATGACGTCCTCATGTGTGCTTGAACTGACCGTAGTTATGTGGAAGAGTTGGTTTATTGTTCCAGCAAATTATATCTTGTTTACAAGCCGACACGTACAAACATGACTTCTGTATCAGAAGCATTGATGCACATACTTCAGTAGCAGTGGTAAAGTGAGAATCGATTCATACCAAGGGCGATAATTATAAAGATGTAGTTAATAAAATTAAGTAATTTAATTAATGTTATAATTGTGGTGTGGGCATTCTAAATTTAAAATAAGAGCCCTCACCACAAATATAACATTAATGAGACAGAAGATTTATATTTTTGGAGTCACTTTGACAACTATTTTTTTCCAGGTTATGAATAAGAGCATTGCCAGCCAGTCAGAATCCATCATGCCTTAAAGAGCTTAATCATTTAAAGCAACAGATGGCATACCTATAGTGCATGCTTCTTATAAACAAAACATTAATATGCGTTTTTGGGATGCTAATATAGTTAGCATTGTAGTTATGGTTATAATTTTTGTTCTTGGTGTCTATAGGCCTTTAGCTGTGTATTCTCAGTTCATTATTCTCTCACTTTTGTTGATGCCGTGAAATGACTTGACATGCACTGATTACTGTTGCTGAGGCACACTAATGTTCAAAAGTCTGAACATGATGTCAAACATATTCAAACATTTGTCTATGATGCATTTTTGCCATTTGCAATTCAGAAGCGAGATTGCACTCACGCGGAGGAGCTTCAGCTCGCGCAACATGAAAGCCCTGTTTATGATAGAAGAGAGAACTAAACATTCAAACATCTGCTTACACTTTAGACCCTTTGGCTGCTGATTGTATTTTTATATTTCTATTTTGGCTTCTAAGCATTATAGCCGCCTTTCTTCTTTCGCTTCACAGCGGTACACGTTCGTTCCTCCCTAAAACCCAAACTTAACGTCAGAATCAGCTCAATCGGTGATTGTTGTAAAATGCCGTCTTTACAGTTACTAAATTGCGGGACATGTTTGATAATAAAACGTTGAAAGCACAATCCGCACGAGAGATGCTGTTCCCCAGGCTGGAAATGTCTGCGTGGCACGCTCCAAAACAAGCAAATTGCACTTTTAGTTTCGGGCGCGTTCATAGTCGATAAGATACACACAAAATATGTCAAAATGGCCGGCTTGGAGAATATTCACTTAAACACAGTTTATGTCTTAAGTGGACGAGAACGGTTGGGAGCTCGATCAGGATTTTTGTTCAGATTAACATCTTGGAAGAGAGAGCTGGTTATGTAGACTAGTCTTAATGGGTCGTGTTTCAATCACTATTGCATATTCATCCCGTTGTCTGACAACAGAAACAGTCAAATATATCAATGAAAACAGTTTTATTGATAATTTAGCTGCATCAAAATACAGTATGTGGGCACAGACAGGGAAACAAATGCAATAATAAATAATATAGGCTATTTACATTTTGCATGTTCTGAGCTGCCCTGTCCTGCAAAAAAATGTAAACAGGTTTGTGTCAGTAAATTTCTCAGTGCAAAGAAAGAGAAGTAATGGGAACCTGGTGTTTCTTTTTAATGTGTCTAATAGACATGAACAAGTTCTTTAAAAACATCTATGACCATTGAAACATGTCTACTCTTCATGCTCTGAGTATGGTTTCAATAATAATAAACATACATTTGCATAAAGTATTCAAATTTGTCCAAGCCCATGTTGATTAGAGTCTTACAAACTTGAAAAGTATTAATTTAAGGTACATTTAGAACAAATAAAAATGTGATTTAATCGCGAGTTAACTCATGTCAATCATGCGATTTTAAATATTTTAATCGATTAACAGCCCTAATATATATATATATATATTAGGGGTGTAACGGTTCAGAAAATTCAAATTAAAAAACTTTTATTTTATTTTACTTTGAACAGTGATGGATCTATACTTGACCCATCTACTTAGCATCATATAAAGCAAAAATAGCTCTGGTTTGAAGTATTCCAGTTGATATAATCTATTGTCATGTTGCAGATTAATCTTTTCCAATATGTTTAAATTCATTTAAATTGATTTGACCTTTTACGGGTAATTTTGTTTACCTTTTATAAAGCCATTTTTTTCTAAAATTGTGCATCGCCTTTTGAGTCAATTTTTTAATTTAATCAGTCAATAAGCCATTTGGGTTGTTACCAAGCAAATTAAGTCAATATTGACCAAATTCATCTTTGCAATGCAGAGGAAACACAGAAGCTGCATCTTAATGACATTTAGATGCTTTCACACACTGTTTAATGCAGCTCAGAAGGACATGTAATACTTTAACCTGCTGTTACAAATGCATAAATAATGTTTTGGACAATAATGTAATGGACAACTGATGTTTGAAATTAATAGACAAATTAAAAGATACTTTTAATGGTAAATTAAAACCGCCAGCAGGTGGCAGCAAGTCACTGTTGAAGAAGTGAGTCATTGCGATTGAACAGAACAATTTAAACTAGGGGTGTCCGAACTCGGTCCTGGAGAGATTAGCTCTCCAACCCTAATTAAACACACCTGAAGCAGCTAATCAAGCTCTTACTAGTTAAACTAAAAGCTTGCATACAGGTGTGTTGAAGCAAGTTGGAGCTAACCCTGATTTAGACCGTTTATTCAATCAGGACGAAACGCTGTCATGTTACTCAGAGAAACTAAACAGTGCTGTGGCTGTGTTTGGAATTATTTTTGTTGTCGAAATTAAGCAAAAACTGGCAATATGCAGTCTAAAACATGTCTTAACTTCTTGCTTATTGAACTGTAGTAAAAAATAATTTGTAATCGTGCTGATTTTTGGAGAAAAATAAACCGCACTCTTCTGTGATATTGATTGACTATAAGATGTTATGTAATATAAACATTTTCTGCCCCCATATGTTGAATTTTGTGATCATTCTAAATGCAATTTAATAGACTGAATCATGCAGTGAAAGATATAATGTATTTTAATGCCAGCATCTTCTGATGGCCTTGCAGGTCTGTTGAGCCCAATGAAGAGAGACCTACTGCTCAGGCTGCGCTCTGAGATCGAGACCGTTACAGATGCCTGGCTGAACACTGCCCTTAAATCTCTCTTGCTCATTCAGTCGAGGTGAGATCCGTCTGTGTTCCCTGAACATGCATGATTTAGAGAAAATCATCAGAGCCGCCTTTAGGCATTAAACATTGTGTGTGATGTGCTGGAGCTACACGCCAAACAGGTTTCTCAGTGTAGATCCTTCAGCATTAATGTTGTGTACATGTTAACAATGGGATAAATGTTTTGGTGTTTGTTCACAGGGGCAGATGTATGAATATTCTGGTCACCACCACTCAGCTGGTTCCTGCTTTAGCTAAAGTGCTTCTCTATGGCCTGGGTGACGTCTTTCCCATCGAGAACATCTACAGCGCCACTAAAATAGGTAATCGGTTTGGTTTATCTAAAACTAAATTTTAAATATTTGCTTACCCTCATGTCTTTCCAAAGCCAGATGTTGTGCAGAACACAAAAGATGAATTTTTGAAGCATGTTCACAATGTTGTTTTCTATACAGTGACCAGGGGCTGCAAAAATATGACACTAACTAGCTGTCAAAATCTCAAATAAACCTTTCCACAAATTTTCATTCGACAAAAGACCTCTGGAATTCATGGGTTGTGAGAATTAGGCATGACTAAAGAATAGGGCTGCAAACAACAATTATCTTGATTTCAATTAATCAACGATTATTATAACGATTAATTGATTAATCGTCGATTATTTCACCAATTAATCAGTGGGCTTTGATCGATTATTCAGCTTTTACAGTTCATTAACTGCCACAATTCTAACTGAATGCAACACTGACACTATTATTTAGTGTTTAATACTATAATGCTACTTGCTTTTGAATAAAGGGTAATATATAAAATATAAAAAATAAACGCAACGTGACTTTACTGGAGTGCCGATTGCAGACCTTGTGCAAACATCCACATCGCTATGATCACATGCTTTTCTTAACTGCTGCATTCCCACGCTGTCGTTTTCGTTGTGTTTATTTTATTGAGAGTAAACGGATTGGAGCACATATTTGCACATTCATCTAAATGTCATTCAGCAGTATCAGGATATTTGCAAACAGTGTACCATTCAAACTTCTTTTTACCCCCAACTGTAGAGTGAAAAAAAAACTTTGCCGTGAGTCTATTGGGGCCTTTACACATGACGGCATTTTGTGTTTGTAGTTTTGTAAAACTTTCCCCACTCTAATGGTTTGATTTCATGTGTGCTTCTCATAAGCGTGTCTTATCCTGTTGGATTGTATGCGGAAGGTGCTGAATTACAATCGTGCTCTACAGCGCCACACTGGTCAAACCACGTTAGTGCAGGCTCTTACATTAGGTCATATTAGATCAAATAACTGTTCAACAACACAAATATTTGTCGACAATCAATTTTCTTTTTATGCCGATTAATTGTTTCAACTCTACTAAAGACCATAAGATATCATATGGCTTCAGAGGAGTTACAGTATAGTGCTTGGATGACATTCTTATGTCATTTTGGAGCTTTCATCTACTTTTATTATATAGAGCAAATATCAAGGTTCAAGGTTTCTTTATTTGTCACATAATAAATTATATAGAGTATAATCAGAAGTGAAATGTAATCAAATCAGGTCCGCTCAGTGGACAGTGCAAAATAATAAAAAATAAGAATTATATAAAAGTAACAAACACAAGAGCATATATATGGCAAAAAAGAGAAATAAGAGTAAAATGTGCAATGGAATAAAAAGTGCAAAACAATAAGATGTGCAAAAAACAGTGTACTGGGACTTAATAAATAGTAATATGAATAGGAGGGATGTGCGGACGGGTTGTACCGGGTATGTACACACAAAAAATATGGGTGATGAGAATATGTATGTATCCAGTAACAATCTTGTAAGTGTTTATGAGACTGAGTTTGAGTTTAGGAGCCTGATGGCCTGAGGGAAGAAGCTCCTCCTCAGTCTCTCAGTTTTTGCCATCATGCTCCTGAAGCGCTTGCCAGATGGCAGTAAACAGAAAAGATGGTTACCGGGGTGAGTTGAGTCTTTGAGGATTTTAGCAGCTCTGTTTTTACAGCGTTTGAGGTAGATGTCCTGCAGAGAGGAGAGAGCAGACCCTGAGATGCGCTCAGCTAAGCGCACGACTCTCTGCATAGCTTTGCAGTCCTGGTTTGAGGAATTTCCATACCAAAATATCAGGATGCTTTTGAAATTCACCTTGTGTTCCACTGTATAAAATGAATGGTTTTGAATGATTAGGGTTAATAAATGATGACAGTGTGTTTATTTTTAGGTGAACTCTTGTTTTAAAATCATTGGTGTCAACCTGAAACGGAGCACCAGGATAAATGTACCTGTTATGTGAGACATTATATGTAACTCCTGTCAACAGGAAAAGAGAGCTGCTTTGAGCGCATCATCTCTCGCTTTGGGAAGAAAGTGACCTATGTTGTTATAGGGGACGGTCGTGATGAAGAGTTTGCAGCAAAGCAGGTACAATCTCAATACCAGATTTTTGACATTTTATACCCCTATCAATATAATATCTCTTATTATGCCTTGGCAAAATATTCCTGGTGATACTGTCATTCAGGGGTTCCCAAACTTTATGATCTAAATTATTTACATAAGATAAACTAATAGTAAGAAACCACAAGTTAAATATTTTTGAAAGAAGTCTCTTATGCTGCATTATTTGATCAGAAATACAATTAAAAACCATCATATTGCAATATTATTGCCATTTAAAAAAAAAAAATTATATTTGATTTTATGTAATTTATTTCTGTGATGGTAAAGCTGTATTTTCAGCATCATTACTCCAGTCTTCAGTGTCACAAGACTCTTTATAAATCATTCTAATATGCTGATTTGCTGCTTATTATTTTTGTGGAAACTGGTAATTATTTTTCCAAGAATCCTTGATGAATAGAAAGTTCAAAAGAACAGCATTGATTAAAAATAGAAATATTTTGTAACATTATAAATGTCTTCTTTACTGTCACTTTTGATTAATTTCATTCCACCTTGCAGGAAAAAAGTATTAATTTCTTTCTAGAAATAAAATAAATTTCTTATTGAGCGCAAACTTTTAAAAGCTAGCTCATTTAGTAACGTTCCAACTTTCCAATTTGAATAGGCCTGACGAAAAGGTTCACAAAGGTTGCTTTATTGTATTTCTTTTTACATTTTCATTGAAAGTTCTATTTATTGATCTGTGTATGTTTGATCTAATCCATGTGCACCATCACTCTTTAGCACAACATGCCATTTTGGCGAATCTCTTCTCACGGAGACCTAATTTCCCTTCACCAAGCTCTGGAACTGGACTTCTTATAGATGGAGCTGGAGGTAAGACATGGATCTCTCCAGCTGCACCCATCAGCAATCCCATCCAGCACAGCCGTGGAGCAGCTGACGTAGACTCTGGGACATTAGCCGTCATAGACAAGAACTCAAGACATTCTGTGACACAACCTCACAAGCCCTCCATTCCCTCAATGGCAGCTATCTTCCCCTTAGGTTGCATCTTGCACTGGGACACTATACACAAGGAAAAGAGGAAAAAACTATCCCATTCTTACTGCATATTTCTCTTTGAAAAAGGATGTACTTTACCATCTTCAACATAACTGGATTCACCAAAGGAACAACCCATGACCAAAGGTCTGCACTGGCACAGAAACTTAGGATTGTACTTGGTCTTTTTCTGCATTCTTTGTAAAGGGCTGAAAAGTAAGTTTGAGTCATTTTGATTTGCACTCATTCCAAAGGTCAGGATATTGGTTCTTAGGAGATGGCAGGATACACACGGTGTGATTATTTCAGTTCTTAAAACAGATCGCAGACATGGCCTGTTTAATATCTGTGTACAGATGGTACCAACAAGGTTTAGCATAGCTCCCACTCCATTTTTACTGTATCTATATATGGATTTTTCTAAATGTTCCTCAGTTTCTGGGATCTACTTTTGTTTACCCTTCATACACACTTCTTAATTTCTGCTTTAAATTAGGTAATATGACAAATTAGAGAGTGCCTATGGAAACCATTTGTTTTTGTACAGTTTGTCCCTTTTTCTTTGAAAGAATAAATCGCCCAAAAAGGAGAATTCGCACATTATTTGTTACTTCTGTTCCAAATCCCGACTAACTTTCATGAAACAAAATTAGATATTTAGAAGAATGTCCAGGCTGCTCTTTTCCAGAGAAATTTTAAGGGAAAAGTGGACTTCAAACTCCAAAAATGACCATAAGTCAAAAACATCTAGTGTGTTATCTGATAGAAGTTATGTGCACAGAATTTAAATGATTTACAAACCATCTTCCCCTTTGTTGAGCTCTAAAGTTTAAGGGTTTCATGTTATTAGCTGAAACTTGGTGTGACATTTCTTGGCATGCTGAATTTGAATGAACACAAATGCAGATATTTTCAGTGAACATCTACTTAAATCTGTGTTTCGATGACTTAAGAAAACTGTTGGATCTCTGCAACCTGTCTTTACTCACATATTACTGTATGGAAAAGAGCAGCCTTTTTGTGTTAAGAAAGATTAGATTTATGGGATGGAATCAACAAAACGATGAGACTTATTATTTTTTTTGGTTGAGCCATTTCTTTATAATCCATATTAAGGTGATGTTTTGAGGGGAACATAGGCTTCTGGATTGATACTGTCCCATGTTAAATGTCTATAATGCAATTATGAGCCACATGAACTAACTGCATTCTCGTCCCCTGAGGAAAGTCACATGGCTGAGTGGAATTTTGTAAAATTACCTCTTGAATATAGCCAAAATTACCCTTGGATTTGAAGCTACAGGGCCCCAGCCTGTGACCGTTTTCTTTCATTTGTACATGTTTGGGAGTAAAACTGTGTGATGGTGTGCAATACATTTCTGGTCAGTGATAATTGATTGTTTGAATTTTGGTTGAAGTTGGTTTTACGCGCAGGTTTGGGTGTAATATTCCTAACCACTGCGAGATTTTGACTGAACATTACTGAGCCTGAAGAAAAAGCCTTTTTACTCAAGCAGCTTTGACAATTAAGAATGTGTAATCTTCATTTGTTTGCATAGATGTGTATGTCTGTGTATTTTTTTCTGTATATATTTATATTGTGCCTTTTATCTATAATCACCATTCAGTAAGTGTATTATCTTAAAGGGAATTACTGAAATATGACAAACATATGTTTTAATTTTATTTTTTTGGTGATGTTACCTTTGACTCAGGCATATGCTGTTATCTGTCATTTTCTTTTAGTTTGGTACTTTTGATGTGCTCTGACTTAATTTCTGCAGAAATCATTTTCTCCAAAGCTCAGCCAATCAGATGCTGTTGTGCTTTAATTTGAATCAGAAAAACTGCTCTTCTGGTGCTTTTGTTTTCTATGTCCTACTTTGTTTCCTGCATTTTTCAAAGAAAAAAAGATTCAGTCCCTGTATACTGTCTATTATCTACACTAACTGAAGATACATGCCACTATCATTGTGATATCTTGGGATGTGTTACGAATGCATAGACAATCAGGGGATGTAATGGCTCTTTTAGCCAGAGAATAAATGCTCGATCTAGCCCTGGAATTAAGCTTGAGCTTTTAGATCAGTAGGAGAACTTCTGGCTTATTGAAACTGGCTGAAGAAGCAAGTATCTGTACCTACACTGTTTATGGTTTTGTGTAAGTGACGTTCATTAAATACCTTGAGGCTGGCCTACCTGCTTGGCTTGATCATCTCTGACTCATAATTGTGAATGAAAACATCTCCAGGACACCGTTTATTTCAGTTGACTTGTCATCCCTTGTGACACTTGACTTAGTTAGCAAAGAGTTCAAACACACAGAACTACTGGAATAAATTTATATTTCTGTGCTTTTCTAAAGCCACCAAAACAGACCTGTGAAATGTGTGTGAATGTAATATCAAAACACCATCAGATAAATTAAAATAACATTCAATTTCTTTTTGTTTTCAGACAAATAAGATGGTTTCTATTTTTTTTTGAAGTTATTTCTACCAAAACCAGGAATTCTCTGTATAAAAAAAAGTAATATTATAAATAAAAGTTTAACTTTAAAAGTTCAACCAAGTTCTAGAAGTAGAAATGATTAGCCATGGTCCTGCTCCTCTTGAGGACTCCAGTGAGAAGCGGCACAGGAGCTGCAGCTGTATCTTCTGGGGACAAGTCTGTGCATGTCGCATATTATTGCAGCTCTTCTGTACTCGCCTTCTTCAGTGGGTACAGTGATTTTCTCTTTATCACCGTTGGGATGAAACCATCTGTAGTATATCATCTTCACTAGTATTCCAATGATGTACAAACCTAGTAGTGTCGGGATCACCATAAAAGGATTTAAGGAGCTCCAGCAGCCTGCATACTCAAACACCTTCCAGCACCAGAAGCCCAGCAGCATTACTGTGTCCAAAGTCATGAAACTATAATAGAGAGCCATCTTTACTTTTATGTTTCCTTTTTTTGATACGTTAAACCAGCAGAAGTACCAGATGAGTCCAACAGCAGCTCTGAAGAGCCATTCCCAACCACTATGTTCCATGTAATTTGTTTTCTGTCTCCAAGCCACTAAGACCAGCAGCATCCACAGGGACAGGAAGTGAGCGATGATGTAGCATGGCAATACACTGCAGAAGAGTGCCAGAGCAGTTACACGGGGAATAATCACCAACAAGTTCCACAGGAAGTAGACGCCAGTGGAGATCCAACTCATCTTGTGTTTTCAGGAAGATAGATACGCATGCAGCGGTGGTACATAGCAATGCTAATGGCAATTGCAGCAGCTGATGTGAGGATTTTTAAACCTGAAACAAATTACCATTGCATGAAATTTAACATCAAGTGATATATATGCTTTAGGGGTGTAAAGATTCACAAAATTCACGGTTCGGTTCGGTTCGATACGATACGATACGGGGGGACAATTGGTTACGTCGCAATTTTGGAAATATTTCTGTTTTCAACCATGAAGGTGAGCCAATTTATATCACACAAGCACATGTTTGCACCAGGATTTGCACACATGCAAACTTTGTGCAAGATTTATTCCAGTGAATGTCTTAAAGGCACAGTATGTAATTTTCGCCACTATTTAAAATAAACAAAGGCATAGTTTGATGACGCCGTGAGTAAGTGTGGAATTATGGGAGTTATTTCCTTCATCCCCACAGCTGATGCAATCTGATGGGACTCGGGCAGAAATCATGTTCATGGATGAGCTAATGTATTAAAGATTTATTAACATCGCAGTATGAAGAAGAGTGAAGCAGAAAGACGTCGAAGCGAATTGAGGCAGCTGAATGAGCGCAAAGATTTTGATTAGTTAAAATTGGTTATTTCTCTGGATTTAAATTTCTTTTGAAACCGTTGGGATAATGTAAGTACACAAGTCACCAAAATATACATTTACTGGCCACTTTATTAGGTACGCCTTGCTAGTACCGGGTTGCACCCCCTTTTGCCTTCAGAATTTCAGAGATTTTGGTCCATATTGATATGATAGTATCATGCAGTTGCTACAGATTTCGAATCTCCCGTTCCACCACATCCCAAAGGTGCTCTATTGGAATGAGATCTGGTGACTGTGAAGGCCATTTGAGTAAAGATTGACCAGCTCACTTTCAAAGACCACATTGCTAAAACTTCTCAATCCTGCAGGTTTGCATTGCACAACATCAGAAAGATCAGGCCCTTCCTTACACAGCACGCTACACAACTTCTTGTACAGGACCTTGTCATTTGACTGGACTACTACAATGCTCTTCTAGCTTGACTTCCATCAAACACAATCAAACCTTTACAAATGATTCAGAATGCAGCAGCACGACTGGTCTTCAGCGAACCCAAAAGAGCCTCTTTCTCCCTGCACTGGCTCCCGGTCGCAGCTCGCATCAAGTTCAAGACACTGATGCTTGCATATAGAACAGCCACAGGGTCAGCACCACCTACTTCCACTCACTGATGACAATCTACATCCCCTCCAGAAGCCTGAGATCTGCGAGTGAGTGACGCCTCGTGGTACTATCACAGAGAGGCTCAAAATCACGTTCCAGAACATTTTCATTCACCGTTCCTGGCTGGTGGAATGAACTTCCCACCCCCATCCGGAATGCTGTGTCCCTGACAATTTTCAAACGACATCTAAAAACTCATCTCTTCCATCTTCACTTGTCTTCTGCTGCTTCTTCTTCATAAACAAAAACACCTTTGCTCTCTTTCCTTAACTTCTCCCTGTGTAGCTAGTTTTTGCTCTGAACAATGCCTGAAATGTTGTATTACAAGCACTTCCTGTGACTGTTTGTCTCTTTATAATGTATCGCTTATTGTATTCCTCAATTGTAAGTCGCTTTGGTTAAAAGCGTCTAATAAATGTAAATGTAAAGTAAACTCATTGTCATGTTCAAGAAACCAGTCTGAGATGATTTGATCTTTGTGACGTGGTGCATTATCCTGCTGGAAGTACATCAGAAGATGGTACACTGTAGTCATAAAGGGATGGACATGGTCAGCAACAATACTCAGGTAGACTGTGGCATTTAAAAGATGCTCAATTGGTACTAAGAGACCCAAAGTGTGCCAAGAAAATATCCCCCACACCATTACACCACCACCAGCAGCCTGAACCGTTGAGACAAGGCAGGACGGATTCATGCTTTCATGTTCTTTACGCCAAATTCTGACCCTACTATCTGAATGTCGCAGCAGAAATCGAGACTCATCAGACCAGACAACGTTTTTCCAATCTTCTATTGTCCAGTTTTGGTGATCCTGTGTGAATTGTATCCTCCGTGTCCTGTTCTTATCTGACAGGAGCGGCACCCGGTGTGATTTTCTGCTGCTGGAGCCCATCTGCTTCAGGGTTCGACGTGTTGTGTGTTCAGAGATGTATTCTGCAGATCTTGGTTGTAACGAGTGGTTATTTGAGTTACTGTTACCTTTCTATCATCTCTAACCAGTCTGTCCATTCTCCTCTGACCTCTGACATCAACAAGACATTTCCGTCCACACAACTGCCGCTCACTGGATATTTTCTCTTTTTCGGACCATTCTCTGTAAACCCTAGAGATGGTTGTGTGTGAAAATCCCAGTAAATCAGCAGTTTCTGAAATACTCAGAGCAGCCCGTCTGTCACCAACAACCATTCCACGTTCAAAATCACTTAAATCCCCTTTCTTCCCCGTTCTGATGCTCGGTTTGAACTTCAGCAAGTCGTCTTCACCACATCTAGATGCATAAATGCATTGAGTTGCTGCCATGTGATTGGCTGATTAGCAATTTGTGTTACCAAGCAATTGAACAGGTGTACCTAAGAAAGTGGCTGGTGAGTGTATAACATTGTTCTAGTGGTTTTTGGATATTTGATTAAAAAAAATCTTATATATTGTGCCTTTAATCTCAGTCAATTCACTATAAGCAGAAAGTAAAAACAATGACGTAGTAATGATGAAGCTTATTCTCTCAGAGACAAAGAGAGACAAATCTACTTCAACATATGCTGATAACGATATAACCTATAGCTGTTTTCATTTATTCACTTAATATTTCTCTTGTGGCCCGTACATACTGAAAAAAAAGAAAAGAAACGTATTTCGTGTTAAACAGGTTGTTTTTGAAAGACGGTGCTTGAAATAAAAGCTTTTTATTTCATTGATTTTTATTGATGACTGCAGTGTTAATATTTTAATTATAGGACTATGTAGGTAGCCGTAGCCTAATAGACCTGTTTTAAAATACTTTTTTAAATGTATCTGCTGGTGTGTGGGGGGCGTTCTGGCGCAAAATGGCTGCCATCGCATCATGCAGGTGGATGCTGCACATTGGTGGTGCCAATAAGTGATGTTTTTGACAATATATCTGGCTATCGTCGATACGAGATCATCATCTTTCGACACACCCCATTGAGATTATCACGGGGCAGACATCACGATGCTTGTTACATCGTTTGGAATACGTTGTTGAGCGCAGTGGCACTGATATTTCACATACTTTAAGCTTTTATTTTCAAACGTAATAGGATTAGTCCAACGAATCTTTCGGTTTGTAATACGTACCACACCGAAAGCCTCGTACCGAACGGTTCAATAGGAATATGCGTATCGTTACACCCCTAATATGCTTATACGCTTGTTAAGTGGTGACGTAAGAAGCGCTGTCCAAGCCTCAACTCGCTTCACTTGAGAATACTACCTCAGCAGACGTTTATGAGCACTGTTTATTCATATTAAACATTTAAGCTAAACGTTTTCAAACTTACAGTGTACACTACAGCGTCCCAAACATACATTTTTTATATTTATTTATATTTTTATTGTCTGGCTATCTGGGATTTAGTTATGGAGTTAAAGGTTAGATTTATACTTTTTTGGTAGCATTATATCACATTGTGAGTGTATATTAGCACCTTTAGTTGTTTTCTCGTGGTATCTGATTGAGCGTTTGGACGCGGAAGCAGTGACGTCAGACTTAACAAGCGGATATGTAGACAATCACAGCCATGCTGATGCTGAAACACTGAGCGACACAAAGTAGTGCTGCTGCTGAATGCATTGATGTTTGGAATTAACTGGTTGGGTGAATGACTCTTACCAATGACTCTTTAATAAAAACAATAGCTTCAACCGAAATTGCTTACTTTCTAAGTAAGTACTTTTTTCTTAAAAAAAACAGTGGACAAGTGCTTTTGGACTGTATCAGCACTCTTGGAATGCTATTTTTACAAATAAATTGGAGGACAATGAATTTTCAGTGTTAACACACTAATCATATTTAATTACTATTTAAACTAAAAATGGCATAGAATAGTACATAAGTCCACAAATTAGGCACCTATTAAGCCATGTTAAGCATTTTAGAATAACCCACTGTTTACTGATTGATATACTGCACTGAGGTATACTGAGTGATATACTGATATACTGAGGCTGTCTATGGATTACGAAGTCGTGGTCTAATGGTTAGAGAGTTGGACTCGTAATCCAAAGCGAGTTCCAATCACGGGCCACTCTCTTCACCTTCAATACCATGATGAGGTGCCCTTGAGCAAGGCACCGAACCCCAAACTGCTCCCCGGGCACTGCAGCATAAATGGCTGCCCACTGCTCCAGGTGTGTGTTCACGGTGTGTGTGTGTTCACTGCTGTGTCTGTGCACTTAGGATAGGTTAAATGCAAAGCACAAATTCAGAGTATGGGTCACCATACTTGGCCGTATGTCACGTCACTTTCAATTTTTCCACTTTCAAAACTTGCAGTTTGTTCAAATATCTTAGTTTTTTCTGGGGGGGGTTTTAGCTATGATCTAAAATATTTGTGGCTTGAAACATGGAAAAAGCCCTAGGAGCTCTGTGGTATTCTATGTTCAGTCACATGACTATAAGTGGTTTTGAGACATTTAAGAAATACTATCTGAAAGAAACAAAGTGTTCTGGATCTGAGACAGACCTGTAATAAGCTTCCGCTCTCCGCTCTGTAGGATTATAGTCATCATGAGTGTGAGTTGTGGGGCGCTTTCAGAAAATGTCTCAAATAGACGAAGCATCAGAAGGTCTTGGTTCAAGTACATAGCCATACCGTCTCTGAATCTATTAGTGTGATGACAAAAATCCCTCGAAGAAGACTCTATCACCCCAGCGTATCTGTGAACACAAGGTACAAGCAACACTTTACAATATCCAACACTGAAGATATAGTTTCGATGTCTTATGTAGATTTCTAAACAGACTGACTTTCAGGTTTCAATATCTTAATTTTTATCATTTTGAAGACTAAAAAAAGTCTAAATTGTTAGGAAAAACACAAGGGTGAGTAAATGATGATGAAGTATCTTATTTCTGTAATGAGGACTCTTCTTTAAAACATACACTAAAGTGTACTACAATAGAGAATTAAATCTGTCACAGACCTGAGGTAGACTCCGAGCTGCAGGAAGTGGAATGGTTTGAGCAATGAATTCCTGTCTGCAAATTTCTCCACCTTAGTCTCAATCTTATCCAGAGAATCAGAGTACCAGAGCCAGCTGAACACCTGTAACAGCACTGAAGATCCCAGCAGCAGAAAGATCATCACTGCCATATACACATAATCACCATCCTGATAAAATGACACAACAGTCCAAATATCCA
>CM050421.1:27705805-27850535 GCA_027564155.1 Gymnocypris eckloni scoliostomus
GTCAGTCCTGTGAAAAATCCTGAGATGGACAGATGAAAGAAAAATAATGCAAGACATTACTAATAAAATATGCATTTTGCATCTATCCAAATTTACGGCATTCGTGCATTAAAATGTATATCATTCGAAATCTCGAAATTACATTTGCATTTAATGTTTGCACAGAATCTAGAAGAAATTAATAAACACAGTTATAAGCACTTACCGACTATGCTGGCATCAAAGTTGTTGATAAAGTGCTCCAGGTCATATATGCAGAGGCACAGAATCTGGCCCGGCCTGTTTCTTCATATAGCTCACGATTCCCTCTGTTTGGAAATCATACACCCACAATGACATAACCACCAGATTTGCTTCTGTACTTATGCCACGTCATTAAACATACCAGCTGAGCGTGGCCCATCAAATGAAGATGATTCCTGTCCGTTACGGAATATTTTGAGTGTTGGGTATCCAGTGACACTATAGCGCTTGCAGGTGTCTGCATTATCAGAGCAGTCCACCTGAACACAGAGCGTCATACATCCATAAACCGCTGAAGAACATCACACGAGGAGCCTTCATATCGAGCACTAAGACCAGTTTGCAAAACTATCAACATAATCTGCTTTTGCCTGTGCTGGTGATTACCGCATGCAATGATTCACTTAATATGGAAGACTATACAGAGAGAGAGAACTACAACAAACCATACAAATACCCTGGTATTTGAAATAAAATAATGTTACGATAAAATGTTTTTAACAAAATAAAAATCACACACACGTTAACGTTTTATCTCAAGCTAGTTGCCAAGGCAATGTTATGTTTCTCATTTTCATTCATAGTTTAATTTAATGTAGTAAAACTAAAATTGAAATAAAAAAATTATTTAAAAAAAAATGACAAAATGACTACAGCTTTCAAATGGTGAAAAAAAAAAAAATTCAAAATATGAATAAAAACTATAATAGTATCTCAATGATACTAAAATAACACTGATAGAGGGTTTACAAGCTTGAATTTGTTTAAAGTATTTACATTTGTTCTTCACTACTTAAAAGTGCTAATTGAGCTGTTGTCTAAATCAGAAGGATGGACTTATGGATGATTAGCTTATGCTTTTTTTGTAATAATAAACCATGATTCACAACAGATATTGAAAGATTAAAATAGCTTGGTTATAAATTTGTTCTAACTTTATTTGTGCAATCTTACAATATTTGTGACTATACTTAATAGCTACAAAATAGTACATATTTATATTCATCCTGGGGCATTATAATATTTATCCTGGGGCAATGCCTTGCCCCATTGACTTCCATTGTAAGATCATTACTGCAAGTAATTTTTGTTTTCATAAATGTGTGTATTAATTGGCAGCATGCAATTATACCTTGGCTAAAGTTACTGTTCCCTTCAGGCGTGTAGCAGCGGTTTCAAACTCCGGAGCAAGTTTCTTACAGTGACCACACCTGAGAAGAAAACAATCAGAAACGACCTAACAATGTTTTCTCAATACGCTTGGCATTAAAGCGGTCAGCTGTATTGAGGTACCATGGACAGCGCGCGCCATCACACGCCAGCAGCACGAGTTGTAAACGCACGCAGACCTTCTCGTTATTATTATTTAACAACAAAATGTTCTTAGTGTAAATGAATGATTATTCTCTTACCACGGGGCATAAAACTTCACCAGCAGGGTCTCGTGCTCAGGCGCGATGTAATCGAAGTCTGCGTCTTTGAGCTCGAGCACATCACCGCGTCCACGCGCCGCCGAGCTCCACACACAGAGAGCTAACACACACAAAACCCCGCGCGGCATAAAACTGTCCATCAAGGCAGGAATATGGGATAATTTACTATTTACAGAAACCTACACTAAACTAAACAAACACGCATAACCAACCGGGCGGTTTCCACCGATGTGCTCGTGTGAGGGGCGGGACCAAAACACCATCGTGTCACTGAAGAGAGCGGTGATTGGCTAGTAATACAGCTGATGAGATGTAAAACGCTCATTGGTGGATTGCTCTGCCAATCAAAGTTCCTCCTGGGATATTGGTTTATTGCGGTCAGAATAAAAAATAATATTCGACACATTCTTGATAATTTACAATTGAATAATTTATTTGATAGATTCCTTCGGATTTAATATGTGCAACCTTCATATAATTATTATGAAACCATATTAATAATTAGACTGTAATTTTTAAATTATTAATGCCCTTGGTTTGATTGAGGCAGAAACATATTTACATCCCCAAGAAAAATGTAACACTAACTCCACAATTAATGTCTTACTACTGTATTAAGCTTGTGTATATAAATATGTTTTTGACCTAATTTCTTAATATTACACAGTGTTTCTTTTGTTCAAGTACTTCAGGAAAACCGATTTAAAGTGTTGTTTCGCGTCAGGTCCAGCCTGCACCTGGTCAAGTCTTATTGCTCAGCACATTTCTAATGTCTGGTTCATCTCGTGCCGGACTGGATCTCTGCGTCCGGTTGGCTTGTGTGATGTAACTTGCTGGATTTTTGGAACAACTTAATGAGGTCTTGAAAGCGCTCCAAAACCTACGGAGAAAGGGGAAATATGGGAAATATGACTGGACTTCATGAAAGGTTACCGCACACTGCTGAGGAAAATGTTTAAGATCAAGACGTGAATCTCAAAAAGCCTGTCTAGAACATATTTTACCCCTAAATAAAAATCAATCTGATTTCGCATTCGAGTCCATTTTAGGGAAACGCTATGATTTGAAGTACATGTTGCTCTCTAATTTTGATTTCAGGGTGAAATACGAGCTGGACATGATCTTTGGTGAGGAAAAGCAAACCTCGTTGGCTGATTTGTTGCCAAGCTGGGCTGCGATGGCATGAAATGTGTCCGGCTTGGCTCCTCTCTGCTGACAGGTGGTCAGTATTACACGGTCTGCCTCCCTTTTATCACACAAAAACATTCATGTCATACCATAAATATAGACATTTAAACATCTGCACAGCTACACAATAAACAGGGTTGCGTAAAATACTGAAAAGATGCTTTGGTTTCCTGGTTTGGTTTGAATAAAACAGGATTTTGAATTGAAATTTAAGATGGAAAAACATAAAGAAATGACTGGTCTGTAACTAAAAGAAACTGTCACACATTTTAATTATAAGCAACAATATATAACACATATGGACTAATGGATTCACTACCGTTGAAAGTCTGGGATTGGTATGATTTTATGCTCACCAAGGGTGGATTTATTTGATCAACACATTATAAAGTACAAATGGTGAAATATTACTGCAACTTAAAATAACTATTGTCTTGAAAATATACTTTATTCCAGTGATCAAAGCTGAATTTATCATCATCATTACTCCAGACGTCATGATCCTCCAGAAATCATAATAACATGCCGAACATTTCTTTTTATTATCGATGTTGAAATCACATAATATTTCTGTGGAAAGGGTCATATTTTTTCCAGTATACTTAGATGTTTATAAATGATTTATCTGAAATCTTCTACATTGTAAAAATCTTGACCGTCACTTTTGATTGCAGCCTTGCTGAATAAAACTATGAATTTAGTTAAAAACATTGCTGAACAGATGTAGAGAACACGCCGATCAGACCCATTTCTCTCGATAGCATCTTTAAACACTTACATTTTCACTAAATTTCCCATTTGAATTTTGCTATCTCATTTAGTTTCAGGAGTTGAACTTAAGTTTCAAGGGTCTTTCCAATTCAGTTCTGAGCTGCACGCAACCCTGATAACAGCAAAATAAATATTTCTGAAACTACATGATTTACATAATATAGCACAACATTTCTAACCTCGTCCAGAGGACTACTTTATTCCCATTCGGTGTGCGAGAGATATTCTTGGCACAGACTGAGCTTCCCGTGGCATTAAATGAAGACCGTTCACGGTTCACCGCCTCCTTTTTTAACTTGGCCTTGTTCTTTTTTGTTTCTATCTAAGAGAGGATTAGATTATGATTATGTGGTATGCATACAATTCAGATGGCTTGAGATCTTTGTAGACATATATAAGAAAAGTTCTCTTCATGTATTACCTGAGCATGCTTATCTCTTTTTCTTCTATGTTTAATGGCTGGCTCTCTTTTTGTATCTGGTAAGACAGTTCTGATTGGTCGACACGCATGGTTTCCTTCCAAGCCCTGAATGGTTTCCACATTGTCTGCATGATCCTCATCTTGCCCTTGTTGGTATAGCTGCTTAAAAAATTCCCAGAATTCCTCCAGCAAGTCAGTGTGATCACGGAACAGCAATGTTATTTGAGCTTTCATCTGGGAAAAAAAAGAGATTGATCAATTACCAGAATAAGAGCAAGCACTGCTCATGCCGATTTTGAATACCTCTTTAACGTCATATAGATCCTGTGACCTCCTTGTAGGATGTGCACCACCTTTCTGTAGACATCTGACTGCTCTCCAAAGTACACTCCAGCTGGCGTAGAAACCGTCTGCTGCGCTCAAACGCCTGCTGCTCTGCCAGCTAAACCACACATTAGGAAGAGCATCATGAAACCTTATGTGTGCTATATTTAGCATATGAGACGAGAGTATTGTGCTCTACCAGGCCACACTCTCTGGCTTGATCTGGATGCAGGAAGGCAGCGAAATCCCGAAGCAGCTCGGGCCAGTCGCTCAGCACAGGCTTGAGTCTCGTCAGCAGCTCTAGTGATGTGCGACTTTCTGGATCTTTCTCAAACTGTGACAGAACACACAGGAACTCGTCCACCTTCCCAGGCACCATCTGCAGCACCTCATACACCTGGAGAAAAGACAGACTGAATATTAGACCGATTGACCTGTTCACAACGAACGTTAATGTTTGTGTGCATTTGAGTATTTCTTGCCTTCTCTAGGTAAGCCTGGGCAAAGGCCACATCTTTAGCATCTCTGTACGGATCGTCATCAGATGCATCATCGTAAATGACCAAAGGGCTCTCCACAGAACCTGTGACTCGGTTTACATTTACAAGGACATGGCACACTAATAAACATTTCTGTATATGTATCTACTTAACTATTACAACTAATGTTTCCGCTACAGAATTCACAATCAAATCGTTTAAACTCACCTGCAGGTTGACGGTTTGATTTTCCATCGACTAATCTTCCTTCGTTTTCAGATCTCATCTTTGTGGCCAGATGTGAGAATTTCTCAATGCTTTTCTGGTGTTTACAAACAAACATCTCATCAATATAAAATACATGAACAGGAACTGCTATTACTGGGTGAATCTTATTAAAACAAGCCCCTAAGGTAAAAATTAGATATATATTTAGCATAGAAGCCTATTTTGAAATATTATTGTAAAGTTTTTGCATTGTAACAAACATATACTTTCATAACAAATTCTTCTTATAACATTATGTAGACTTTTTTTATTTTCTTTGTAATTCCCAACAGATAGGATGCTTAAATACTTATAATATACCAAATAATATAATATATATATATATATATAAAATGATTTAAAAATAAAAAGGCAACTGTATATAAAACTTTCATTCATACATTTTATTTAATAATAATATCAAATACCAATAATACAACTTTTGTATTACAGTAACTTTTTATTCAGTATGAATGTCTCAAAGAGGATAAAAATGATCTGACCTGAAGCTCTGGCGTAATCAGGACATCTGAAACATCTCCACCTGTCTTCTCCTCCATCCCCGTATCGCTGCTTTGTCTTTCTGTTGTGTTCTGCTCCTCTAGTTTCTCTCTGTCCAAAACCATCTCCATGTCAGTGTCTTCCCCCTCAACGCTGGGCGTGGGGCTCCCGGAGGATTCAGAAAGTGTGAGAAACAGCTCTCTGGGGTCCTTCTCATCACACTCTTCCACCTCGTTCTCAATCAATTCTCCATCATCACAACTCAGCTCTTCCTCTGCTGCTGTGCTTTCTTGTAAGCACTCGGTAGGAGCATCATGAACGGATGCCATCTTTGGTGGACTTCCTTGTGGCCCATCAGTGTTTGCAGTTCTCCTGGGTTTAATCTTTAGAGCTGATGAGCGTTTCGAGGTTTGATCTTGTCCAGCTATCTTATGGCCAAGACTGCTGCTTGCAAGTACAAAGCCTGGAGGAAGGAGAAGAACCCGATTTAGAGGTTTTTGATGTATTTGAGCTAGACCACCAGAGTCCCTCTGTACAACTTTAAGCAGAGTGCCACAACACTGACTAACGCGGTCTTTAGCCAATGCGGTGCTGGATGCATTTATGATGGTGGTGGGACATTTTAAAGTGTTGGGAATCAGAGGTGGTTGAAGAGTAATTATGAGGTTAGACCCTCTTGGTTCAACAGTAGAGGAGAGTATTTGTGCAGTTTGATTCATATGCCCTAAAGAACAAGGATTCAGCTCTGGTGCCAAAGCAGCAGGTAAAGTGATGATTACGTCCCTCTGGGTTGCACCAACTTGAGCTCTCCGTGGAGAACCAAAGACGTCCATTGGTGTTCCTACAGCATTTTTCACAGGAACAGTCCTTGAAGAGCTCAGTTCAGGAGTGACTCGAGCAAGCGGTAAAGTGACGACTGCTCCACCTGGGTTTTGTCCCATCGGAGGCATGTTTGACACGTTAGATATGAAAGGCCCATTCATAGCTCCGATTCCAGACACACATGCGTGGATTCGGTTCTGGCCTCAGAACCAGTGCGAGATGAGGTTTTGAAAGTGATGGACTTGGAACTGTGATCGTTTTAGGTAAAAGGGTTGGTAACTGGTTCAGAAACACTTTTAGTTCCTCAGCTGATGGGGAGGTTTTAAAGGCTTGGTGGATTTAGCAGTCTTGTCGTTTTCTTTTGCAGGAGCCAGGTGAAGATTCAAGTGTC
Organism: Gymnocypris eckloni scoliostomus; assembly: GCA_027564155.1. NCBI lineage: Eukaryota > Metazoa > Chordata > Actinopteri > Cypriniformes > Cyprinidae > Gymnocypris > Gymnocypris eckloni. The sequence continues at coordinate 27,712,646 of CM050421.1, forward strand.
TGAGCAAGGTCCTCAGGAAGGCTGGGAGGGTAACGCATGCCTGGAGAGAGGCTACAATGTGCGCTTCTGGACATGGAGACTCGGTGGCTTCTTCTGCAGAATTGGCAGTCTGGGAGTTTCCAGTTGGTTGGTTAAACATTCTTACAAGCTCATAAATGCGCTTCAGGTTTTCTAAAGAAGAGAAAGGTTAGACATTACACATTAAACATGCTTACCATTTAGGAGCAATAAATGAAGAACAGAAGGACTGAAATTACAAAAACAGAGCAAGATTATAAGCAGTTATTACCGAGAGCCAATTAGGCATGAGGCTCTTTCTCTCTCTCCACCGGGCGCTGGTCAGAAGGACTGACCCTCTTATAAGCCAAAGACATGGGAGGGCATTTTCCAGTCACAAAGTATGTCTAAAAAACATTGTGGAAAAACATCCCATTTACCACTGTCCAGTGAAATCCAGACATTTCGGTAGCATCTGTGATTCATTCACTCACCCTGATGACATTGGGAAAGGGCTTATGACACGCATCCCGGATGTGTGAATTTAAACTGATAAAGCTCCGAGCAGCAAGCAGATAGCGACAAGTCATCTGCAGTGGGTTTAGGGTACCTCTTAAATGCTTATGACCTAGAACAACAAGACTAAGAAGACAGAGAAATAACATCAGTCAACAATGTGGTTTGAGTATCTTTTATAAGAGTGTGCAAGGATTCAGGCTGATGCATGATTGCAGTACCAATCTTCCGCTGGAGTAAATGGCCCTTTGAATCTAGAAGGACGCAGTTGGATTGTAGGAAGTATCTCTGGGTAGAGAAACACCGGTCGAGTCACCATAAGCCAGGCCAAAGGAGCAGGAAACTGACATCCTACCCAAAACAAAAACATGCAGAGAGTAAAACGATTCATTCTAAAACATGTACATTAATAATTGACAAAATGTTAGTTTTTTAATTTTTGGAATACACTATACGACTTTCACCCTGATTTCCCCCGATACAGATTGGATAGTAGGGCTGTGCGATATGACGATATATATCGGATGGACGAAATAAAAAGTCTATCGTTTCATATTATGTTCTATCGTTTATATCGTGTTGTCTACGGTAAAACCTTTTCATCATTTGAGTGACTGTGATCTTTATACGCCGCCCACCATGAGACGTAAAGAAGACACAGAACGACCACAAAACCAGGAGCTCGTTACTAAACGAGGACTACATCTGTAGCACGGTCACGCGTTTTTAAGCACTGCAGTTTTAAAACAACCGATTTTAAGCCGTTGAAAATCAAACACCTCCTATATATGTGCGCCGTCTCTTTCTGTGTGAGAGGAGCACCTTTTCTTTTGAACAATTACATAAACACACTTATATGCGTCAGAATCCCGTCTTTGCAAGTATCTTCGTTAACACAGTGATTTAGGTCTTAAGAGAGTAAACAGCAGAAAGAGGAAACACAATGTAACAGTGTATTAGATCCGGACTTCACTCTTAAAGGGAAGCGTTCCAATATTCGTTCATGTTAATCATAACACACTGCTAGAACATCTCTCACTGCCTCGACTAAATCACTTTTGTAACTTTAATCAGAATAAATAACAATAATAATGATATATTTATAATATGTATAGAATCTATACATAATACGTGTTAATTATATCTATCATAGATAGATATATATATAATTAAAACAGTGAAGACTAATTAATTTACACAATGTATGTAGCGCTTTCTTATTTATTGTAGTTTTTGTCCTATTGCTTGCAATTAGTTTCTTATCCTTATTTCATCACTGACTGTTTATGTGTGATATAAAATTTGTCATATCGTGATATAAGATTTGGTCACTGGGGTTCCCTATTGGATAGGTTGTCAGTTAGATTTGACCCTCCTCTTCATAGAAAATCACATCACTGGCTCCCATCAGTACAGGCACATGGCTTCTTTACCATATTTTCAGCCGATTTTAGAATGCATATTGTTTTCATTTTCGACCAGATGATCCAAGCAACGGTAGCTGAAGGATCTCAGGCTGCCTGGCAGACATCTCTGCTTGGATGACAACTTTAAAATCATCTATGATCCTCAACCTGGCAAAACTGAGCTCTGGTTTTCCTGCAACCACAAACTCAGAAACCATGATGCATTCACGATTCAGTTATGTTGTAGTGTAATGCAGCCTTTTCAGCTTCAAAATCTTGGTTTGTAATCTTCTACTACAACCTTCAAAGAGCACATTGCAAAGACTGCTCGATCTGTGCAGGTTTAACACATCAGAAACTATCAGGCATTTAGACAGTGAGATCATGCGTGCACAATGATGTGTCCAGGCCCATGTTTAGATCATTTCTAGACATGGACTACTGCTATAGGGTCTCCTTTGGACTGATCTAGTTCCTCCAAACACAATCAAACCTCTGAAAATGCAGGCTTTGAGAATGCTGGTGAAGCCATGGTCTTCAACGAGCCCAAAAGAACCCATGTTACACCTCTCTTTAGCTCCTGCAGAGTGGCGATGGGAAGAAATAGAGAGGAATTTCAAGACACTGATGCTTGCATATAGAACAACCACAGGCTCAGCACCCACTGTCTACTTCCACTCACTTACTGTCTCCAGACCTTTAACATCCCTGCCAACAGAAGTTGAGATCTGCTAGTGAGCTGCACGTGCTGGGACAAATCACAGAGAGGCTCAAAATCACTCTCCAGAACATTCTCTTTCACCTCCTTAATGATCTTCCCACCCCCATCCGGTCTACTTGACCTGCTGGATCTGCTTCAAGCAACAACTGAAAACTCATCTCTTTCAACTCTGACTTGACTACATAAAAAAAAAAAAAATTATTTCACTTTTTCAAAATCTTCATCTTTCTTTATATCTTGCTCCTTCCCTTGCTAGCTTGTATTTATTTGAACAATGTCTGAGACTTGGATCCTTACCTAAACACTTCCTCTGTATGTTTGCCTCTTCAAGATTATATCAGTTTATGTACTCAACCGATATTGTAAGTTTGGATATTTTCCCGATAAAGCGTACCATAAATGATAAATGTAAATGTAAATGTAAGATATTATATATTATTATTATTAAGGTTGTCAGTTAATTGAGTCACATACAATTATACAGAGAAATCATGCAGTGAAATGTGTTCTCTGCATTTCCATCCAAATGCACACACACACACACACACACAGTAGTGAACACACACACACACACACACACACCTAGCATTGGACACACACACACACACACACACACACACACACACACACACACACACACACACACCTGGAGCAGTGGACACTGTTCACTCCACACACACCTGGAGCAGTGGACACACACACACACACACACACACACTGGTAACTTTATACAAGATTCACTGCTTTTTGATACACTGAACTATATTAACATTTACTATAGAACCATTATTTCAGAAACATCTAAATAAATACATCTCTATTAAATGATTGTATTATGCAGCGATCTCAGTTTGAGTATAGTTCTGTGTAATCATAGAACCACCGCTGTCAGCAGTTTTAGATAATTTAGACAAAAACATTTTAATAATTCTGGATAAAACAGTTAAGAAATGCAATAAAATACGATGTTTTGTTTGTTATAGTTATTTCAATATTCCAGAGAATATTATTCAGTGAATTATTCTTCACTCTTTAGTCTATTAAACAGATTATAAACCTAAAACTGTAGTTTAACATGAAGTTGATATGACTTCTGTCCTTTATTTTCTTCATTTGAACACATTATTTTGCTTATTGTTAATATCTTTATAAATAAAATGTTTTTATTACTGAATATTCTCCATAATGCCAGGTGGCTCCTGCAGGGACTCTTCTCTTCCTCTTCTTCCTCGTGTTCTTCTTCTTCCGGACCCCCTAATTCATCCTGAAACTACAGGTGATACAGAACAGGTTCAGCACAGAGGAAGAAACACAGACACGTGTTCTAAGTAAAGATAGGTCTTAACAGTTGAACTACTTTTGACTAGTAGGGCCCCATTTATTTTCCATTTGGATGGATTATTTAAATATTAATAATCAAAAAGCGTGTCTAATCAGTTGAATTCATAAAGCAATATCTGATGATAGTTTTATCAAATGGTGAAATGTTCATGAACTATGAGAGCAGCTCTGGAGATGAAGTTTATAGTGAGGTGGAAGTATGTGTGTATAAGACAAAACCACACCATTCATTCACTTCATATTTCCTTTTTGCACTTTAATATTCACATGTTACTGTATTCTGCAATTCCATCCAAGTTTCCACATCATGGAAATCAAAGGGCCCTTATTTGACAATTTGAAACTATATTTTATTAGGGATGTGTGAGACTTTAAGATCCTTACTGTGTCAAATATCTCCTCCATCAAGTCATTGACTTCCTTTTCTGAGTAACAAAGGAAAGAAGGTGATTAGTATCTACAGCACAGATGTTCTGCCAATCCTCTCTCAAATGAACTCACTGGTAATGCGCACTGCCTTGTCATTCCTATAGTCCTCCACATCAGGCTCATCAATTTCAGCCAGAAAATTGTACTCTGGGTCTCTTCATCATCACCCTCTCTGGCAAGACAGCATTTTTGAGAAACACATAAAACTAAGGATGCACATACAGAGGTCAGCCTGTTCATTCTCCTAATAATAAAAAGGGTCATGAGCTAATCTGTTGAATATTCTCTGTCCTCGGGGATAGAGCCAAATTAAATGGTCTGGAGTGAATGTCAGGAACTATTAGAGCAACTCTGGAGATGAAGTTTATGTGTTCATGTCCTTATAAAGTGATCGGCATGGCATGAAATGTGTCTCTAAAACCGCACCATTCACTCTAATGGCAGAACATGTAGACTTCAGTTTTCAAGTAACAACAGGTGAAGAAAAATCACAATAACTACTGTACATGATCCATTCCACTTTGATAATACAGAAAATCAAAGGGCCCTTTTACAAAAACATTAAGCAACACAATAAGTTTCTTCAACCTTTGTAATAAATATGCTCCTCCATCAAGTCATTTACTTCCTTTTCTGAAGGATCATAAGACAGGAAGACTGGCAATAATAATGCTGAAAAAACAGCTTCACAGATGATCTGCCAATCATATTCTCTCATGTGAACTCACTATGCGCATGCCTTGTCATTCCTATAGTCCTCCACATCAGGCTCATCAATCTCAGCCAGAAAATTGTACTCCGGGTCATCTTCATCATCACCGTCACCGTCCTCTGGCAAGAAATATGTTTTTGAGAAACACATATACACACACACATCCATGATAATTATTTCAGCCAGTCAGTACCTTCATTCTCCATATTTGAACTCATGATGCCCTGCACACACACACATTCTCTGTCCTCAGGGTGGAGCACACACACACACACACACCTGGAGTGATGTCAGTGGCAGACACACACACACACACACAGAGGGATGTTTCTCACACACCTGGATCGTGTGGACACACACACACACACACAGGCTCGCCTCTCCATTAGCACACTGAGACTCTAATGGCACAGAGAGATTAAAACACACACACACACACACACATTAAGCAACACAATAGTTTTCACACACACACACACACACATGCAGCATAGTGGAATGACACACACACACAGACACCTGAGAGTGGACACACACACACCTGATGCTGAACACATCCAGCTTTACATCACACACACACAAATGTACACACACACACACACACACACCTGGACATTTATATATATATATATATATATATATATATACACACACACACACACACATATATATATAACACACACACACACACACACATATATTTTTCAAATGATAATAACACACACACACCTGGCAGTTTCTGATTTGACCAACACACACACACACACACACACAAATACCTTGGTTAGCAATGGACACACACAGAGAGGAGAGATGCACCTGATATGACTCCATGCAGTCAGGGCCGATGGCCAGCTCCTCGTCCACCGCATGGAGTTTCTCTAAGAAGATGCAGTCTGGTGGGGCCCTGGAGGGGGCCGGCGGTGATACCGGGGGTCCCATTGGGGTCACAGCCACTGTCAGGTGCCTGGATCTGCGAAGGTTCTGTGGAAATGCATAGTAATTGATTTGTGCGTGTTTTGAGAGTTTAAAACATTTTAATATCATCTCTGATTTACACTTCTGCTTCTAGCGTGAAACATTTTTCATCTTGTTTGGCAATAATTGCGGTTTGGTTGAGATGATGGTTTCTTTAATTGGAAAAAGCAGAGGTCATGAAGTTATTCCAGGGCAAGAACCCAGTGGAGGATAGAAAGAAAGTAATGTTTTTTCAGCAAGGATGCATTATACTGATCCAAAGTGACAGTAAAGACATTTATATTAAATGATACAACATTTCAATTAAGTGTTGTTCTATAAAATTGCATTCATCAAAGAATCTTGGAATCTTTTTAAAATAAGCTGAAGCAGCACAATTGTTTTTTAACATTGGTAATAATAAGAAATGTTTCTCCCTTGATAAACAAATGAACATGTTACAAAGACTTTCAGAAGGATCATGTGACACTGAAGTTATGATGCTGAAAATTCAGCTTTGCATAACAGGAATAAATTACATTTTAAAATATATTTAAAAAAGTTGTTTTCAATCGCAAAACATAAAACAAATAAAAAATCAAACTTATCAGTCTGTTAGGAAACCTGTAGCCAGGGATTCAGTGAGTGGGTCGACGGAAAGAAAACAATTAATAAACCAAACAGAAGTTTCAGTTTTGTGTAACTCTATATTTAATTAACTTACAACTCCTTTCTCCACAACCTCCTTTAGTTTAGAGCGGGTCATCTTGGGTTCCTGAGAGACAAATATGTAGTTGTGATCATGCTCATAATTAAGCGGCCTTGATCATGATACAGGGTTAACCAGCAGTCAGTCACTTTCCAGCAGAGCGGATGATTGCAGGACATTTATACTCACAAATACAGGAATGGGTTCAGTTTCACTGATAGCAGCTTTCATCATGGCCACGACATGCTCATTGGTGATCACCTCCTGCAAATGGACAGTAAAGATGCGGAGCATCTCGCTGAATACAAAGTCAAAGGGATGAGCACAAAAGGCTTTGTATGCCTGAGGAAAGATTGGTACCTTGCATCTTGAGGAACTAGGGCAATAATATCTGCACAGGGCTTGAGGAATCAGTCCATACTCACATGAATGATGCTACGAACATTCGCAGAGGTCAGGTTATGTTGTCGAGATTTATTTTCCAGTTCTCTGTCCAGCTCTTGGTCAATCTCCACCTCTGGTTGGATTTGATCTCCGGCTTCCTTCTGCTGAGCTTCTACTTCACTGACCGCGTCTCTCTTCCTCCTCAAACCTGTCCTTCTGCCCAGTGTTCGTGTTCCACTCTGTTCCGTGTCTAAGAGAACAATATGGAGGATCATTATTCTACACACTTCAGACTGTTTACAGGATTTCACCAGTACTCCAAAAAAATACAAACTTGAGGCTTTGGAATATTCAAAAGCACAAGGTTTGGAGAATTTGAACCATGAAAAATATGCATTATTTTTGCATATTTCATTGCATTTTATTTGTATTTTATTTTTTATTCCTTTCCACTGTCCACTGAGCGGACCTGATTTGATTTACATTTCACTTCTGATTATACCCTGTATAATTTATTATGTGACAAATAAAGAAACCTTGAGCATTATACGCATTATGATGTACAATTATTATTATAACTACTATCATTTTTTTGCAGTACAACTGCAACTTGCAAAGCTTTTTTCTTTTTATTAGGCCTAATATTATTATATTACATTTCATCATGTTCCTAAAACACCGATGGAACCCATTACCCAGCATCAGAGAAAAATGAACATGCAAATGCGTTGATCAATTATTTAAATATTAATTCCCACAGTAACAATATAGTAATATATACTAATGCTAATAGTAATATATTTACATTGTAATGGAAGTAAAATAAAGTAAATAAGGGTTCAATTGACAGAAAATCAGTGAATCTCTACTCTGCAAGTGCCATTTTAATTTCAACGTTTTTATTATACATCTACATTTTTAACTCAGGCTCATGATTAGAGATCGACCGATATATCGGTTTACCGATATTTTTCCCGATATTTAAGCATTTTACCATAATCGGTTTTGAAAAAAACCCCGATATTTTTATTTTTTTTGTCACACACAATTATACAGAGTATAACCAGCAGTGAAATGTGTTCTCTGTATTTAACCCATCCAAGTACACACACACCTGGAGCAGTGGACACACACACACACACACACACACACACACACACCTGAGCAGTGGACACACACACACACACACACACACACACACCTGGAGCAGTGGACACACACACACACACACACACACACACCTGAGCAGTGACACACACACACACTTGAGCAGTGCACACACACACACACACACACACACACCTGTAGCAGTGGGGACACACACACACACACACACACACTTGGAGCAGTGCAAACACACACACACACCTGTAGCAGTGGGGACACACACACACACACACACACACACACACACACACACCTGGAGCAGTGGACACACACACACTCTCTCACTCACACACACACACACACACACACACACTTGGAGCAGTGCACACACACCTGTAGCAGTGGACACACACACACACACACACACTTGGAGCAGTGCACACACACACACACACACACACACACCTGGAGCAGTGGACACACACACACTCTCACACACACACACACACACACACACACACACACACACACACACACCTGGACAGTGGACACACACTCACTCACACACACACACACACACACACACACACACACACAGACAGACACACACACACACACACACACACACACACACACACACAGACACACACACACCTGGAGCAGTGGACACACACTTTCTCACTCACACACACACACACTCACTCACTCACACTACTCACACACACACACACACACACACACACACACACACACACACACACACACACACACACACACACACACACACACACACACACACACACACACACACGCACACACACACACACACACACACACACACACCTGGAGCAGTGGACACACACACACACTCTCACTCAATTCAATTTGACATGAAAATGTTAATTTTCAACAGTTGTTTGTTGTTGTTAAGATGACTGAAAGTGAAGAATGGACTTCACTCTGTTCTTTATGTACTTTATAACAGTGAATAAATATCGGTTCTGCATATCGGTTATCAGGTACATAAACATACAAATAATCGGTATCGGTTATAAAAACTCAATATCGGTCGATCATAATCATGATGCTTTTGTGAAATGCACCACTGGTCCATGTATCTGAAATCACTATCGAGGAGAGTCCTTTGAGAACTCACCGCATGTGATGATCAAGGTCTTCTCAACATCATCTCCAGGCTTCTGGATGCATGTAGCATGCTGTTCTTGACCTGATAGCAGTCACACAAATGTGTCTCGTTAACAACATGGTCCAAGATACTGGAATAGCACAGTATTACCACAGTAAACGTGGTAATGCTGCCACTGTCCATGGTACCTTTCATATAGTACTAGTGCGTTCATGAATGAACATAAAAGCGTGTAATTGTAGGCAGCTCCCTGTGTTTTAAAGGGGTCTTACCGGTGCTGTCAGACTGAGGGCTGGAGGCTCTGATGATACTGAAGTGTCTGTCTGATCCTGTAACATCTCTGCTCTCACAAACGTCCTCCGGCTCTTCAGTTCTCGCCTCTTTGCTCTGAGAAAGCCCGCTTTTCCTAGGATTTAATCTCCTTTTCCGGGATTGCTCCATCTCACATTGCCATATTCACACCTGTCGGGATAAATATCACCCGTGCTGTAGAACAAATAATGATGGGAAACTATTTGTTTTAGTCTATATTATAAATATTTGTTTTGGTAAATACATTTTTCGATATCTCGCAAGGGTAACGTTAACGTTAAGCGACAGCAGTTTTCTGGTGTCTGGGACAGGAACGTTACCTTCATTATAACGGTCGTATCAACAGAATATTCCGCCCAATTATAAAGAGTTTGGATGCAATTAGAACTTGAGATCACCACACAATCTGAAGGAACATATAATAGAAATAAATACATTACGATAAAACAACAACAACAACAAACAAACATGCATTTAAATGATTGTCTAGAAGTACAGACTTTGTCTAAAATTCTTTACTGTCTAAAATGTTCATTCAATAACTTTAGAAATAGAGGTAATTTATACATCTGCTTTAAATCACTGTGCTGTTATCAGACATCATTTTATTCTATTTATATTCTAGCAACTTGTAATTTATTTATTCTTAAAACGTGGTGTTCTAAAATGACATCAATTACATTTATTTTAGATTTTGCAAACAACCTCAAGGAAGAAATCTATGGCACATGGCAAATGTGTGTGTGTGTGTGTTGAATTCAGAACCACATTCTAGCATTCTACAAAGAGTAGTAGCTCTATGTGGTTCTGAACCGGCCAATTATAAAGTAGTTTGGATGCAATTAGAACTTGAGATCACCACACAATCTGGAAGGGAACACATATAATAGAAATAAATACATTACGATAAAACAACAACAACAACAAACAAACATGCATTTAAATGATTGTCTAGAGAAATACAGACTTTGTCTAAAATTCACTGTCTAAAAATGTTCATTCAATAACTTTAAGAAATAGAGGTAATTTATACATCTGCTCTGGCGAAGTCACTGTGCTGTTATCAGACATCATTTTCTAGGCAGCACAGGAATAAATGTAATGTTTCAGGTCTGTGTGTGTAAAATGACATGTACAAATGTGTGTGTGTGTGTGTGTGTGTGTGTGTGTGTGTGTGTGTGAGTGTGAGTGTGTGTGTGTGTGTGTGTGTGTGTGTGTGTGTGTGTGTGTGTGTGTGTGTGTGTGTGTGTGTGTGTGTGTGTGTGTGTGTGTGTGTGTGTGTGTGTGTGTGTGTGTGTGTAGAGTGTGTGTGTGTGTGTGTGTGTGTGTGTGTGTGTTAAAGTGTGTGTGTGTGTGTGTGTGTGTGTGTGTGTGTGTGTGTGTGTGTGTGTGTGTGTGTGTGTGTGTGTGTGTGTGTTAGAGTGTGTGTGTGTGTGTGTGTGTGTGTGTGTGTGTGTGTGTGTGTGTGTGTGTGTGTGTGGGTGTGTGTGTGTGTGTGTGTGTGTGTGTGTGTGTGTGTGTGTGTGTGTGTGTGTGTGTGTGTGTGTGTGTGTGTGTGTGTGTGTGTGTGTGGATATCAGTGAGCAGCAGAGTGGAGCAGGAGCAGGAAATGGTGAACCCGGAACAGAGGGATTATTAAATGCTTGAGGGAAATTATTTGTGCTCCTCTCCGCTCACATAGGCTACTCTGCCGGACACCGCCACACAAATGTGCCTTTTTGTTAATGACTGTCCTACTACAGGATTAGTTCAGGAACAGGAACAGCTCACTACCATTTAAAGACACTGTAACAGTCTGTCAGGCAATTGTAGTTGTGTTATTTATCAATCAATTTCTTAAATGATCCTTTGACTCTGTTCTGGCCCGCCGATGTCAAACTTACTTGCCGACCCCTGTGGCCTGGTGTCAAGAGCATCATGGTCTTCAGGAAGCTCTTTGCAGTGGTCTTGAAGTCCTTCCTCCTGCACATCAGCAGCTTCAAAGACCTCCAGCTCCAGTCAGTCCAGAATCAAAAAATGTAACTTTTTCACAATATAAAATTTATTTTAGATGCACCTTATTTAGTGTACTTGCCATGTTGTAAATGTTGTTGTAATCAATGTTGCTTTGTTGTACAGGTGGCAGTGAGAATTGCCAGAAAGCCAAAGAACATGAAATACATCAACATTGCAAGAAGGCAATGCTTGCATTTTATTTTTTTCACTGCAAACATACGGACAATTTGTCGACAAATGTCCTTATTTGGGAAGCACCTCCATCTAACAGTGATCTTTCTTCTAGTCTGGTCATTAGAGGTCGGCCTGTTAATCCTGGTCAACGCTCCAGAGATCATTCAGCTGCTGGACTGGCCGGACCAGCCTGGATATTACAGCATGGTCATGGAGCGTCCCTCTCCCTGTGAAGATCTGTGGGACTACTTGAGGCATCATGGTGGATCAGGTGGATGAAAAGCCTCCCCAAAACCTGCCCAAATCCAGCCTATGTCAAAACAACAATTAAGAAATTAACTGATACCTTCTAAAAAACACATGCATTATTTTCAGTGTCGGCACTCAGAATAAGCCCATTTTAATGCTAGTGGAAGTGATCGGAAGCAACCTAATTATTTCACACTCGTTCATGCACACAAAACTGGGCTATTCATTGCTACTGAACGATAAATAACAACAATAATGCGCTTACCTTCGTGTTGCACTTCAGACAGAACTACAGCATGCCTTTCGTGAAGCAGGCTACAGAACTTTGCAATGCAAAACTAATGAAGTCCAATAGCTTTCTGATGCAGGAGTTTCAGATTTCATTGATCTGTTATATTGAGTTATATTGATCAACCAAGATCCTTTGAGTCATTTCCCTCCACAGGGGTAATTCACGTTGAGTCACTCTCCACTCTTTACCCTGTAGCCTAATCTAGGCTATATTCAGGCCACTGTTATCACTTGAATATACAGCTGTAGGCTACATTTAAAATCTGATCCCATATCGCGCTAAATCTGCTGATGATTGGCTAAATGTGCGGCTGGCGAAATCAACAGCATCAGCCGACTCTGCAGTAGGTGTGTGTTTATGCACACTTGGGTTTAGTTTTTTAGACTATACAGTTTAGATGTTTGAAAACCACCAAACCAGACAAAATTGTGTCCACCCGCCCAAACCATTTTTTACCTGCACAATCAAATTAAAAACTGTCTGTAGGGCTTAATTAGTCTCCTCATTTGATATGCTGTTTGTCAACTTGGACCTCTGAGAATGTTTCTTGCGGGCTAGTTTTCAAAGTTAACACCGTATGACAAATTTCCATTAAATAGGTTTCTGCAGAGACTAAATGACTGAACATCTATCTGTGGAAAAGTAGGCTACTTACTATAATGAGGTGATTTGTCTCTATTATGGAAATAATGAACTGTGTCTGGATTCAAGAATACAGGTTCCTCACCATTCGAATAAGGATTAAAAAATAAAGTACACAAAAATACTTGTAGCTACATTTATGCAGTTACAAAGACAACACACAAAAGCAAATACACCCCTACTTTCTCGAGCGAGGTCATGTGATTTAATACGTGTCTATATAAAAGCAATTATTTAGGATATATTATAAGGAACAAAACATTAATAAAAAAATATACTACTTTATTTGCCAAAGCTATGGATAGACCAGAATTAGTTTAATAGTTTTAAATAACTTACTGTTACTGTAGGCTACACGGTTGCCCGATAGATATAAAGATAACAATAAGGCAAAAACTGTCATTACCAAACTCAGATGATACAAATAAACAGACCAATCTGAATTCTGCACATAATATGTTGCATGGTAGATTTCACGGGTGTTATATCTCTTCTACTGGTCAGTACGGGTTATAATGGCGACTGATAAAGTCTGTTTACCAATGTTTGGTCTAATCAACAGTGCTTTAAAATAGCCTCTAGACTTTAACATTTCAACAATACACACACAACAATAAACATAAAACGAGTACGCCATGACATATGAAATACGTAATGTGACGTGTGTTGTAAAGATGGCGAGTGGACTTCTACTGAGGCTACTACTAGATAGATAGCCTAAAAAGTTATATCATTCAGATGGGCTTCCTGTTATTTTTATGGTATATCAAAAAGTGTACATTTTACCAGTATTTACCATACTTTCAAAACAAATACTAAAATAGGAAAAATATAAAATATGAAAATAAATTAAGATTTTTTTTTTTCTCAGTAAAACACAAGATTGGGTGTTCAAAAAGCCCTTTTCCAAAAAGGTCTGGAAATAAAATCAGGGTCGTCTTAAAGTCGGGTCAATACGGTATATTTCTCCATATTTCAAGCTTTGGCAAATATTGTATTTTTTACAGTCATGCCGATGAAGCAATTTTGAATTGAAATTGAATTGAGAGAGAGAGAGAGAGGAATTTTCAGCGCTCTCTGTGAGGCTTAACTACTTATAAAACTACAATTTTATAGACATTTCACGTTAGTCTTCGTTCGTTTTATTGATAAAGTCACATCGCAGCGCGGACAACAGTTCTGACCGATCGCTTACGTCATCATCTGTCTGTGCGCGCGCGTGCACGTGGGAGAGGAAAAGATAGAGCGTGCTTTCCATTGATCATAATAAAAGGTAATTTAAGTGTTAAAAAAAAGTTGAGTGATAGTTTTACCTTATTGTTTCTCATATTTATTCAACGTCTTTGTGGTTTTGGTTCTTCAGCTGTGGTAGGGTATATCTGCAATGCAATGCAATCTATAAATATCTTCTTGTATTTGTTTATTAACAGATAGAGAAGAGACAGTACATGACAAAATATTTAAACACTAAAAAGATTGCAGTGGAATTTCAGCTCGGCCAATCAAGTGTGAAACTCTAATGATGTTCACCTGCGACTCATCAGAAACATTGAACAATTTAACAAGACCTCGTGTGAATAAATGCAGAATCTGAGAAGCCAGAGCTTTCGGCTGCAGTTGCTTTTGTCTGTGAAGTTTGAGAAATGTTTGCTTGTGGAGCAGCCAGGTTTGAGAACATCATGACACCCAAAGGGTTCTCCTGGCAAAAACTACCACTAACCCCTGGAAGAATCCCAAAATGTACTATTCCTCTAAAGTTATCAATGTCTCCTCGGCTGTGTTGTCAGATAGGAAAAGACGAGGACACCTATAAGCTGTTATCTCCAGAGAGCCCAGAAGAAGAGTCTCCTGGACATCGGCCTCCCACTGGCTCACCGAGCATTTCTGCCAAACTTCGTCTCACCCCTAAACTGAAGCTGAAACGTCTGCCACCGAGGATCTCTCAGACCCTTCGACGTGTGCAGCCATGTCTCTGGAGCACGGTGGAAGGGTCACCACACCTTATGGCTTCCGGACCTTGGCTGCCAGTTCCAGTGTCTTATTCCATAAACCGGGACGGAGAGTGCCGGTGGATTCCTTGACTTCACCAACATCTTCAGATTCAACAAACAATTCCACAAGCAACAGAACGGCTCCGATGGAAAGCTGCAGGACTGTTTCTCACCTCGGAGATCCAAGAGAGAAGGTCTGGAGCTGCTCCTGAACAAACCATTGACTGTCTCGAGGAGTCTTACTCCCAAAACAAAGAACCCTAAACTAAAACTTAAGTTCTAGACAGTAGTAACCAATATCAGCATTAGTATAGCCTTTTGTACTGTGCTTTTTTGACAAAGAAAATTAATTTTAAGTGTCAAAATAAAAGTATTTTAATTCCAGTCCGTGCACATGTTTATTTTGTTGTTATTTACTAGTTTGTTTCTTCAGAGAGGAAGTAAAACCACATTCACACAACCGAGACTCCTGCTTAAATTGGTCTCAAGTATTAAATAAATGCAAACGTTTCAGGGCTGGTTTTGTGCAAAAGTAAAGTTGTGTTCTATACAGCGCTTCACGTTTAAGACTTGAACATCCGCTAACATTCAACTGCTTTAAATTACAGCAAGTTTCTTAACATGTAGTATTTGCACACACATAAAAGATTCAACAACTCTTGAGATGATACGCCACTCTTCCACCAAGGTCCTGGACATTGAAGGACACCGTTACTACAAGTACAATACGCTTTATCTGCGTTAGACCTGCAGTTATAGCTCTGGTCACACCTGCAGCAGGACTTCAGCAGGAACCCAGTGCTATTCAGAATCACTAGAACGGTCTCTTTACTGTTCTACGTTATTGTGACCTTTATTGTTTGCCACCTGTACAACCGTAAATGTCTGTTCCACATCCCTATTGAACAAGCATAAAAACATTTAAACCCTTTCCAATAAAGATATGTAAAGCTTTTTGTTGGGTTTTACAGAATTATCTTTAAAATGCATTATCATGAAACAGGGATGTTTCTTTATATGTTGAAATTGTGTATAATGCATAACAGTGACTGTAAAATATGTACAGGTACATCTAAAAAAAATTTGAATATCATGAGAAAGGTCAATATTTGTGTCACTCATTTCAGAAAGTGAAACGCATATATTATTCATTACACAGAGTGAAATATTTCAAACCTTTATTTCTTGAAATGTTGATGATTATGGCTTACAGATAATAAAAACCCAAATTCACTGTCTCAGAAAATTAGAATATTACATAAGATCAATAAAAAAGGATATTTTAAACAGAAATGTCAGGCTTCTGAAAAATATGTTCATTTCTATGCATTCAATACTTGGTTGGGCCTCCTTTTGCATGAATTACTGCATCAATGCGGCGTGGTATGGAGGCAATCAGTCTGTGGCACTGCTCAGGTGTAATGAAGCCCAGGTTGCTTTGATAGCAGCCTTCAGATCATCTTCTTTGTTGGGTCTGGTGTCTCTCATCTTCCTCTCGATAATACTCCATATATTCTTTATTCTCTACTTCACACTGGACTTCAAGAACATGGATTCTGTGTCTCTCCTCTCTTTCTCCAGACTCTGGGACCTTCATTTCCAAATTAAATGCTAAATTTACTTTCATCTGAAAAGAGGAGTTTGGAGCACTGAGCAACAGTCCAGTTCTTCTCCTTAGCCCAGGTAAGATGCTTCTGACGATGTTTCTGGTTCAGAAGTGGTTTGGTAACTCTTTTCCTGAAGATGTCTGAGCGTGGTGACTCTTGATGCACTGACTCCAGCTTCAGTTCACTCCTTGTGAAGCGCTCCCAAGTGTTTGAATCGGCTTTGCTTGACAGTATTCTCAAGCTTGCGCTCATCCCTGATGCTTTTGAACCTTTTCCTACCTAAATTATTCCTCCCAGTCAACTTTGCATGTAATATGCTTTGATACAGCACTCTGTGAACAGCCCCCCCCCTTTCAGTAATGACCCTCTGTGACTTACTCTCTTTGTGGAGGGTGTCAATGTTCGTCTTCTGGACCGTTGCCAAGTCAGCAGTGTTCCCCATTATTGTGCTTTCAAACAAGAGATACCCACAATTTATACTGTATGGATGTCATTTATTGAAACTCAAATGTTCTAATATTTAGAGATACTGATTTTTGACTTTCATTAGCTGTAAGCTCAGCTCATCATCAAAATTAAAACCAAAAAAGATTTGAAGTGTTTCACTTTAAATGTAATGAATCTAAAATATATGAAAGTTTAACTTTTTGAAATAAGTTACAAGAAAAAAATAAACTTTTTCACCATATTCATTTTTTTTTTTAGATGTACCTGAATTTTAGGTGGGTGAATGGCATAGTTTGAGTTTTGATATTTACACAGACCTGGCAACCCTGCACTCCTGATCGCATTGAGAAACGGCATGCTGAGGAAAGTAGACATTCAGTATGAAATACTAAACTAAAGATCGAGTAAATAATACTGGAGTGTTGGTAGTATGTTATTGAGGACAGCCAATAGGTTTCTTCTCATCCCAACAACAGTGCAAGACTTCCAATGTGACATTTTGGTTAGAAAACCAAACTTTCCTCGCACTTTTTTATTAATATCATAGTCCTTTAACATAATTACAATCTGTTTTTATGAAAATAAGCCCGTAGAAAGAATTCTTTAAAAAGTATATCAAGCCAAGTCCTCTGTAGGTCCAGCTTTCATTTCAAAGATGAGATAAAAAGTAACAGATCTTCTGTAAAGTCTCGGCTCCACTCTGAAGAGCCACGGCGTCCAAATCTTTATTTATGATGGGCACGGGGGGGGGAAAGGTCTGTTCAACATGAAAAGATAAAAGGCTTGAACCTGAACACCCCTATCTGCTTTCCACCGTTCCAAAACGAACCAGTAAAATCTTCAATGGGTTTAAGTTCCCTGTACTTCATGTTACAGTCTGGGTTCACTACCATCAATGGTAAGTACATTACCATGAATCTTTATGGGTGGGCCATTCATTGGGGAACATTAAGTAACCCTCTCCTTTAAGGCAGTCTGTCTTGTTTGTACAGTCTATGCCTGTCTGGATGTAGGTTCTCCAGGCTTAGCCGCCCCCACTGCGCCCGTCCTCACACTTAACCAAACTCTCAAGCTTGAAATAGCCGAGGAGTCCAGTGGTTAGAGAAGGCAGATGCTCGTGTCTCCCAGGCTCCACTGCATTTGAGTCCGGAGAAAGAGTTGTGCCCCTACAGGAGGAAGAGTGTTTGGGCAGGCTGCCCCTGAGTGGCTGGAGAGGATGATTGGCAGGTAGTCTCCAGTGACGTCAGTCGCAGAGGGGGGGCGTTGTTATGCTGGGTGTGTTTGGCATGGAGACGAGGGTTTTCCTCTCAGTCGCTGTCAGATCCTACTGCAGACGCTTTCCGTTTTCTCTTGGAAGCTTTGGGTTTGGAATCCTCTTCCTCCTGGAGAGCAGTCAACAAAGGCCATTTTAAACATAAGAATAATAATATGGCCTTTAGGCTTTCATGATGATGTCATGTTGCACGCGTGGGTTTACCGAAGCGCTGCTGGACGCGCTCTCCTCTTCATTGCTGGGTTGAGGAGCCTTGCGGGATCGTGGCGAGGATGCTGGGGCTTTGCGTCGAGGTTTGTGTTGTTTGGAGGAATCCTCATACTCCTCAGCTAATGAGAAAAGATCACTGAACCTGGCAGAAGAAAAGTAAACGGATAAAATAAGATAAGACTGATCAAGTTAATGATAATCAAGCAAAAAACACACCTCATTTTGTGGGCCTCATCACAGCTGGCCTGAACATGCTGTAGGGCCTGTAATATGGGCGTCTGGGAAAAGACTGATACAACAACAAGAAGAACATTGTTTAAATTAATATAGTGGCATTTTATGCACTGTAGGAGTCGGATGTTGAACTCACAGTTGTTCTTGGTGTTGCTGAGATTGAGTCTCAAACTGTCCAGATGTTCCAGCATCTGTTCTAGGGTCAGCTGAGCCAGTTTACTGCTGGAGCTCCTCAAACTTCACAAAAACACAACATTGTGAAATATTACTGTGATTTTCAATAACGGCTTTCAAATCGAACACATTTTAAAATGTCATTTATTTCAAATTGCTGAATGAAATGATAAAACTTACTGATTTGTGAACAGTAGAATGGTAGTGTATAAACTAAATAAATGTCACATGACTTCATTTTTTTTCCAAATTAGAGAATAATTATTTCAATTCAGTAGATGCAAAATGTTTAGAGCAAATAAAGACTTATTAAAATAATATTTTTCCACATACTTATTCCTAGCATGAACACAGAAGTGTGTTTAATAATTTATTTGAAGGACATTTAATAATAGATTTGTGAAATAAATCAAACCGAAGTAATATTGGCTATTTGCTACTGAGGTTTAAATAAGAGAAGCTGTTAAATATTTTGTCTTCGTGCTATCATATTTGCTAGTCATGACAATGAGTGGGCAGGCAACTGCCCCCCTGGCAAGATCTTCATCATATTGGGTAATTTTACAGTATAAATATTTGAAGAGCTCTTTTCCAAAACGCTATAAATCCATTTTAATAGTTTTCATGAAAATGACTTTTTTTTACCTAGACCCATACATTTTGTTAATATTCAATTTATCCTGTTAAAATGGTCTGTTGGCTCAGTCTGAACATGTTAAACCCCCCCGGGTCCGCACCATCACACTGAGCGGGTCTCGAACCCGGGTTTCCGGCGCGGGAGGCGGGCGCTCTAACTAGGAACGCCAAAGACTACAGCTTTTAGCGTCAGTCGCTAGAGCGCCTCTTTGTGAGGTCAGGAGAGTGAGGTACATTTTAAACAAGGAAATATAGTGATTTGGCATGAAACATTGATGGAGCAGTGAATAGGTTCAGTACACAGCAAAATGGCATGACAAACTAATTTTTTTTTTTATTTGGCGTTTATCGCGTTTTGGAAAAGAGCTCTTCATATCATGTATTTCATGTTTCTCCAGGGCTTTCAATCCACTTGAGCTTGAATCTCAACCTTTGTGTGCTCAGCCCAGGGCCTTAAACACTCCACATCCATCTTTCAGTTCGCAGGGCTGAACATGTCTTTACCTCTGTCGTTTACGGGGCATGTTGTTGTTCTTGATGAGCAGGGCTTTGACGTGCTCTCCCAGCAGGTCGTCGTGTTTCGCTGCCCAGTGCCGCAGGATGCTGGTGGTGAATTGATCCTCTTGGTGATAAGGTCGGCTCAGCACCATCTTCACCATCTCCTCACTCGGCCTTCAGCACAACACAGCAAAAAAAAAGAAAGAAAAAAAGACTGCGTCCCACAGCGGACAAGATTAATAACCATCTGTGTGAAAAGACTTACTTTTCTCTTCGTAACTGCAGCAGCAGGCAGGACAGAGCTTCTGGATGTGCTGTGAGTAGAGAGCGAAGAGGATTATGGGTGGACCGAGTATGTGTAGAGTGAAAGTGTGTCTATGGAGAGAGACGCTCACCCTTGAATTTGAGGTGCTGTAAAATGGTGATGATGCTCTCCAGAGGGATACTGTGCGCTAGGAAAAGCTGCCATGTGCTGTACTGCTCAAACGTTTCCCAGTCCAGAGACTGAACTAAAACACACGGATGCACGGAGCAAAAATGAGCTTTACAAAGCAATGGATGAATGTCTGCTACATTCACACACAGATAAACTACTAGATTTCACTCTAAAGCTTTGTTTGCACAGACTTCTGTTTGATGCACAAGGGTGAAAAACCAAATTTTCCATAAAAAATCTATATTTATTATAGTTAAATGTGTTCATTGTTATATTATAACTACACAGACAAACAAGCTAAGAACATTTAGGAATTCGTTATGTATAAAAATCAAGACTTCATATTTTAAAAGTTTGAATAACTAACAAATCAAATGCCAAGTTTGAAAATGAATGGGGGCTTGAGGGCATTTTTTCCACCTTGACCTTGACCTCTGGGGGCATTTTTGCCTTACGCCCCCATTCATTTTCAAACTTGGCATTTGGCCTGTTAGGTGTAAATATGCAATTTGAACAGAGACTTTTGGGGTCAGATGGTGAACCACGAGAGCTTGAAAACTGCTGTAAACCTACTGAGGATGTTGAGAACGGAGTCTTTACGGAACATCACCAGATTACCCATCATCACGTGACACATCAGCTCCTGAAGCTGTGAGGTCACAACAAGAGCAAGAGGTCAAAAGCGATTTGAAGAAAAAAAGAATCTAAACGTAATCAGTGTTAAAGGGAAGTTCAGCCAAAAATAGGATTTGTTTTCCATCACTCACCCTCGTGTCACACCCTACTTGCTAGCCTAAATGACATCTGATCATCTTTAGAAACTTTCTCCTGGAACCAGTGGAGCCCTTAATCTGACTTTGCTGCAGTTGAAACTAACTACTGGTTCGTCTGGCCAGAGGAGAACTACCCCCCCGACTGAGCCTGGTTTCTCACAAGGTTTATTTCTCCGTTCTGTCACCGATGGAGTTTAGGTTCCTCTGGCTTGCTTAGTTGGGGACGCTTAATTTCCAGCGATATCATTGACTTCATTGCACAGATACTATTTAAACTGAACTGAGCTGGATGATGACATCACTGAATTCAATCATGAAATGCCTTCAGCTGAAAATTGAGTCTTTTTACATTATTGACACAATTTTTCCTCTTTTGATATTGTTAAAAGCGCAATAAAAAAACAACAACTTGACTTTCTGAAGCATCAAATTTGTGCTATAATAGACTTTCTATGAAGGGAAAGAAATCTCCCAGGTTTCATTAAACATATCTTCATTTGTCTCTTAAAAGTCAATCAAAGTCTTATGGGATTGACACGAAGTTGAGTACATTTTTGGGTCAACTTTCCATTTAAAGGTGTATATTTGAAACCTGTGCCGAATCAATGACAGCCACGATCATGTTGAGGAGCTCTCCGCTACGTAACGTCTCATCTGGGAACTGTACAGCACAGACACAGAAAGAGTCAAACAAGGCTGTGCTGCACGCACATGGTGTTGGAGTGCGAGGTGTGTTACCTCTGAATAGATGGAAGGGGTTAGGTAGCACAGGAGCCTCACGTCATCCTCCTGACAGGCCTTCATGTCCATCATCAAGCAGGTGTGCAGGTCTCCCAGAGCCGTGGCCTGAGCAAAGGACTCGTACAGGCTCATCTTCCCTGCCGCCGCTTTGCTGCAAAGACACAAAAAACAGTCTACCATGAAAACACCGAGCGCTCAGAGTAGGGCTGCATGATTAATACAAAAAAGACTTATGGCTTAGTGTGGCATTTCATTAAAGATATGCTCTGTATTCAAGGATTTCACGAGTCTACCTGAGGTTTGTCCCTACAGGGTTTGGGTCCAAAACGTAGAAGAGTGGCCTCAGGTCATTTCAAATAATTGTGCTTTTTCCAAATGGACCCGATAACATCGTACACAGAAATCCTACTTATAGATATGAGATCCATCAGGAAAAGCCACTCGCTTCATTACACTGCGTGTTCATGCAGGGCTTCTTTTTTCTAGAATGAGGTGAATAATGATGCAGACAAGACTAGTGATTCAATGATTTGTTGGGCAATCAATACATTTTTTAATCGAGCTATAATGTTTATTTTTCCAATCCACTGGTCACAACTGAAAGACAAACTCGCAAATAACGTTTATCCATCAAGCAGGCAATAATATAAGGTAATAATAAATAAATGAAAGTAATGGAGCAGTGACCAAATCAGTCAGCAGGACACAAAAACAAAAATCACTTTATCCACATCAGTTTGGGATGATTTGGGTCAGGTTCAGATTTTAGGAGACTATCTGTCGAAGAAATCTGTTTGTGCCTGCATAAGTGAAATTGACTCTTCGCAAAGACCCCCCCCCTTCGTTACTGTTGCTATGCGCCACACATTATGTTCTCACGACTGAGAAATACATCGCAGAGCAAACTCACAATGCGCCGACCGACAGGACAGAGCAGGTTAATTTTGGTAGGAACAAGTCTTTTTTCAATGAAATTCAAACAATAAATACCGTTTTGTGGCTCTTTAATGTGTCGTGCAGCACCTCAGTTCAAGCGGCACGTGAAGTGATCATCTCTTCCTCATGACTAGTTATAGCATGAAATAAACATGAATGAATATCAGAAGGCACTGTGTATCGTTTCACCCGTGGAAAGACGTCAAAACACACAATTGTCAAGTTTAAGCCCTCCGACTCTACTCTCCTGTCTGGTTTGTTTGTCGGACAAAAATGGCAGATTCAGCATTATGATTGGTCAGATCACCTGTCAATCAAACTCCTGGCAAAGGGTTAATTAACTCTCCATTCCAGTAGGTGGCGGTAGCCTGTATTTGTCATTCAAAAAGCAGAACCAGAATAGCTAAAACTGGTGATAAACTACGACAAGAGCTTTTTATGTTTGCCGTCTTGGGTGTGGTATTCATTTGTTTTTGTCACACGCTTTTCTTCTCATGTCCTGCTTTGCTAAGCTGAACAGCCAATCAGATTGAGCTCCCTCAACGACAGGCTTTGCTGCCAACTCAACTCAACTCAATTGACCAAAAAGCCAACGACTGGGTCAGTCTAGAGCTTAACTACAGCCTGACACTGGCAGACCATCAGCTTGGTGTGTGGCCTTACAATAGAAACCACCCGACTGGCGATACATCTTGTTGCTCATCACTTGGATGATATTATTTGGACTTTTTAACCCTACCTAGCTTTGAGGTAGTAGAGAAGATGATAACCGATTTTCGGCTGTTTCTGGTAGAGCTCGGCGAGCAGGTCCAGCAAGACCGAGAAGCCGCTGTTGTCCTCTTGCATTTGACACAAGTTCCTGAAGATCAGACACACCGGCTTACACACGGACTCCTCCAATGACCTGCACACACAGAGCAACCCATTAGCCTCTTTATTAAGAAAAACGAACAATAGCGACAGGAAAATATTGAGGGGAATCAGGACACAACGCAGGCTGGAACCAAAGGCAACGCTAACCACTAAAAAATGTGAGAAAGAGAGAAACCTACTCTTCTGTGATCTCCTCAGGCAACACATCTCCTCTGAAGTGACTTTTAAACAGTTCAGCCAGACAGGAAGCTAGAGTAGACATTTGCTCCGAGTCAAAATCCTCCTGAAAGAGGACAAAAATCGGTGCGTATCATCAACCGTATTTAAAGCTCAGATCGAATTTTTAACCCCTGAGCAAAGCTCACCTCTAAAATAAGATCCACAATTTCCTGCATGACCTCACAATGTGTTTCTGTGTCACTGAGAGAGAAAGAAGCGCACAAATTGACACTCATGCAATTGAGATCTTATTATAAGCGTAAAACATGTTATTAATCACGTATCTCACCATCCTTTCTGCAGCTGCAGAACCCTTTCTTTAAGCGCCTCGTCCAATTGGTCCACGAAAGGTGTGATGTCAGCAGGCTCGTCGATGTACGTTTCCTTAAGCTGATGGAATCTGAACTCTCGCTTTTTACCTTGGGATAAACAAGGGTTCATGATGGCACTGACTGAATACAGAAGTGGGTCATGGGCATCCTTTTGAGCCAGAGCCACTGATCTAGATTCTGTCATGATTGAATACTACAGCAGAGAACATGCGCTCCACTCCAGCTGAAGTAACGCTGTGAAGCCGAGCCGTAATTGGTTGATCTGAAGGCCTGAGCTAAAATCAATCTTAAGCATCTTACCCTTGTTGTTCAACTCTTCCTCATCATCACTGAAGGTAGCATCTGTGTGGTCATAGCAACCATCCTCCTTATCAAGCACATGATTATCCATCTCCAAAGGAACAGATTCATCCATTTTTACTACAAAAAAAAAATCAAATCAATATTAAACCGTGCCATAACTCCACTGACTTTTCAGATTAAGTACATTTTAAGGTTATAATCCTTGCTGGATCTTGATATTTATATTTCAAACAACACTAGTGGATCTCAACCAGATGTCCTTCTTAACTCTAAAATATTTTATTGTCTAAAGATAGCTGTTTCAGTATTTAAGAAAGCCCCTGTAATCACAAATAAATCGATACGTTGTACATTTATTTGGTATATTCTGGAACTAGAGAAATTAATTATATGTTCATATAATATTAATAGATATACATACTGAATAATATGAAATTATTTTAGTTTAATTTGACATTTTCTGTAGCTAAAACAGTTTGAAACCGTCACTACAGCAAAGTACTAGAAATATCTCCTTCAATATAGTCCTTGACAAAACGTCAGAAATGTTGAGGACCACTACACATACTTCATATTTCTGCTAAAGCATTTATTTTACTAATGAGATGGGAAAGTAGACATAAATTTGCATGTTTTAGCATCACATTCACTGTCATTTATCCTGAATTACACGAACATGCTCACAAATCCCTCTTCCTAACTAAAGAGGCTTATCAAGATTAACATGCAAGTTTAGTGCATCCCAAATCATAGCATGTTGAAAAAAGAATGTCTGTTTTGTATAATATTTCTGGATGTTCTTGACATGACTGGGAATGACCTCTGACCTTCAGTGGGCGGCGAGGGCGGTGCAGAACTCTGGGAAGCGTTCTCGCAGCATAGAGCGCAGCTCACTGTCCAGTTTAGGGTTGTCAAACAGAGGTGCTAGGTGACTGAGAAAGCAGGGATTATTATATTGAAAACATCTGAAATCAGCAGAAAGACACTGGTGGCATTCATGCTAATGAGTGTGTGTTAGGGATGTAACGATTACCGGTTTCATGATAAAATTCCCGACGGTTAGTATTACCGTTTCAGTTTTAATTATCATTAAAACCGTATTCGAGTACCACGATTTGATCCTCTCACGATAAATAAATACTGTCCAGCATAAAGCACCGTTTTCAGTAACAGTCTCGCGTGCGCACAGCAGCAGAGTTTCATTTTGAGTGAAAACAGAGCGGAAAAGCTGGGAGGTTTTAAACGAGTACTGAGGGAATTATAAAAATGTATATATGAATGAATTAACTATATGTACCTCTGAAGGTTCTGACTGTCTTCAGAAACGATTCGATGTAATTCACTCCATGTTACACCTAAAGAAGTGTTCTTAATCACAAAACTGCTTTGTCTACGGAGTTGACGGGAAACAGCTGTATTCAGCTTTTCTATATAAAGCGCTCCCTGCTGTCAGAGAGTGGATTTACAGAGACTCGTATTGCTTGTGTGCGGCTTCTGTCTGGCCAGAAACGGACCGAATTTGCATGCCCTGCTGTACATTTTGACCAGTTGAGGAAAAACAAGCGAATGTAGATTCTACACATTTAAACAATTCAGATCATTTATCGAGAATTATTTATGGAGCAGGTAAAATACACAAGTCAAAATTATAATTGGTTAATAAATGATTAACCCTTCCCTACTGAAAAAAAACAACAGAACCCTGCCCAAAACACAATAGAAAATGTAATGTATTTAACGGGGATTGTATTGGTTTTAATGGAAACTATAATGTGTCTAATGGTGTGTGATGGATTCTATTGGTGGGATGTTAAATGTTGGAAAAATTGAATTTTGTAATGGTTTTACTGGAAAAAGCTAATGGTTTATAATGGTATTTTAATGGAAACCATTGGGATTTCTGTGATGGCTTCTATTGGGCTTCAATTGTTTTTCTTTATTTTAAGGCTGAAATCTGAGGGTTACCTTTTTCAAAGCTTTACTTGAACATTTACATTATTTAGTTGAACATGCCATTAAACTGTTTTCATTTAAAATCCAAACATCATGTTATTTTTTAGTGATTATGCAAAAAAATATAGATATATTTGTTGATTTTTTAAATATAAAACTTGTAGTGATTTATGTGTCGGTACTTTCTCCAGCACATTTGAACAATACCATGATAATACCGATAACCGTGATCACTTTGGTCACTATAACCATGATGACCGTACGTTACATCCCTAGTGTGTGTGTGTGTATCTGTCTGATTAACTCACGCCAGAACTCTCTTCTCCATGATGAAGTTTAGAGAGTTGAAGACGCCCTGCCGCACTTGACCCTCAAGAGGAGGGAAAAAGTTTGTGATGATCTGAAGTGGAATAAAATAGCAGGTTAACCCAAGATTAGAAAGACTGGAATTCACAACACACAGAACTTCCTCAGTAAAATCCTTCCCACAAACATGGCTTCGGTTGTATCAGCATTTTTTTATAGAAAGCACTTTAGAATAAGCTTCCATTTGTTTGCATTAGTTAACATGAACCGCATTAGATTTATTGAAAATAATTAATTATAAAAAAACGACAATTTAACAATGAAATATACATATTTTTATTATTGCCTGAATATACATATTTCTATATGTCCATGTCAAAAAGATTTGACAAAATTACTTCTAAAGCATGTATCAATCTTAGTTAATGACTTCATGTTAATTTCAACATTGTCTAAAATTTAATGGCCCTGAGCAAACATGAACTAACAACAGTTGTATTTGTATTAATTAATGTTAACAAAGATTAAGAAAATACTGTAACTAATGCATTTCTCATTGTTAGTTACTGCAGTGACTAATGTTAACTATTAAGATCTTATTTTATTGTAAAGTGTTCCTGTTATTTCAAATTGAAAGTCATGATGCTTTGAAAAAAATAAAAAGTGTATGAAAATAAAACTAATATTCTTTAGAATAATGTGTATAGATGGAACTTTGCACTATAATACATGTGGTCCATTTTGATTTGATCTTGTATTGGATAAAAAAAAACGAAATTGGTTTCTAAATTCTGTTTTAGTGGCCATTTCATGACATTACAGAGCTCTTAGATACAGTAAGAACTGAGAGCGCGTTTCTCACCCGACACATGAAGTCCAGTAGTGTGGCTGTTATAGCAGGATGGGGTTTCATGGAGTGATGCATCACCAAAATGGCTGGCTCTGAAAACACACGAGTCCGAGAGAGAAACAGAAAGAGAGATAAAGGAAAATAATAGCAGAGCATCAGTGACTGGGTGAAGGCAAAGCATGTGGTTTGGCACAATAATGGCTCTTACCGATGTTCATGATGCTGTCTTTCTCTGGGTTAAAGAACAGCCAGTCGTAGAACAAGGCCAGTTTGGCATTAGATGCAGCAACATTAGACTGCAGAGAGAGACAGATTGATATGGAATCCAAAATGACATCTAGAAAAATCGAAGGTTTTTAGTATTTACTTACTGTGCAGGTAGTCAGGAGCCATCCAATGATCGCCCAGCGCGGAAGAATGTCAGAACTCAGCACTTCATTGGATGGATGAACCACACCGCATATGTAGCGTATGAGGTCACAGCGCAGCGATTGGCTTTCAGCGGTGGACAGATACTGCCGCTGAAACCAGTCCTGATAGCGCTTCTGCTGGCCAAACCGAACCTGCAGCTCAGGAAGAGCAAGAGTGTTTGCTTTTCAAGTCATAAACATATTGTGGTTATAGAGTTTGTGTGCATTACCCGTGAGGTCATGAACAGCAGCTTGGTCTCCATGTCAGGGGTGAGTCGACAGGCCAGAAACTTGCGTGAGGTTCTGGAGGTGAGGAGCTGCACTATACCTGCAGCAGGACGGGACAAGACAGACCAATACTTCACCGTGCATACTATTTATGTCCAAAACTGAAAAATGCCCTCCCACACACCTGTGAACTGTGGGCTAAGGGTCTGAGGATTGTGCAGCAGGTCTCTCCACAGCAACTCCAACTCAGGAATACGAGCCACATTCTGTAAGAGTCTGATCATATCCCTCCCGATGATAAAACACTCCATGAACTGTTATAACACAGACACATAGCAATGTAAAAGCATGAAACGCCACTGAATGGCAACAAAAGATGAAACCGTAACAACGGCAATAACGGCAATAGAACGCAGTTATTTTAACATAGAAGCAGTTATTTTAACATAGAACGCAGTTATTTTAACATAGAAGCAGTTATTTTAACATAGAACGCAGTTATTTTAACATAGAAAGCAGTTATTTTAACATAGAAAGCAGTTATTTTAACATAGAAGCAGTTATTTTAACATAGAAAGCAGTTATTTTAACATAGAACGCAGTTATTTTAACATAGAAAGCAGTTATTTTAACATAGAACGGAGTTATTTTAACATAGAGAACTTAACATAGAACGGAGTTATTTTAACAGAACGCAGTTATTTTAACATAGAACGCAGTTATTTTAACATAGAAAGCAGTTATTTTAACATAGAAAGCAGTTATTTTAACATAGAACGCAGTTATTTTAACATAGAACGCAGTTATTTTAACATAGAAAGCAGTTATTTTTACATAGAACGGAGTTATTTTAACATAGAACGCAGTCTAGAATGCAGTTATTTTAACATAGAAAGCAGTTATTTTTACATAGAACGCAGTTATTTTAACATAGAAAGCAGTTATTTTAACATAGAAGCAGTTATTTTAACATAGAACGCAGTTATTTTAACATAGAAAGCAGTTATTTTAACATAGAAAGCAGTTATTTTAACATAGAGCATGATTATTTTAACATAGAACGCAGTTATTTTAACATAGAACGCAGTTATTTTAACATAGAAAGCAGTTATTTTAACATAGAAAGCAGTTATTTTAACATAGAAAGCAGTTATTTTAACATAGAACGCAGTTATTTTAACATAGAAAGCAGTTATTTTAACATAGAAAGCAGTTATTTTTACATAGAACGGAGTTATTTTAACATAGAACGCAGTTATTTTAACATAGAAAGCAGTTATTTTAACATAGAAAGCAGTTATTTTAACATAGAAAGCAGTTATTTTAACATAGAAAGCAGTTATTTTAACATAGAAAGCAGTTATTTTAACATAGAGCATGATTATTTTAACATAGAAAGCAGTTATTTTAACATAGAAAGCAGTTATTTTACATAGAAGCAGTTATTTTAACATAGAAAGCAGTTATTTTAACATAGAGCGTTATTTTAACATAGCAGTTATTTTTACATAGAACGGAGTTATTTTAACATAGAACGCAGTTATTTTAACATAGAAAGCAGTTATTTTAACATAGAACGCAGTTATTTTTACATAGAAAACTGTATTTAAATTGTAATAATATTTCACTAAATTGCTGTTTTTACTGTATTTTTGAGAAATAAATAGCCTCGTTGGGCATATTTTTTTTATTATCTTACTGACTCTAAACTTTTGAACAGCTGTGTATATTCTAGATTTCAATATTTTATTTGTTTATCTACGTGTCATATGACCATTATTTGATGATCAAAATCACTGTTAGTTGAAGCCCCAGTGCACTAAAGACCAGGAACATTTAGGCATGTACAGTCAATTTCATGGTGTCTATAAATCTGTTGAATAATTGCTGGTAGCCTAATTTTATCCCAGCATGTTCAAGCCCAAGTCACAAGTTAAATCCAAAGTGCTCTCTTAGGAACTGCTGACCCAGATACAGACATCACAATCCTGCTTTAGTGCCCTTGAGCGAGACACTGCACCTCTGCCGGCTCCAGGCGGAGCGCCCTTGAAATTAGTCTATGGTGAGTCGCTCTGAATAAAAAGTATTTTTTGCTATTCCTGGCATTTTTTTTTTTTTTTTTATGAAAAGTTGTCATCCAGATTTAACGTTTTGCATCATGTGAGTAAGAGCATGTGGGATAACTCCATCCCATATACACAACCAGTCAAAAAACAACTCCATGAGGTGGGCTGTATGATACAGAACATGGAGCTCATACTCGAGGAGGAAGAAAAAAAAACACCTCGTGCAATTTGGTGCAGTTGTTAATATTTATATGGCCCAAAGTAAGATTACATTCTGTAGCTCAGTAGTTTTCATTGTGGGGGTCAAAACATATTAACGCAATGCGATGCAATGATGACTGGGAGATGAACAAATTAACAAACAAGTAAACTTAAATTGCTTCATCTTGAAATATTGTGAACAATACAGAAGTGTTTTTTACATTTACTTTCATAAAAATTATGAAAGATTTCACAGCAAAAATGTGAAGTTTGAATGATCAATCAGACGACATGATGTAATAGATTGTGTATAATAGGTTTTTCATAAGGTTTGATCATGTTAATGATTTACCAAAGCAATTTGCGCAACAAATATGATACATTAGGCTTTATAGGGTTAAATGATTAACACAGACCCAAGCAAAATCCCTCAAAAATACTTTAGCCTTGTACTTCATGTAACGAAAACAAAGAAACACTGTGTCCAGAACTGAAGTGTTTCCAGTACTCACCCTCTCTCTGAGCAGACCGATGCAGAAGTCCACTTCTCTCTGTCTGAGGGGCAGCAGGTTTGGCGTCCCATGGTCCACTATGAGCCTCAGGTACGTGTACACAGACATGGCCACCAACATCCCGCTTTTCAGCACCCACTCTCTGTCCATCACACAAAGACATTCACGAAGCTGCCAATAAACTCATTTGCATGGACGTAGTTATCCAGTGCATGCTGCTTGACTCAAAACCTCTCACCTCTGCTCTACTAAAATCTCCAACACATTCTCTGCCAACCACAGGTTTTTGCTGGAGATGTCTCCCCCTGCAGATTGACGCAAGTTAGACACATGATGTAGGGATACACTGTAGCATGATTTGCATCTGTGTGTGAACGCACCAGCGATCTGTTTCATGAGCGTCATGAGAACCCCATCTGCTCCAATGACTCCGCTCTTCACCAGCTCTTTCACCAACCACACCAGCTGCCCACACACACAAGATGACGTCACCAGTGTGTTACTGTTAAATTCAGTGTTGTTCAATGATATCAGAGCCCACCTGTGTCCGGCACACATCCTGAAGCTTGAGGAACTTCTCCATAAGGATCTGGTTGATTTTGATGAGCACCACATTCATACCGTCTCGATTCACCAATGTCAGGTCTCTGTAGCACTGCAGGACACAATACTATGTTAATGGTGGGATTCTGGGAGAACAGTGCGAGAGTAGAAGAGCTTTCTGTGGTATGCTTGCATGTATGTGAATAAGATCTCATGTACAAAGCATCAACATACCCTCTGTGCTTGTGTGGTCTCTGTGAGCAGAAGCCCGAAGAGACCCAGACAAATCTCCTCATGCTGCTGTGGACCCTTACACACCTGAACACACACATTTCCATCAAACATCATCATCAAATTGAAATCTTTTAGGTCTTTTATCGATCTAAAATTTTAAGCCAGTCATGAATGAAATGTTGAAGAGGAGAAATTATGCTTACTAGTTGCAAGCCAGATTTGATCCCATGTAACTCACCTGAGCACCACAATTCAACATGCATTAACCAGCAGCCAGAAAAAAACTGTTTAGCATATTAGACTGATTTCTGAAGATCATGTGACACTGAAGACTGGAGTAATGATGCTGAAAATTCAGCTTCACAGGAATAAATTAAATTTTAAAATGTATTCAAATAGAAAATAGTTATTTTGCATTGTAATAATATTTTACAATATTACAGTGTTGGCTGAATTTTTGATCAAACAAATACAGCCTCTGTGAGCATAAATATGCTTCTTTTTATGTAGCAACTGTTTTATAAAATAATATTGACTGTCACGGCTGAAGTAGTTGAAGAGAATTTCAAGTATGCGACAAAACAAAACCTTTTTGCCACAACTATATTCTCAATACAGTGAAGCACATTACTGCTTAAATTTGCATTTCCTAGAGTTTAAAAGACTAGACATCCACATTATGAATAGCAAAGGGGAATCTAAATATAAAAAGCACAGCAGATGTCTATGTCAAGTTATACATTTAAATGGTCATATTTAGCAAACAAACGTCAACAGATATCTTTAAGTTATGTGGACATGGTGCTGTCTACACAAGCACTCAAAAATAACAACACATTGGTGATTAAACATTTTTAACAGATCTAGAAAAAAGTCAATTCTATATTAAAGTCATTTTTAGCATTTTACTGATTTACATTACAACTCACAACTTCAAAATTCCATTCTATGTCCAGGTTTTTATGATGTGTGAATCCTGATGTGTTATCATAAGTGTGTGTAACTGATAAACACTCACATGAGCAGTGACAGCATCATTGGCTTCACGCTCTGACAGTCCATTGGTTATAGATGTGGTGATGCTCACACACCTTTCCAGGCGCTGAAACACACACACACACACACACACACACACACACACACACACACACACACACACACACACACACACACACACAGGTGAGTACAGAGCAATATGGATGGATGCATGCATGAATGCCATGCCAAAAACTCCAAACAACAAAATAACACTATAACAGTTCATGCATAAATAGTCTAATGTCAATTAAAGGCATGACTGCATCAATTTTTAATACCTTCCCCGGCAGATGGAGAGTCACTGACACAATCAGCTGTCATTTAGGACATGACAACGTCATTGAACGTTCAGCAAACACCATGTTTACACCGCTGCCTCAACTCCTTCCTTTATATTTGAATCAACAAATAAGATAATAAAAGACTACAAAAGCCATCCCTCCAACTATCAGCCCTGTCCTACAAGTCTGATAGTGTCAACTTCTCCATTCTGCTCGTCCTTTTGTTATTGTACTTAGTTTTCCCCATGTTTTTCCTCGAAAATGGGTGCTGTGAGGGACGCACTGACACATATGTTGACGGCCGAAGGGAACGAGTCGATCCCTAACGTTACCTCTTCCAGCTCATCTTTGGCGTCCAGACTGGTGGACACCAGAAGGCGACCCTGCGCTTTACCCTTAGCCGGCGAGGGCTCCATCTCCTCCCGCCTCGCTGCACCCACACACACGGGACCTGACGGGGCTTTAGGGCGCTGTTTGAAACCCTTCCCTCACTGTTTCCGTGGGTCTGTGGGGCTTATGAACTAGTTAACCCTCTCTCCGCCCAGTCCTAGGCGCCTACAGTGTGTTTACGACTCTTAATTCGCCACCTTCACGCGACCACTCCAGTGTTTCAACAGTGTCCGACTGTAACAATTCAACTTCCGCAGGGCATGGTGGCTTGGCGGAAGTGTTCCGAACGCGGAGTGAAGGCGGGGCGACTGATTTATACCAATCGCCTGCTGGCTATTTTGATTGACGTGGCAGTTGACCAATCACGGGAATGGCTTTGTCAGCGAGACCCGTTAGACAAAAAAAAAAACGTACAACTTGACAAGAACGCTGCTTCTGTGTACACATGTGGGTAAAAACTCCGACAGACAGTACACTATAGAGTTAGAGGGAAGTTAATGAAACCTGTGTAAATGCGTTCTGACTTTTAAACGTGGAAACAGCAGACATTTTGTCGTATTGGGGCTCTCAACAAGAAAAAGCTATATTATTCGAAAATGTAATATACACTAATAAAATAACAATTATTGTTGTTGCTTTTGTTATTACGTTAATTATAATAGTAATATTATATATAGCAATAATATATATATATAGACTATTAGAATTAACGTAATAACAAAAGCAACAACAATATTTATAACATATATAACAATATAATATAATTACCAATAATAACCTACATTCACTGTAATTAAGTTTTGCTTTACAATTATACAATTCTAATCGAAAATTATGATTATTATATTAAAATGCAATCAATTCCATTATTTCCATATATCACTGCTTACTAAGAAAGGTCATTTCTGGCAATTATATTTTTCATAAATATATATTATATGCTGTTATTTCTCCTTCAAAATAATGTTATGTAATTCAATACTGCTAAAAAGCCATCATATAGGCTATAAATATAGCATATAATATATTTTAGCGATAGATATGTTGGGGAAGATTACTTTATTAGTATTAGATAATATTTTATATATATATATATATATATACAGTTTAAAGAATGTTATTCATGTAGCTTACTAATTTTCAATATGTTTATATATATATATATATATATACATATCACAATATTTTATATATATAGTAGAATATATCAATATAAAATTAAATACATTACCATATACAAGCAAATATATTGTCACATATTTGTCAATATATGTAAAGCAACAATTCCTTATTTGATATATTGTATGTATTAACAATATTTTATTATGCATATTTTCAATACACAGTAAAAACCTTTGTTGAACGTTAAGTAAATATAGTTTAACAGCAATATTTAAACAGTAAAACAATGAATATAGATTTAAGAAACTGTAAACATGGAACACATAAAAGTTCTTCTGGTTAACAGAAATGACACGTGGCACTTTTAACCCCAAATTAATGCTCTTACCTGCCAAAATATAACCGATCAGTGCTAATATAACAGTGCTTAGATGCATTATTCTTTAAAAGGCTGACAATACAATAAAAGCACAAGAATTAGTGAAGATGGCTCAGTGTTTTTAAGGTTTATTTTACACAATACCCATCCCCTCAAACATTAAAAAACACAATAATCAATTTAAACTTCACTTAAAGACTTTGTAGTGATGTACACCAATATCCCACACAGCTATTCAAACCACACACAGAGAACAGATGAATCAATACAATCATTATCCAGAGCTGCTGCTTAAATACTGTACATCTGATATTATCAATCCGGATCTCATGACACACGCCGTCCACGCGCTGCAGTGCTAGTTTGACTGACCGCTGTCACAGCAGACGATAAGCGATGTGGAAAAACACAGACTTTCATGTTATTTCACAAATAGAGCAGCGTGATTAACAAAGCTTTTAATGCCACCAGATCTTCTCAGGATGTACTGCATGCAGTCTTCAGCACAGGAAGTGGATCAAAGATTTCAGATTGCTTCGGTGGCTCAGGAGCAGGGCCGTGCAGAGACCTTTGGAGGGGCAGGTGCTCAAAATATAAAAGGGGCACATGAAACAAGGCTTTAAATAGGGCTGTGCACAAAATATCATAACAGCAATAATGCTGATGCATTCCTTGCTGATACGCGTATTGATGCGGATGCTGTAAATACTGTAACAATAAAAGTTAAAGTATGAATAGATTTTAGTCAAATGACATTAAAATACCAGACCCTTCCACCCCCATGAAACTTTTCTCCCTCAAATAGCACGAACGAAGTGAACACATGCACCTTTGTTTATGGTGCTGCTGCTGTGTATAACGTTAGAAGTGGCGTTTGCTGCAGGCTAAACACAGCGATTTAAACACAAGCTGTGCGATGCATGTTCTCTTCACGTTGTTCTTGTAAAATAATAATAATAAGTAAACAAGCATACCACTCCGCTGAGAACCCCACTTACTTAAGCTGCAACCGTAGCGCGGACGATATTGAAGTGGTGCCTGAGCGCGAGGGATCGTTCGGATGAGGTCGTCAGGTGAAAGGTTATCATGTGGGTGATTTTATTTACGGCTAAATCATTAATCATTAATTTTACTAATAGTTAGATTGGGCAGGGCTTCACAGAAGGGTGTTTAATAAAAAATAAAAATAATAATTGCCTTGACAAAAGGGCACTTTGGGCAAAGGGGCAGGTGCTCAAGCACCCAATACTTATTTTGTTCTTCAATATTTTGAGTATAGAAGTGAAGATATAGAGCTATTTTTGACACAGTCTACACTACTGGTCAAAGGTTTGGGGTTCGTAAGATGTTTTCATAAGTCTCTTTATGCTTTATGCTTTGTTTGATCAAAAATACAGTATACTGTAATATGTGAAATATCATTACAATTTTAAATAACTATTTGAATATATTTTAAAATGTAATGCATTACTGTGATGCAAAGCTGAATTTTCAGCATCATTAATACAGTCTTCAGTGTCACACGATCCTTAAGAAATCATAATAATATGCTGATTTCAAGAAACATTTCTTATTATTATCAATGTTGAAAACCATTCATATTTTCATGGAAACTGTGTAATAGAATATTAAAAGTCCGTAACATTAAAAATGTGTTTACTGTCACTTTTGATCAATTGCATCCTTGCTGAATAACGGTATTCATTTCTTAATTCTTTGTAAGAAAATCCAAGCACATGTGGAAGCTCAGAATTCACAAATGAAATCCCAGTGGATAAAATCAAGTTCAATCTGAAAACAGATCTCAAATTCTGGAAGTTAAAAGTGTTGACAGTCAGGGGAAAGTACATGAAGACAAGAACATCCCTGTGCTGGTTTCTCTGAAACACTTTCTTAACCATACTTGCCATTTATTATTATTTCTCTTCTGTGCGTAACTTTTATATATGGTTCCAAACCCTCTGCGGACTGCATCAGTTTTGGCAAATAGAAGAGATCTGAACAGACCAGCATCCCAGAGGATGAATCGAGAACATTTGACATGGCTAAACAACAAGAGTGACTACACCACTGTGTCTCTCAATAACAAGAATGACAACAGACAGACCCAGAGGACTCCTGATGACTGCTTTACAAAATCTGGACAAAATTCAAAACTCTACGAGACCCATGAAAACTCGATAGTGTGTTATGGCAGCTTTCATTTGT
The DNA here is from genome assembly GCA_027564155.1 of Gymnocypris eckloni scoliostomus. Classification (NCBI taxonomy): domain Eukaryota; kingdom Metazoa; phylum Chordata; class Actinopteri; order Cypriniformes; family Cyprinidae; genus Gymnocypris; species Gymnocypris eckloni. The sequence continues at coordinate 27,750,140 of CM050421.1, forward strand.
CTATAAACGATTCTGCTCAAGTATACTTTTTTCCTTTTGAGTTTACTTACAGCTAGATTTCATTCCAAAGCAATAACATGAAGCTTTTGAGAAATGAAAGATGAACAAGACGCAGTTTTGAAACATCACTTTCTAAAGGCCCGTACACACCGGGACGAATTTCACGCGCGATATTCGCCGTCGTTTAACGCCTCGTGACTAAACAAAGTGCGCCAATGTGAGTGTGCACACCGACGCGAAAAACGCCACGCGTAAAAGCATTATTTAAAAAAAAACGCCTCGGTTTCGTTTTTTTGGTTTGACGCCGCGTCAAAACTATCCGACCAATGAGATTGGCGCTTTTGCTCACGTGTCTGGAGCAGCTGAAGTTACAGTAAAACACAACTTGGGGCGCTCAAACACAAAACAGTCTTGCCGAGCACACATACGTACGGCGAAGAAGATATACGCCAGTAAGCGTCTACACCGCCCGGCGTCGGCGTCTTTCCTCATTCAACCGAACAATAATTTCTTCATCGCTGGAGCTTCTGGTGCTTGAAATATCCATGTTTTCTTTGTATGATTTTGACAAGCGCATAAATACTTGCGCTCTTCTTCTGAGTGACAAGCGAGTGTCAGAAGTGTAAAGTTGCGCAGCGCCACCTTGTGTACCGGGGTATTTCTGTTTTACATTAAGCGCCATCTAATGTCAGGGAATGAATTTGCATGTTCACTCGGCTCATCGCCAGCGAAAATCGCTTGGGTGTGAACACAAAAAACACATTGAAAAACGCTGGCGAATAACACACGGCGATATTCGTCCCGGTGTGTACGGGCCTTAAGTCAGGTCTTTTTCGGTGAAATCTTCCTCCATCGCGGTGTCCCACACTGTCCAAGTGCTTGTTTTGTTCTCTCCTCTCTGGCGCATTGCTCTTTCTCTCCGTGTGTCAGTCTTTAGGCATCATCGGAGCTGATCTCTCCCAGCAGCCAGTACGTCCTCATCCGTCCCTTTCCCTTCATCTCCACATCTCCTCTGAGCTCCAGCTGGAAGCAGTTGAGTTCCTGCAGGACGACGCACGTGGCTTCTGAAACATGGATCTTCAGGGCTGATGGGAGAAATCAGTGTATAGCAGACGATGAATAATCACACTCATTTCTTTCCCTCGCTGTGCCATTTTAGTTTGCATCAAATTAAATAACATATACACCTTAAATACTGTGACAAATGTTGATTATATTACTGTATTGCTAGAAGAAGAAATACAACTTATAATTTCTAATGATAAATTATAATTGCAGCACAAACTGATTATTCAGAAACAGACACAGTATTAATGTCAGAATTATCAGCACATTAATACACCATCTACATTTATATATTCAGAAATGGCTTTTATGGTCAATTAAAATATGCTTTAATGTGATTTCTATTATATGTCATGTATTTAAATATATTAGTAATTACAAATCTGTAATTATGAAGTTGCAACTTAGCATGTGTAAAATATATTAACTTTAAACTTAATATCAAATAACACAATTCAAGTAACAATTATAATCATGTACATTACATGTATTAGTCAATACATTAAAATAAGTGTACTTCTTTAAGGCATGACAGAAGACTATTAAAACAATAGTTTAAAATGTTCTTTAAGTCTTTTTTAAAGAGACCCAAGTGTGAGAAAATTTGCCCCCGGTTTCACAGACAAGGCTTAAGTCTTGTCCCAGACTAAAACCTAAGTCTGAGCTGTTTTAACTGAAAGAAACTTGCTCTGACTGATCTTAAAATTGACCAGCGCCTTTATTTAGTCTCAAAATACACAGCATTTCCAACGCACGTTTATAAAAATGACTTAAAAGTCCTAATCCTGTCTGTGAAACCAGGCCGTAATCATTTTCTCAAAAATAAAATAAATAAAGATAATCAGCACAACTGTTTTCAGCGCTGATAAAAATAATAAAACATATTTATAGAGCATTAAATCAACATATTAGACTGATTTCTGAAGGATCATGTGACGGAGCAATGATGCTGAAAATCAGCTTTACATCAAAGGAGTACATATTTTTTAAATATAAAAATAGACAGTTATTTTAAATTGTAATAATATTTCACAATATTACTGTATTTTTTTGTTCAAATAAATGCAGCCTTGCTGAGCATAAATTAATTATTTCAACCAACCACAACTCTTTGAATAGTAGTGTAAATTACAGTCCAACTGTTGTGGTGCAAGAAACCTTGCTATTATACAAATACATTATAAATGGACTTCAGGTAAAAATAAAATGCCACAGAAGTGTGGAATACAACCCTGGAGTCGCCTCACCTTCTCCATTGGATTCCATGCGTGAAGCTGTGTTGACGGTATCGCCAAACAAACAATAACGAGGCATTTTCAAACCAACCACCCCTGCACACACGGGGCCTGGACACATGAAAACACACACCCACACACACATAACCATCAGTCAAAGCTCCCCATTAGTCAGCCATCCACAAACAGATATGCCCTCAGAGAGGCCAGACTGCTCTGTGCTGTATTTGTACTCTATTAAACACGTTCATGACCCGTGATCCTCACCGCTGTGGATGCCGATGCGTAGCCGGAGCTGCTGGTCGGGTCGGTGGCGGATTCGAAAGGAGTGAACGGCTTCCAGCAGAGCCAGAGACATGCGGGCGATCTCGCGTGCGTGCAGTTTCCCGTTCCTCACGGGAAGGCCTGACACCACCATGTAGGCATCACCGATGGTCTCCACCTGGGGGCGCCACACAAAAACACATCGTTCAGCTCAGTGGTGGGCAGAGACTGTGAAAACACCTAAAAGGATACTTCTTAGTTTCTTTCTTCTGTTTAACACAAAAGAAGGCATTTTGAAGTATGTGTGTGACTGAACAGTTGATGGTAGCCATTGACTTCAATGATACAGAAAAAAATACAATGGAAGTCAATGCTACCAGAAACTGTTTGGTTGCCAACATTCTTCAAAATATCTTCATATTCATACAGGTTTGAAACAACACGAGGGTGAGCAAATGATGACAAATTTTCATCCTGGGTGCGCTATTCCTTTAATACAGAGGTTCTCAATTCCAGTCCTCGCGCCCCCCCGCTCTGCATATTTTGCATGTCTCTCTTTGTTAACACACCTGATTCAGATCATCAGCTTCGTTAGAAGTGCGCTCCATGCATGAACTGTGTTCCGATTGACATGCTCCCTACACAGTGTCCATTGCTCCCTACACAGGGTCCATTGCTCCCTACACAGGGTCCATTGCTCCCTACACAGGGTCCATTGCTCCCTACACAGTGTCCATTGCTCCCTACACAGTGTCCATTGCTCCCTACACAGTGTCCATTGCTCCCTACAGGGTCCATTGCTCCTCACAGGGTCCATTGCTCCCTACACAGTGTCCATTGCTCCCTACACAGGGTCCATTGCTCCCTACACAGTGTCCATTGCTCCCTACACAGGGTCCATTGCTCCCTACACAGGGTCCATTGCTCCCTACACAGTGTCCATTGCTCCCTACACAGGGTCCATTGCTCCCTACACAGGGTCCATTGCTCCTACACAGTGTCCATTGCTCCCTACACAGGGTCCATTGCTCCCTACACAGTGTCCATTGCTCCCTACACAGGGTCCATTGCTCCCTACACAGGGTCCATTGCTCCCTACACAGTGTCCATTGCTCCTACACAGGGTCCATTGCTCCCTACACAGTGTCCATTGCTCCCTACAGGGTCCATTGCTCCCTACACAGTGTCCATTGCTCCCTACACAGGGTCCATTGCTCCCTACACAGTGTCCATTGCTCCCTACACAGGGTCCATTGCTCCCTACACAGGGTCCATTGCTCCCTACACAGTGTCCATTGCTCCCTACACAGGGTCCATTGCTCCCTACACAGGGTCCATTGCTCCCTACACAGGGTCCATTGCTCCCTACACAGGGTCCATTGCTCCCTACACAGGGTCCATTGCTCCTACACAGTGTCCATTGCTCCCTACACAGGGTCCATTGCTCCCTACACAGGGTCCATTGCTCCCTACACAGTGTCCATTGCTCCCTACACAGGGTCCATTGCTCCCTACACAGGGTCCATTGCTCCCTACACAGGGTCCATTGCTCCCTACACAGTGTCCATTGCTCCCTACACAGGGTCCATTGCTCCCTACTCCCTGAGCAGGGAAATCCGCTGAAGTGTACTTTATTTCTGAACATTCATTCATGGATTTGCGCTGCGCAACGTCTTCACGCACGGACGAGTGTGACATCATATACCTCTGTAAATATATACAATTTTAATTCACGTCTTGCACACTTCAATGCACTTTGAATGGAATATATCGTTCGAACTGGAATCATGGAGGAATATCCTGTGATGTCCACTTCGCAGGGCACTTACGTTCCAATAGAACAAACATCTGAAGCGATAAGAGTAACATACGAAATATGCAGAGCGGGGGGACTGGAATTGAGAACCACTGCTTTAAGATAATCGAGCACATATGTTGTTCAACGGGGAGTGAACGTAATGACTATCTGGAATTACCTTGTACACGTCAAAATTGTCGATGATTGCATCAAAGCAAGTGTAGAGATCATTCAGCAGCGTCACCACCTGTGGCGGATGCAAATCAACAAATAGATCAGCTATAATTCAATACTGCACTCATGATTGTCACAGTAAAAAACAAAATTAGCCTATAATTATTTGTATGTGTCTGTTTGAGGAACGTTCACTGAATGACCCCTCTACAGAGGGTTTCTGACCTGCATCGGTGTGCTTTCGGCTGATAATGCGGTGAAGCCCACAATGTCACTGAAGTAGATGGTGACCGAGTCAAAGGCTTCTGCCTGCACCATCTCACCTCGCTTCAGCTGCTCAGCCACTGAGCTGAAACAAAACACTCAAAACACTTTGAAACAAGTCTCTTATGCACACTATCGCTGCAATATTGTAAAGTAATATTAATATGTCAAATAAGGCTTTTCTATTTGAATACATTTTAAAATGTAATTAGTGCGGTCAAATTATTAATCGCGATTACGCGCATGCAAAATAAAAAAATTGGTTTACATAATACAGTATATGTGTGTGTATTGTGTATATTTATTATGTATATATAAATAAAAACACATACAGCATGTATTTTGAAAATATTTACATGTATATATATTAGTGGTGGGCATAGATTAATTTTTTTAATCTAGATTAATCTCACTGTAATCTTGGAATTAATCTAGATTAATCTCACTGTAATCTTGGAATTAATCTAGATTAAAATGGCTCATTTGAATTCTGCCGAAGGCATTCAGAATATGTGTGCTACCCAAATAATGACTAAAAGTAAGTCTTTGAGAACGGGTTTCTCAAGCCAGGTGGCGCATTAGACCAGGGGCTCATCTCCTGTTTCCAAAATGCATCACAAACTTTAATCTCTTCCCGTCCCAATCCCACGAAAAAACTGGGGGAAAATCCTGTTCCACTCCCGGAAGAATGACTCCCATTCCCTCCCACTCCCGTGTTGTGTTTTTTTTTATTTATTTTTTTTTATTACCACATAGACCAGCCGTTAACCGCACCAAAGCAAACAGGAGGAGAGCATAAAGAGACAGGGAAACTAGAATTGAGTTCAGAATTCAAATATACAGTTTATAGTTTATTTATATAAAAGGTATATTTGTGTGTAAAGTTGGGTATCATTACTATTCCTGGTCCCGCCCACTCCCGATTAAATATTTTCCTCTCCCGTCCCAATCACGTGATTCGTAGCGATTTTGTTTCCCATCCCGCTGGATTCGAAAAATGCCAGCCTCTAGTTCAAGACTGTTCTCGCCCCCTACAGTGCAATTCGGCTAGGTATACATCCGCTAAAATATCAGGGTGAAAGTCATCATAGCTTGCGTAGTATAGACCCAGCTCCCAACCCAACTTTGAGAATAGATTAACGGCGATATTTTTTATCGCCGATAAGAGTCTCACGTTAACGCAGCACGTTAACGCAGATAACGGCTCACCACTAATATATATATATATATATATATATATACATATAAACTAGTGCTGTCAATCGATAAAAAAAAAAACAATCTGAAATCACACCTAACATTAAAGTTTTTAAAAATACATTTATATTGCAATAATTTCAATGTACAAACAACATAAAGATAGTATATTTTAACATTTAACGTCATCTTTTTTATGACTGAAGGCCAGTATCACTGATAACAATTAATTAAGCAATAACCACCCCCTCTAATATTTAACCATTGACTATAGCCATTCAACATTACATTACAATTAAGATCAATCAATTTGAACATTTATCAAAACAATCTTCACATACTGTAAATCCATTAGCCTATAATAAATGTCATATTTATCTATCTGTGCCTCTCAGCAGAAATATACATAAATTGAATAAAGTTATTAAACACTAAATTCTAAACTAAATACAGATACATTCTTAAAGCTATAAAAGTTATTGATTTCCTCTGTTTTCTTTTATTCTCGATGAACAGACATCACACAGCAGCTGGTTATTAGATTGTTTTTGGGCTGTTATTTCTTTAAGAGCTGTTGCTGCTGAACACGACACAGAGAACTCCCTTCACCTTTTCTGACCCATTTCAGGGCTTAAAGTCTCTACTTTTTAATCAGCTGAACAACTACTTAAACTCAAATGGATAAGTGGACAATTTTCAGTCTGGTTTCCGTGTGCATCACAGCACAGAGACAGCACTCATTAAGATAATAAATGATATTCGCTTTAATTCTGATTCTGGCAAAATATCAGTGCTGGTACTACTAGATCTTAGTGCTGCGTTTGACACTGTCGACCATAACATACTTCTAGAGAGACTGGAAAACTGGGTCGGGCTTTCTGGGATGGCACTCAAATGGTTCAGGTCATATTAGAAGGGAGAGGTTATTATGTGAGTATAGGAGAGCATAAGTCTAAGTGGACGTCCATGACATGTGGAGTCCCACAGGGCTCTATTCTTGCACCGCTCTTGTTTAGCCTGTATATGCTCCCACTAAGTCAGACAATGAGGAAGAACCAAATTGCCTATCACAGCTATGCTGATGATACCCAGATCTACCTAGCCTTATCTCCAAATGATTATAGCCCCATTGACTCCCTCTGCCAATGCATTGATGAAATTAACAGTTGGATGTGCCAAAACTTTCTTCAGTTAAACAAGGAGAAAACTGAAGTCATTGCATTTGGAAACAAAGATGAAGTTCTCAAGGTGAATGCATACCTTGACTCTAGGGGTCAAACAACTAAAAATCAAGTCAGAAATCTTGGGGTGATTCTGGAGACAGACCTTAGCTTTAGTAGTCATGTCAAAGCAGTAACTAAATCAGCATACTATCATCTCAAAAACATTGCAAGAATTAGATGTTTTGTTTCCAGTCATGACTTGGAGAAACTTGTTCATGCCTTTATCACCAGCAGGGTGTATTATTGTAACGGTCTCTTTCCAAAGAAGACCATTAGACAGCTGCAGCTCATCCAGAACGCTGCTGCCAGGATTCTGACTAGAACCAGAAAATCTGAGCATATCACACCAGTCCTCAGGTCCTTACACTGGCTTCCAGTTACATTTAGGATCGATTTTAAAGTACTTTTACTCGTTTATAAGTCACTCAATGGTCTAGGACCTAAATATATGGCAGATATGCTCACTGAATATAAACCTAACAGACCACTCAGATCAGTAGGATCGAGTCAGTTAGAAATACCAAGGGTTCACACAAAACAAGGGGAGTCCGCTTTTAGCTATTATGCCGCCCGCAGCTGGAACCAGCTTCCAGAAGAGATCAGATGTGCTAAAACATTAGCCACATTTAAATCCAGACTCAAAACTCATCTGTTTAGCTGTGCATTTGTTGAATGAGTGCTGTGCTACGTCCGAACTGACTGCATTGTATTTTATTTATAATAATTTTTACACAAGCTTCAGTCTGGATCCAACCCTTAAATGATCTGAGATGACCGAACACCTGAGAAGAGACGATGCCAAACCCCCTCAGAGGACTTCAGAGGAAGCCAACCATCAGCGATTATACTGAATTAACCAAATTTTGCCTTAAGTTAATTATATTGAGTTTCTACAATATAAATCTTTTTTAGAAACTTTATTTCCTGTATAGTTGCTTTGCAACGATTGTATTGTAAAAAGCGCAATACAAATAATCTTGAATTTAATTTTCTATTCCTAACTGTTTCAAATGTATTTTAAATCAATATGTATTTTAAACAGAAGGTTAAAGTAAGTGATGTGATGGTAAAGAGAATGTGGGCAAAAAAAGACAAGTGTGTTGGTTAATGAGTTGAAAATAGGACCTTTAGAGCTCCTGCAGCTGACGTCACGCAATCTACACGCCGATATTTTGGCAGACAACCAGGAGCGCTAGAGCAGCCGTAGCATTGGTATCGACAACTGTGGAACAATAATTTAAAACTAGACTAGTAACTTTCCCTCATAAAATTTCGTTTTTTTTAGAGTATTTCAGGTGAGAATGTAGTGGTTTAAAACTCAAATCTACGGTTTATTTAAAAGACTACACTCTAAAAACTGCTGGGTTGAAAACAACCCAATTTGGGTTATTTTGGTAACCCAGCGCTGGGTCAGAAAGAGACGAACCCAGCGCTGGGTTATTTTAACCCAACCATTTGGGTTATTATGTTTAACCCAGCAGGCTGGGTTGCTTTTTCATGGTTTAAAATGACTACATTGCTAGGCTAAAATGAACCCAAATCGAGCTAGATATTAAATCTACAAATCTTGTTCATTTTAAAAAATGAACAATAATTTAAAACTAGACTATTTAGACCTTACAAAACTTACACCATTTTAACATGGTGGACAGCTGCTGTGCGCCAGGATGCCAGAACATGCAGGGGAAAGCCGTATTAGCCGGGATGTCCCGTATATAGGGCTTAATTTATGTGACCCGTACGTGACCTGACATCCCTTGGCCAGTTTCTCGCCCCCTCGAACAGTATTCGTAAAGTAAATCAGAAAGTCCTGAACAGTGTCGGGAAAGTTACTTTTAAAAGTGATGCGTTACAATATTGCGTTACTCTCTAAAAAAGTAACTAATTACGTTACTTAGTTACTTTTTATGGAAAGTAATGCGTTACATTACTTTTGCGTTACTTTCGCGTTACTTTGTAATTATGAGCAGGGCTTGATTGTTTGTTTTTAATACAATAAGTTATATTTATAGCAAATATAAAAGCCTTTCACACCAAAAAGTGTAATGAATAAACCTCAGACTGAAGGACGAGTAAATCACGTCTGTACAGAAGAACACAGGAGAAGTTCAACTCTCTTCAGCAATAAAAAACAACGAAACACAATTGTTAGTTTATCTAAAGTAATGTTTGCTTATTATTATGATTGAACTGATCATCAAAGCTCAGCAGCAAACACATCGGTTAATAAAATGAGATTAGATATATTTGTGTTGTTTAACATATTTAATTATTGCAGGTTTGTGTCATATTCTGAGTTTGCATTTCACTGTTTTAATTCATTTTGATGAATACTGAATCTGTTTTTTGTGAGTGTGATGAATTAATACACATTCATATTTAGTCTAGATTAGATCTACAGTAAGATCATGTTCACACGGCGCACTCAGTCAATAAATGGAGAAAAAGTAACTCATATTTTCTAGTAAATTAAAAAGTAATGCGTTACTTCACTAGTTACTTGAAAAAAGTAATATTATTACATAACTTGCGTTACTTGTAATGCGTTCCCCCCCCCCTGGTCCTGAATATAACTATATAACTGTTGAAGGAAGGCTCATCTGCCGGCTGGCCGCTCCCGCTTCACAATAAAAATGTGTTTTGACTACAGTAAATTTCTATTTTGGTAAATACAAACAACATGATTATTTTTCATGAGTCCATTATTCAGCCGCGCGAGAAAACATGCAATCTAGCCGAGACGTGATCAATATGGGAAACCGTCTTTCACTACAGAATAGAGAAAAAACATGTTTCATTTAAGAAAGCTTGTAGCCTTCCTTATTCGTAAAACACACAAAATGACCAATACAAAAAAGAGTCCAGCACCAAAAGCAGCCCATATTGAATCTATAAGTTATCTTTAATTGAAAATATGCATTTTCCTATACACACACTTGTCCCATAAAGCAAAAGGGAAATCATTTAACCATATTCGATAGACGACTAAAATGGTTCACTGCAATAAAACGTGCTAACACACAACATTTGTGATTAAACGGGTACGATTTCATGACATTTATGATGTCTAGTGTACTCACAGTGATATAATTATGCTGATTAGGACATATGCTGATTATGCTGATTAGGACAGCTAGGGTTGATTACTTTAGCTAACAACACAGTTGACTTACCCTTCCAGTGACGATATTTTACAGTCTGTGGTTTTAGCAGACTCATGAATATTCATCAAAAATTAGATTGCGTCCATTAGTACCCTGCAGGCTTTTAAAGAGTCTCCGGAGTAACGTTAGGAGGGAAAGTCGATGAGGTTATTGTACATATCAGTATACTGCAGGTCAAGAAATCTATCCGTCTATATATTAATACACGTTAAAAGCACCCCGAGGGCATTATAGGGATCTGTTATGTTTAATCTATTAAGTTGTGCTATGTACAGGTCTATGTCTTTTGAATTAAAGTGCGCAGTGAACTCTGTTGCATTGAAACTTATGCTGGCGCCATTCATTTCATATTCGCTCCCGGCTGTTCTTGCCTTCAGCATGGTGGCGTAAATAGAATGGGTCACGTGACTGCAGGAGCTCTATGAGTACTATTTGTTTGGTTTATGATGGTCAAAGTAAGTAGTGGAATAGCCTACTAATGAGCTGATGAGTTGAATCGGGTGTGTTCGATGAGGGAGACTCCAGGAGAGTTTGGAAAACCATTTCAGAGACATGAGCCCCGTTTTCACCGCAGGAGCTTTCCCCAGGAACTAGGGACTTTGGGCCCGTACTCGGTGTGTTACCACCACAGGATCTAAATAAAGTTACGGGTACAAATTTGCCCCTCAGAAAGTCCCTGCTCGTGAGGTAGTACTTTTTCAAACGTCTGGAACTTTCGGGGGCGGTACTTGGGCACTGAGCATGCTGATTGGTTGAGTTCACGCAGCATTGTATTTCAACCACCATATTTGCATAATTTTCAAAATATTACTGTTATTGTGTCATAAAATGTAGTTTTTTTTAGAGTATTTCAGGTGAGAATGTAGTGGTTACAACTCAAATCTACGGTTTATTTAAAAGACTATTTTTTATATATTCCTATTTGAAAATGTGTTTCTCCGATTTCAGAGACGTGAGCTCCATGCAATCACCGTTCATGTATCCCACTGAGAGGAGCATAACCTCGGCTAGTCCTTCTTTATTAGTTTAGGTTAAACATAAGATATAATTCGTTTTGGGTTGACTTAACAGGTAATCTTTGGTCTTTATTCTATTATGTTAAAATGAAAATAGGCAATACTGTTTGATATAATACTTCATTTGTAATGCAGGCTAGGTACGTTCCCTGAACTACATTTCTGAAGCTATTAATATGTTTAAATTGAATGAAAAGAGGCAGTGGTGTTTGACATCATATTTCGTCTTATTGTAGATATATATAGAAAAATTGCAGTAGCTGAGGCGAGCTGACTGACGTTATCAAGTACGCTGCTGTTCCATTTGCAGAAGTACCAGATTTGCGTCGTTCCATCTGCGGAAGTTCACACTCCCGAGTCGAACTCGTGAACCTACATCACCAGACTATTTGTCTAATCTTCTCGGTACTTTAGACCACGATGGAAACGCAGACAGGAACAGGTCTGCAGGAAAAAATATCCTGGGACAAATTCTTCCAGGTAATTTTGGTGGAAAAGCGGCTATGTTCTTAAATTACATATTACATGCATGCACAGTTTTACGGCAGCTTTAATCACCTTTTTGACAACTTCATGCTTGACCTGACCACGACATTGCATGCACGTAGTTTATTTTGTGATTTGATATGAAAAGATACAGGCAACAGTGCGCGGCGGTGCCTTTGTGCATGCAAACACAGTACCGTCTGCACGCTCGTTTGATTCACGCCTGGTGCAGACGTAAAGTTGGAGCACGCATCTGAAACGTCTCCGGTTTGATGTGGTCATAAAGACGTTCTGGGACTGAATAAATTAACTTTTTTGTCAAGAGAAAAGAGACAGAAGTAGCATTTATGAGTGGGGTGGCCAACCCTATGCTCCGCCCCTGCGTTAACGGCATTACATTATTTTAACGTGTTAAATGGGAAAAAATTAATCGCCTGCATTAACGTACTAATTTTGACAGCAATAATATAAACATAAAAATGTTCTTAAATACATACATGCATGTGTTTGTACACAATAAATATACACAGCACATAATTACTCGTTTATTACTCGATTAATCGTTTCGATTAATCGCTTGACAGCACTAGTATATTTATATTCATATAATTTATATCATATATAAATATATAAATGTAATTTTTTCTTAAATATATAGGCTACATGCATCTGTGTCTATTTATATATACATAATAAATATTCACAGTACATACACGCATATTATGTAAACAAAAACTTTTATTTTGGATGATTAATTGTTTGACAGCTCTAAATATTATTTATTCAGTCTTCAGTGTCACATGATCCTTCAGAAATCATTCATCATGCAAATTTGCTGCTCAAGAAACAATCTTATTATCAACTTCTTCACATTATTGTGGAAACGGTGATACATTTTTTCAACATTCTTTATGAACAGAAAATGTGAAAGTATTTATTAGAAATGCTGTGTAACATTATAAACATCCTCATTTTTGGAAATCTGTATCTGCCACACACCAATAAATAAACAAGCAAGCATTTTTTCGCACAATTCTGACTCCCCCCCCCCCACTATTTTTAATAGTCAAAAATAGTCAAAATTGTGAAACAAAACAAGAACTGTGAGATGTAATCCAAAATCATACATACTCCGAAAGTCATAATTCTGAGATAATATATAAACTTGCAAAATTGGGACTCACTGTGGGAGGATCTGATAGAGCAGAACTTCAGCTTTACGCTTCTCCTCATGGTACGCCTGCGTCCTCTCCTCCACCAGCTCCTCCAGGTTATTGGCATACTGCTCCATACGGGACAGGAGGTTATCCAGGATGTTTGAACCATATCCCCTGAGGCCAAAACAGAGAAGATGAGGCAGATTGGTGAATGTGTGTCGCTATTTACACGGTGGAATTTGCAAGTGCAAAGACTGAACGCGTCTCCAGAGAGGAAACGGAGCTGAATTGTAATTCCTTGAATTCATATTTGCATGTTTGTATGCTGCTGCGTGCCCCTGTGTCTGTGTAATAAGAAAGTGTATGCGCATTGTGTACCCGCCTATAGGCGGATATTACTAACGGGGTCTTTAAATGGCAATGGCAATTTTATATATATAGCACTATTTACTACAACCAGTGTTGACCAATGTGCTTCACAATAGAATAACTAAAAACAGCATTAACACAAAGAAAAATAAAACAGAAATACATTTTAGCAAAATCATCATAACATGCAACAAAAAACAGTGCTTCAACCAGGATAAAAAGCCTTATCGAACAGATAGGTTTTTAATTTAGACTTAAAAATAGCCACAGATGAAGCCATTCTAATAAACATGGGCAAATCATTCGCAGTTGTAGCAAAAGCGTGATCACCCTGCACTTCCGCCTCATATATAAAAGAAATATTAAATAAAAGAAGTAATTTGCCATTTGAGCTCTTGTGCATGAGCTGATTTGTGTGTAGGGTACCGGTTATTCTTGCGGAGCAGTATTTTAATCTGGTTGAAGTCGGGCCTCTCGTTGACGTCTTCGGACCAGCAGCGCTGCATCAGCTGACCCAACTCATCACTGTGGCTCTGAGGACACAGCAGCGGACGCAGGTATGGCCAGCGGCCCTCCGCCACACGCTCTATGATCTCTGAACCACAAAAAAAGAGAACAATTAACACACCTGCAAATAAACATTCTCCAGACAGCGAGTTACACAACTCTTATCACACATACACAAACTAGCACATAGAATTAGCAAAGCACATTTCACAGAAAAACTCCTCCGAGAGATAGAAAGAGCAAATGTGTGAGGAAAAAAAACGAAATGAAAGTGTCTCAGGTTTTGAGTAGACCTTGGACTTAACAAAAGTCTTCACAGCAATCAACGGGAGAGATAATGATACAAATCTGTCATGACTTTTCTGTCCCACACCTCACCTCACTGCACTCGGGGGAAAACACGTTCCCTATATCTTCACCCCTCAGTCTTTTAGCTGGCTCTAAAATACAATTGGATGAGCTACAAAGCTGTTTTAAAGTAGCTGATATATACACTTTAAAGAACTTAAAGCCACATATTTTCACGTGTTGACTAACATACTAAAATACATAAAGTACTTGATTGTTATTGTAGCTGCATTTTGTAATTTGATATTACATTTAAAGGGATATTGCACAAATTCTGTCATTAATTACTCACTCTCATGTTGTTCCAAACCTGCAAGACCTTTGATCATCTTCAGAAGACAAAATAAGATATTTTTGATGAACAAAAATATTCTCGTAGCTTTATAACATTACGGTTGAAACACTGATGTCACAAGGACTATTATAATGATATCCTTACCATCTTTCTGGACGCATTGCGGTCTACGAAGAGTCAGAAAGCTCTCAGATTTCATCAAAAATATCTTCATTTGTGTTCTGAAGATGAATAAAGGGCTTACGGTTTTGGAACAAGATGAGAGTGAGTAATTCATGAAAGAATTGTCATTTTGGGAGAACTGTCCTTTAAAGCTTATAATTTAAATGTACTAAATTGCTACTTTATCATTACAAATATATAACTACTAATATATGTAAATACTGTCTCATAATACTAAATTATATTTCAAAGACAATATATGGACCACAAAACCAGTCTTAAATGTCAGAAATATGAAGAGTTAATTAGCAAAAACCGATAAACGCCACTTTAAAAAAATGCTGTGCAGTATTCTCCACATATAGCGCAATCTTAACCCTAAACACGTTTTGTCAAAAAAGCCGGTATTGTCTACTTTCAAGGCATCATGAGTTCATGTTTTACTGCAGTAAAGTGCTTTTCAACATTAAGTCTAATCTAGCGAATCAGCGCACTGTATTCAGGTCAGGTGACAAGGCTACTTTCACTTTGAAAAGACATGCTAGCTGAGAGGAGTTGTCAAAACTGACTAAAAGTGATCGAGGATTGATAATTATGAAGAACTTGATGAACCTGTGATATCTTCTTCAGGTCGTAAAGGAAAATATAAGCTGAAACGTTTTCACAGAGCCTTGCAAAAGCAGCACATTACAATGGAGAGGGAAAAGCTCCTTGTATTGCACGTATCAGAGGTGTAAAGTACTTGAGTAAATGAAACTAATTACTGTACTTAAGTATCTTTTCGGATACTTTGTTGTTGTACTTCACTTGTACTCTTGCAGTGTTGCAGTGACACAGTACATTTTGCATGGTACCCAGCTTCTCTGCAGCAGTTTATTTATGCTACAAAAGATGTGCTATCGCTAACTACAGGACACTGAAAGAACTATATCTTGTGCATTTTGCCTTCACTCACCCAAACTTGTTAACAGGGTTAATTTAAGTGAATGCAAGCTCCTTAGCAAGTAGTTGTGAATCACAGGTGTTTTATATGAGATGAGGACATGACTGCAGCTGAAACCAGCACATCCAGTGCAAGACGACAAGACTTTTTCATTTTACTTCACTTTAGTTTATTTAGCCTTTATACTGCAGAGACCTTTTTGAAGGTTGTTTTTTTGTGGGGGTTTTTTGCAATTTGAGGTGGAAATAAAGCGTGATTGCTCTCCTCACAAATCAGCTTTTCCTGTTTTTGTTGCAGGTTCTGTGCCTTGTCCTGGACTTTTATGTCACTTCCTGTCTCCCATGGTGTTTGTAGTCAGTTTGTACCTGATCTTGTTCAGCTTGTTAGCCTCCTGTATATATATATGTGTGTGAGTGTGTGTGTGTGTGTGTGTGTGTGTGTCTGTGTGTTATCTAGTGTTTCTTTAGTTCTTTGTTGAATGTAATAGTTGCCTGTGGTTTTTGGCTTATTGTATGTTCTAGTTTTTCCATGTAATGCCTGCACATAGATCCTTGCCTCTGTCTGTTTTCCCAGATTCTCCACAACATTACAGTTTTTGACTGGGATGTCTCTTTCACTAGTGCATCTTTGAGCTTTTATTTAGTATAAGGTCCATTACGCTACTGCAAACTGGGCGAGAACGGAAGGCGTTGTTATTGTAATATTATGCGCTTTATACTGTAGGGGTGTCCCCGACTATGGATTTTCATAGTCGAATCTGAATTTATTAATCTTGCCGATAGTCGAATTATATTTTTTTTGGGGCGGGGCAAAATACATTACCAAGAGTCAAGTAGTCAGAGATTCAAAAGTCATAAACACTGACGTTAACACAAAGGGAAAATGTGTAACGGACGCCTTGCAGATACAAACTATTTTATGTTTAGATTAAAAGACAGTTAACATTAAACGTCAAAGAAACCCTAAGAATTGACAACATTTTTACAATAGTGCTTTTATTATAACTTTATGTATATGACAGATAGTAATGCTCTGCATTTCTGTTTTGAGAGGTGCGCACTGAAGACAACCAGTAGCATTTGATAGCAGGTTTTTAATCAATGTGATTTAACATTTATTTCATATAGAATACAGTTCATTATTTATACAGCATAACGTTAATAATACGACTCGGGCTATCTGCACAAAACGCCCTGAGTGCCGAATGAACTCCTTTTGTGGACGCGATCTTCACGCAACAACGTGCAGAAACACGACAACTAAACTAAAAAAATTCACAGCATTTTATTATAACAGTGTTCTCATTAAAATGTTATGTGTATATGACAGCCCCAGTCATTGTCTTTAATATTCTGCATTGTTGTTTGTCCTGCTCGGGCTGCGTGCTGAAGAGATGAAGCACTTTACTGCAGCGTAACTCAACCAAATGCATCTTGTACAAGATAAATAATAGCCTACATTAAATATATAAACCAGATGAAATGTTTTGAAATCACTTGTACCCTACCTGATCGAAAAAATCCAGTCTGTATCAATTTGATTCTTGTAAAAGTTTTAAATACTTGCCTAAAATGCTCCTCTGTCAGTCACAGACTATGGAAAGTGAAACATTAAGTCTATAGCGATAGTTGAATTTATTCAAGCACATTTAAATATTTATTTAAAGATTCCTATTTACAGCACTATCATAATAGGCTGTGTATCCAGTTGTTGGGAGAAATCAGACATTGAGCACCCCCATATAGCCAAAATGGCATGATCCTAAAAGCTCTGTGAATATTCGACTGTGAGCCGAATCAGGCTCCTCCTATCAAAGCATCGGATCGTCGACTATTCGGGGTCACCCCTAATGTACTGTAATGTTTTCTCACCGGTGAATGAGTCATGAGGTAATCTGACAGCTTTACATTCACAAATGTCATCTCTCATCGTGTCTGTGTCTGTGCAGGCGGACAGTGTTTTGGAAAAGGCCTGGCTTTGGAGAGTGATTTTGCAGGTATGGTGGGACTAGGGCTGGGCGATATGGCCCAAAAAATGATCACAATAATTCTTATCATATCAGTCGATATCGATAATTATCACGATAAATGTCAAATATTTCTTTCTTTAAAGTTTAAAGCCAGATTTTTGCTCCAAAGTGAAAGTTTTAGAAACCAGACCATTAATTTTCCTTAACACAATAATTATCTAAATAGATATGTATTTATTAGTTTATGCATGTTCTAATGAGTTGATATTGTTTCAAAATCAAGAAACCGGTTTGGGTTGCCTCATAATATGAATGATAATAATATATAACTTTTTTGTCTCTTAGAAATACACATTTGATCGTAGCTTGAGTTAGGATGCACATGTTTGTTCATTATCAAAATCAGTAACATCTGTACATCAGTAACATCTGTAGCAACCTCAGTTTTATATGGTATAATGTATTCTGACCAAGTTTTTATTTTTATTAAGCATTGGTCTCCTATAGTAGCATACATTTAAATAATGATAAACAGTTAAAACCACACATATAGCACCTCAATAACATGGTCAAAATATAACTAAATGTTTTTAAGTAGTCTATTTGTATGAAAGACAGTAGTCTAAAACCATTCAGTATAAATGTACACATGCTATAGCTGCCTTAACCACACATACTTACTATAATTATATACCATTACTCCTGTAATAATATTAAATGTGAATATCCCACATTTCTGCCACAATACCATAGTGCAGTGAATGTTACTACAGTAAATCCATGGTAAATAATGGCGATGTGCAGATTGAAAAGCCTTCTGACTGTCTCGTTGCACAGTGTTTCTCATGTTCGGCTTGTGTTCTCACATTAGGCGTGTTCGACTTAAAGCGGCGCTGCACAGAATGGTCAGTGTATGACATCAAAGTACCGCGAGAGCGATAAGAGCAGATTAAACCTATGCTTTCGAATGATATCTTACACTGGCCATTCTGTGCAGCGCCGCTTTAAGTCGAACGACTGACTGGATTTCACAGCACTGCTTAGTGATCACGTGACCGAGTAAACGCATCTGCTCTCCTGAGCTCGTGCCGCGCGCCAGTTTGAACTGTGATCCGAGCGGATAAACGGTCCGTGTGGCGCGATTCAAATGAGTCGCGTGGTGTCGTTCCGCTTTTGGCGCATAAACATTATATCGAACTTTTCATATCGTTTTAGAGGAAAATTATATTCGCGATAATTATCGTTATCGAATTATCGCCCAGCCCTAGATGGGACCTTATGCTTTTAAAGCAATCTTTGAAATCGCCTACCCTTCCTTTAAATATATTATTCGAAGTATTTTTGTTTGAAGTACTTCTTTTTAAAGGTATAATTAAGTGTACTCGTACTTAAGCATGCTTCTGTTGCTCTGACAGTTAATTTAACTGTCTTTAACTCCCTTTGTTCTCATGTTGAGCTGGTTCTGCTCCAGACACGTCACTCATGTTTTGTGGTCTCTCTTTAAAGCGTCCGCTGGTATGTGTGTGGTGATCCGTTTATGATGATGGGTGACATTCACTGAGTGCGTGTTTGTATCCATAAGCAATACTGACACCGAGAGAATGTAAATAAGACTCAGAACATACTATAACAAAATGCAGGTTTCCCATCCAAAGCACACAAAATAAAGAAACCAACAGAGCTGAAAGTGACCAGGACACTTTGTACAAACAAAGAATACTTCTAAAGTTTATATGCAGCGTAACTTATAAACGGTATCTTTATTGCACGTATTTGTGTATATATTGGCCCAAAAATATTTGACCACTTAAAAATGCCTGAATTTTATTGCAATACATATCATTAAACCAACTGTCATTTGTACAAATGCTGCTTGAACTTTTCTCAGAACCAACTTGTCTGAGAGATTTTTACTTTGACTTTTTAAGGAATAGTTCTAAAAATAGAATCTAAAAATACTGAGCCATCCAATATATAGATGAGTTTGTTTCTTCATCAGAACAGATTTGGAGAAATGTATCATTACATCACTTGCTTACCAATAGATCCTCTGCAGTGAATGGGTGCCGTCAGAATGAGTGTCCAAACAGTTGATAAAAACATCACAATAATCCACACCACTCCAGTCAGTGGTTAGAAGATAAAACATATTGATGATGTTTTGCTTCATAAGATGTTAACTGATGGACTTTAGTCATGTGGATTACTTGTGGATGTTTTTATCAGCTGTTTGGACTCTCATTATGACGGCACCCATTCACTGCAGATGATCCATTGGTGAGCAAGTGATGTAATAATACATTTCTCCAAACCTGTGAAGAAACAAACTCACATCTTGGATGGATCTGAGGAGGGGTAAGTATTCAGTTTTGGGTAAACTATTCCTTTAATAGGCTGGTGTTTAATTTAAAACCTTTCTTTATGTGAAATATTTAGCTTTTAAAGTATGATCTCTTTAAAATAAATGCCACTTGGTTTAATGATCTGTTATCTAATGTAATGGCATTTTAAGTGTGTAAAGATTATTTCGGTCACTGTTAGTAATACTTTGACAAATGAAACGGTTTTAATTTAACAAGAGAGAGGTGAGGTGAGAGTAATCACAGGTGACACAGAAAGGAAAAATTACATGGTATTAGACAAAAACATTTATTTCATAATGATATTTCCCCCCCATTTTAAAATCTTACTATCCAATGAAAGGTTAGTGTTGAAAAAAAAACCTTTACAAATATAGAACTGTAAAATTATTTCAGTATTGTTATTGTTAACTAAAATGAAAACTGAAAATATTAGTTAAAAATATAGATAAAAAAAAAACATTAAAATGAGTTAAATTGATATTGGTAATTTAATTGTATTGATAATTGAAATAAAGCTGAATCAAATATAATTATAAGATAAAACATTTAAACTAGAACAAAAATGTGAAATGTTGCATTGGCAGCTAAGATAAATAAATATGTTTAGGTTGAAGTATTAAAATGACTAAAACTGAAATAAAGTTATATAGAAATATATATATTTTTTATAAAAATTAATAAATATAACAAAACTAATACAAATAAAATGTTCTTATTTTTTCAATTTTTATTTATATATTAATTAATTAATATTATTAAACTATTGGGGAGTTGCAGCACGACATGAAGCTTTTCTGCAACATAATATCAGGACAAATTGTTGACATTATGGCTTCCAAAAAATCTAAATGAATTTTAATTCAGATATTAAAAACAGGTTCATCACTAAAGAGGTGTATTATCGTCCATGAATACATTTTTCAATGGATTTTTTAAAATAAATAAATAGATCTAGTCAACATGTAATATTGATTACACCTTCAGAGCATTGTGTTTGACCTCTGACCTTTAGGGCTGAGACATGGGCCTTCCTGGTAGAAGACGCCCTTCAGCAGGGCGAGTTCCTGCAGGATGATGCCAAAGCTGTAGACGTCACCCTTCTGTGTCCCACATGCAGGCGGGTTGTCAGCACGCAGAAGCTCTGGGGCCGTCCACAGTTTGCCTGGGAATGCAAACATCGATGCTTCATCTTCACATGCACGCAATCTGTATCTGCGTGTTGTCCCGGTACTCACGTGCATAGAAAGTGTGCATGTCCTCTGGGTTGTTCTCCGTGCGGAAACTTTCCAGGCCGTAATCGGTGATCTTCAGCACGAAGCGACTGTCCACCACGCAGTTAGAAGACTTCAAGTTTCCATGGGAGACAATGACGCTGTTGTGGAGGAACGCCATTCCCTGAGTGGTGAAAAGCATTTATCGTATTTACCAACACCCCACCATGAAAATATTAATTATTGAATTACTGCAAGATGCTTTCTAGAGTCATAATTTGCTCCTCAGGGAACTGACATCCTCGTGAACCGTCAAATTACACACGTCTCAAAACCACCCCTATAAAATGTCTCACAAGAGCGAGCCTCAATTTAACCGAGAACTATATTTAAAAAATGCAAAGCAGTTTGATGTGAAAGATTTATATTTTAGTGTTCTTTGACAAGCATCATTAAAACAGCAAGACAATCTCCTCCTGAGATTAAGAGCAGAGGAGTCTCTAATGTGAAACGCTCACCTTAACAATGTCATTGATCAGAGAATAGCGAAACATCCAGTCCAGCGTGATTCCGTCACTCTCCATGAGGTCCTAAAGGACACACACACACACACACACACACACACACACACACACACAGGCACACACACACACACACACACACACGCACGCACACACACACACGCACGCACACACACGCACACACGCACACACGCACACACACACAGACACACGCACACACACACACACACACACACAAGGAGAGTTCATATGGAGAGAAGACTTGATGGATATTAATTATATTCTCCCACATCATTCTGTCAGTTATGTGTTATTATATTTTCACATTTTCTAGCTAAAGTGTGTAATTATCTTGTTAAAATACTTTTCATCCCAGTTTGAATGTGCAGAGACAACTCTAAGCAAGCCATTTGTAGACTGACTTTGAAGAGTGTAAACGCCGTGGTGCTTTCAAAGCATTGCTGTTTGTCGGAGCCATCTGACATAGCTACACAATAAAAACTAAAATTGATTTTAAATTAATTTAAAACAGTTAAGAATAGAAAATTATTATACATAGTGCAGTCAGTTCAGACGTAGCACAGCGCTCATTCAACAAATGCACAGCTAAACAGATGAGTTTTGAGTCTGGATTTAAATGTGGCTAATGTTTTAGCACATCTGATCTCTTCTGGAAGCTGGTTCATAATAGCTAAAAGCGGACTCCCCTTGTTTTGTGTGAACCCTTGGTATTTTAACTGACTCGATCCTACTGATCTGAGTGGTCTGTTAGGTTTATATTCAGTGTGAATATGAAATAATAGCATTACTTTGGGGGTGGGGCTACCCATTTTTGGTGCAAAGTCTTCTTGTGGTACATTTAAGTCCTCCTAGAAGTTCGTATTTATGAAGTCGAAATTACGACATCAGGTGCATTCAAATAACTTAGGTTGGAACGAGGAGGTGATGTTCCTTTTCTACAAAACATACTGTACACATTTGTTTTTCTTTATGTCAACAAAAAAATTACCATAAGTTTTTATCAGATTTATGAGGGTTATGTAAATTGAATTGGAATTGTATAATATTATGGTATTTTCTACATGCAACTTACATAGGCTATTTCTATTGAAAACTAAAAAAATCCTTAATTTGAACAAATGTACTATTAATACAAAGACTGCATCCATTCCATATCTTTTTCACACCGTGACACCCCAAATTAGAAGTATCCCTCTCATAATTACTAATGTTTATGTTACAAGATGGACATATTTGAGCATAAGGAACACAATTTTGGGGCAGTTAACTTTATATTTTTGTTGCTGATGTTAAATGTGTAATTTGAATAGTGAGCTCATAAGGCAGTTTTTGAGATTTCAGGATTCCCTCATTCATTTAGATAGGACTTGGTCTCGGATGCGTTGCTAATATGTCCGTCAACTTTCCTCGAAAGGGACTTTGATTGAACTTAGAGTTTGACATTAGTATGTTGCTGAGCTAACAAAATATATTCTAGTAAAGCACGACATACCTAACACAGACAGATATTAGCTAAAACAGAAGATATAAATTATATTAAACATTTTTAATCTACTTTTTGATACTGATTTAAATAAATGTATATGTTTTTCCACTAAGTCCGTGATGTTTTTGCTTGATTAAATCTATTAAAATATGTTTTCGGTATTTGAAATTAAGCTGAAATAAAAATAATATTAGGAGAAAAACATGAAAATTAAAAATATTGCCTTGGCAACTAATTCATAAATAATCTGAAGTTGAACAAGTTAATGTTCTACAGTTACTAAAACTAAAATAAATGAAATGTAAAGGGGTCATATGATGCGATTTCAAGTTTTCCTTTCTCTTTTGAGTGTTGTGAGAATGAGCTTTATTGGCCAGGGATGTTTACACATACAAGGAATTCATTATAGAGACAGAAGCTCCACAGTGACACATAATGACAGACACAGGACAGAACACAGATAATTTAAGAATAATATACAAATATACAGTGTACAAAATAGTAGAAACACAATATATAATAAAGATGACTACAGGTGCATCTCAATAAATTAGAATGTCTTGGAAAAGTTCATTTATTTCAGTAATTCAACTCAAATTGTGAAACTCGTGTATTAAATAAATTCAATGCAGACAGACTGAAGTAGTTTAAGTCTTTGGTTCTTTTAATTGTGATGTTTTTGGCTCACATTTAACAAAAACCCACCAATTCACTCTCAACAAATTAGAATATGTTGACATGCCAATCAGCTAATCAACTCAAAACACCTGCAAAGGCTTCCTGAGCCTTCAAAATGGTCTCAGTTTGGTTCACTAGGCGACACAATCATGGGGAAGACTGCTGATCTGACAGATGTCCAGAAGACAATCATTGACACCCTTCACAAGGAGGGTAAGACACAAACATTCATTACCAAAGAAGCTGTTCACAGAGTGCTGTATCCAAGCATGTTAACAGAAAGTTGAGTGGAAAGAAAAAGATGCACAACCAACCGAGAGAACCGCAGACTTATGAGGATTGTCAAGCAAAATCGATTCAAGAATTTGGGTGAACTTCACAAGGAATGGACTGAGGCTGGGGTCAAGGCATCAAGAGCACCACACACAGACGTGTCGAGGAATTTGGCTACAGTTGTCATCAGAGGCGTCTTACCTGGGCTAAGAGAAGAAGAACTGGACTGTTGCCCAGTGGTCCAAAGTCCTCTTTTCAGATGAGAGCAAGTTTTGTATTTCATTTGGAAACCAAGGTCCTAGAGTCTGGAGGAAGGGTGGAGAAGCTCAGAGCCCAAGTTGCTTGAAGTCCAGTGTTAAGTTTCCACAGTCGGTGATGATTTGGGTGCAATGTCATCTGCTGGTGTTGGTCCATTGTGTTTTTTTGAAAACCAAAGTCACTGCACACGTTTACCAAGAAATGTCGTAGCACTTCATGCTTCCTTCTGCTGACCAGCTTTTTAAAGATGCTGATTTCCTTTTCCAGCAGGATTTGGCTCCTGTCCACACTGCCAAAAGCACCAAAAGATGGTTAAATGAGCATGGTGTTGTGTGCTTGACTGACCAGCAAACTCATCAGACCTGAACATAGAGAATCTATGAGAGACACCAGACCTGAACATAGAGAATCTATGAGAGACACCAGACCTGAACATAGAGAATCTATGAGGTATTGTCGAGAGGAAAATGAGAAACAAGAGACCAAAAAATGCAGATGAGCTGAAGGCCACTGTCAAAGAAACCTGGGCTTCACACCACCTCAGCAGTGCCACAAACTGATCACCTCCATGCCACGCCGAATTGAGGCAGTAATTAAAGCAAAAGGACCCCCTACCAAGTATTGAGTACATATACAGTAAATGAACATATTTCTAGAAGGCCAACAATTCACTAAAATGATGGCAGAGTAGAACTGTTTAATCAGCTCCACTGGATGCAACAAATGCTTCGTTTATAATGGGTTTTAGTGATTTTGTGTCTTTGCGCCGGGACACGTCACAATACGGTGAGGCGCATAAGATTTCTGTCTCACGCTTGAGGTAGTCGGCCAATCACGACGCACTGGATAGCTGGCCAATCAGAGCACACCTCGCTTCTCAGAATGATGAGCTTTGTAAAAATCGATGCGTTTCAGAAAGGCAGGACATAGAGGAGCAACAATAACATACAGTATGTGGAAAATAATGTTTTTTTTACCTTAAACCACAAACACATTGCATTACACCAAATACACAAAATAATGTTCTTTTTAGCAACGTCATATGACCCCTTTAAAAAAGTAAAAATGACAAAAGCACAACAAAGTTACTAAAACAAAAAAATAAATAGATTCAAATGTATAAAAAATTTACTGAAAAGCTGAAAATATAACATTACTACCTAATCGAAAATATTAATACATACTATTACATACATAACATTGAGCTAATCACAGTGCATTCTGTGTTTGTCCTATCTGTCAATGATGCATGCAGTGCTGCCTTAGAAGAAGATATCTTAGAAGGCAGCATAATTATTAATGTCAGAAATATGTCTTAAAATGTCTAATTAGACGGTAGAAGAAGCAAGTAGTGATGATTATTTTATGTGTTTGTGAACATTTATGTGTCTATACATTTAAAAAAAGACTTATTTAATACTTAAATGGATTATGTATTTATTTATGCATGTATGTATTTATTTGTTTGTTTATTTATGCATGCAGTAAAAATTTTGGCAAGTCAAAATTTGAATCCTTACTACTGAGTCCTGCTTGGTGAAACAAAAACCGTTACATAAAGACGAGTCGTCTATTAATGCATCAACTGTAGGTGCAGTAACTGTGAGCAATGGTGTGCGTGAATGTTCACCTGTAAGCTTCCTCTAGGGCAGTACTCGGTAAGGATGCAGATGTTGGGTGGGTCGATACAAGAGCCAATAAAGCGCGTCAAGTGTTCATTCTGTACATCACGCATCTATTATAGGAGGAGAAAGGAACAAAAGGGAAAAGAGGAGGGAGAACAGCACGACGAGGAGAGGACAGAGAGAGAGAGAGAGCTGTTTAGTCCCTCTTTTCCATCAATCCCTGGCTATTAATATCTCCCAGGACATCATATAAACTTAATTAAGGCACCTGGCAGAAAGCACAAAACGGCATGGAAGCACACTTACATGTTTGAGTTCAAACAGCACTTTCCTGGAGAGCTCGATGCGTTTCTTGTTGACATACTTAATGGCTGTTATGTTTCCCTGGAAAAGAGGCATCCACACACATTAGTTTCACCCTGATTGCTATCGTGGACTTGGCAAAGAGCTGGAGGGCTTTGGGGACGGGTAAAATAATGCCACATTATTTAAGAGAAGAAAAAGAGCAAGATAATGCGTTAATCAAGCATCATCCTAATTAATGGGGAAAATTATGACATGAAAAGTGCTCATCCTCAGGGGTTCTGCTTAATTTGGAGAGGAACTATAGCTCATGCTTTGAAGAACGGGCCCATTAGCCAGGGCACGCCAACGGCGTTATAGGAGATCAGAAGATGAACCCTTTTTATTATTTGACACTTCTGTTGCTAGGCAGGATTTGTGATTTATTTAGGTTCAAAACAGCACACAGCCTCGTCAAATTAATTTACTTGTATGCCATTATTTAACGCCCCAAAAAAGCATGTCTTAAAGCAGGCGGTAATTTGCGCTGCTCTTCGTAGATTGTGCTTGCCATTATGGAAATTGATCAGATTGTGTCTGTGTTCTTTAAGGTGTGCATTGTTAGCAAATCACCTGCAGAATTTAATGGAAATTCGCTTTAATGGAATTGTGCTATAATGCCAATTTGCCCTGTTTAGTAAATCTGGCCCTTAAAATATATTATACCACTTTTGAGCTAAAAATGTTATTACTTAAAGTCATAAATCTTGAATGCTCTGGAGCAGATTGGTTTCTTTAAAAACAAACCCCTGGCAGATTATTACTGTCCAAGTCAGGGGTGGTGAACTCCGGTCCTGGAGAGCCGCAGCCCTGCAGAGTTCATCTCCAACCCTAATTAAAACTCACCTGCCTGTAGCTTCCTAGTAACCCTTCAGACCTTGATTAGCTTGTTCAGGTAGGTTTCATTAGGGGTGGTGCAAAACTCTTCAGGGCTCTGGCTCTCCAGGACCAAAGTTCGCCACCTTTGGTCCAAGTGAATAATGTAAAAAAAAAAAAGATACTACACTAACCTATTATCAGTTTAAGTTTATTATTATAAAAATTGCATCCAAACCATTTTAAAGTTCTAAAGCAGAGTGAAATTCAAAGCAAGTTGTGTTCCAAATTTGAAGTTGACATCTTAAAAATGAGCGCTCTGTAAGCGTTTGATTGAGCGCTATACCAAATATTTCCACTAGATGAAGCTATTTTTTGTGTGTGTGTGTGTTCAAGTTTCAAGTGTTCAAGATCAAATTTGATCCAGTGGAAGGTCTGTTATACGCCCCCTTAAGGAAGGAAACCGTTATTAGCAAGCCAGTGGCCCATCCACCCCTCTCCACCAAACCTTTAATACCTTGCAATAGCCAGTCTTGGCATACATCTGGAAGTTTCCATCCATAGTCAGCAGTGAGCCGTAGTTAGAGCCTCTCTGTGTGTGTGGAGGAATGAATAAGACATGAGCAGCTTTACTCAAACTATAGAAACTATTGGAAATGACAGGGTGTGTATGTGTGTGTGTGTGTGTGTGTGTGTTTCCCCTCACCATTGATATGGTGAGTTTGCTGCAGGCTCTGCGGAGCACCTTCTCCATGTTACTCATCTGAATGTCCTCCCAGTGCACACGCCACAGCTGAGCAGTCAACTCATTCTCCAGCTTCAGCTTCCTGATGCCGCCGAGTGACGGACAGAGAAAGAGATGGAGAGAGAGAGAAAGAAAGAAGAGTAAAAATAAGCAGAGAGAGAGGGTCAATGAGAGATGGGATGCATCTGGGAAAACATCAGATGAAAAGTTTTAATAAATGAGAAGGAGAACAACATTGATTTGACATAAATGTTAAATAAAACAAATCAATATGTGCATCACTGTCAGCACCAGCATACAAGTATTGTATGAGATTTTCATGGTATGATAATGTAGATAAAATATCAATATCACGGTATTGCCATTACAGGTCTAAAATGTTATTTTTAAATGTCTGGGTAGAAAACAACAACTTTTTTTTCCCACTGAACACAATATAGCCTATTTTTATTTTTAAGAAACATATAGAACATCTTTAAATAAATAATTGGATTCTTCTTAATTAAATGAAGTGCAATCACTTAAGTGAGCCTAAACCTGCAGCTCAACAATAATCAGCAAATAAATAAATTATTTTATGTAAAAAAAACAAAAAAACAAATGTAGTCACTTAAAGTGAGCCTAAACCTGCAGATCAATCAAAAGCATAATCAAAACAATTTCTGAAAAAAAAATATATATATAATAATACACAATTTAAAAAGTAGTCATTAAACCTGCAGCTCAACAAGGTTTTTGGAGACATGCTCGCTTTCTACACATTCATCTTTCAGTCCGAGTTATGATGCAGGAATGAATATATAAGAGAGAGAGAGATAGCGAGCAGCTTAAAACAGAGAGAGAGACAGACAGACAGACAGAGACAGACAGACAGAGAGAGAGAGAGAGAAGAGAGAGAGAGTGAGGGAGAGAAAGAGAGAGAGAGAGAGAGAGAGAGAGAGAGAGAGAGAGAGAGAGACAGAGACAGAGTGAGCGATGAGACAGAAAGAGAGAGAGAGAGAGAGAGAGAGAGAGAGAGAGAGAGAGAGAGAGAGAGCAGAGAGACAGAGCGATACGAGACAGAGCGAGCGAGCGAGAGAGACAGAGCGAGCGAGCGAGCAAAAGAGAGAGAGAGAGATAGAGAGAGAGAGAGAGAGCGAGGCAAAACAAGGTCTCTCTCCGTGGCAAAGTTTGTTTTTTAAATGTCGTTTACATTTTGAACAAATGTAAACAATGTCAGCAGGAGGCTTAAATGTATAGACATGATACCAGCAAAATTGTATTATTGTACTAAATGGCAGGAATGTAGTACTTTAGTCTGCTATTCCCTGCTCTGTGAAGTAACGTGAGGAAGGAAACTAATTGATGTTAGCCAGTTAATTAGCCATGTTATGTGCCTCGGTAGCAAGCCAAATAGTATTTATTTCAACACCCGTTATCGTCCAATGCCTAATACAGTGTATTGAATTTAGGTAACAATATGATGCTCAATAATCAATATTGGTAAAAGAGCTTTCAAGTGGCACATGTACTGATAAAATATCCTTCAGTGAAAAAGATACATTATCATTTGCATGATTATTATCAAATAAGAACTGAAGCATGCAATATTCAAATGAATAATACAGAGCACAACAAAACAATCAAATTGTCTGTACATAGTTGGGTTACTCTACAATTGTTGCGTTTCCATCAAAAAAATTTAATTCATCAATCCATATGTGCAACTTACCATGGTATATTAACTAATATATTTAATACACTAATTTTCATTCTCATTTCACACAAGCCCTCACAAAATATTTGGAGAATATTAGAAACTTTTCCATTGACAGACTATTTCTTCTCTGTCAATGGTGTTACATGTTGATACAAATAATACTAAATGTCCCTTAAAAATATATTTTTCATGAATTTGTCTTAAAATAATAGTATTTGTGTTCATACCATTTCAATTAGTCAGAATGTTACAATACTTTAGTTTTAAACAAGTGGTATACTTGTGGGCATAAACCAAATCCTTATGCACAGGAAATAAACTTCTTCTGTCAACACATGTCATAGACTCTTTAATTATAAACAATTTATTAAAACATATATCATTTTCTATATGGGAAATGTGTACATTGCCGATGGACATCAGCGCTCAATATATGACAGTTTAAAGCAGGGCTCTC
Source organism: Gymnocypris eckloni scoliostomus (assembly GCA_027564155.1). Taxonomy (NCBI): domain Eukaryota; kingdom Metazoa; phylum Chordata; class Actinopteri; order Cypriniformes; family Cyprinidae; genus Gymnocypris; species Gymnocypris eckloni. The sequence goes on from CM050421.1 coordinate 27,780,271, forward strand.
CGGTCCAGCCTGATCTCACAGGAAAAAAATACTATTTTATAAGCTGATGATTAAGTATGATTACCATTATGATATGATTACATATGATTTTCGGAATAAAACCATAAAGACCAGCCATAATATATATAACTGAGATTGTGTACAAATACCAAATAGCCACAAATTCGCAAAAATGTAAAATAGTTACACATTGCCATGAGACTGTGTTGTTCAACCTTACTGTGAGTGAGAGCTATTGGAAAGAATGAAATAATCTACTTGATTGATATACCATCTGTGTCTTTGGATTATGCTTCAGGATGACAATAACACACTGTTGCTGTTTTCTAGGGCTGTCACGGTCAATGAATTTCCCTTGCGGTAATTTTGAGTGGCTCAAAAGCAGGGTATGCAGTATTATCGCCATATATATATATATATATAAACCTAATAAACCTGATGATAAGATCGTTAGGCTATTGTTATATAACAATATAACAGCTGATTCTAGAATCTGACAGCAGATTTTTCTGTTGATATTTCACCTGCGTGTTCTAGGCGGGCTGTCAGTCAGTGCAGTTTCATTGTTTCGCCACAAGGTGGCTAAGAGACTGTCTTTGAGTGAGTCTTTAACCCTTCGTTCAACTACACGTTCAAAAACGCTGATTCATTCAAAGAAATATGTAATGAAACACGCTGTTGAAATAATTGAAATATGTAATGAAACACGCTGTTGAAATAATTGAAATATGTAATGAAACACGCTGTTGAAATAATTGAAATATGTAATGAAACACGCTGTTGAAATAATTGAAATATGTAATGAAACACGCTGTTGAAATAATTGAAATATGTAATGAAACACACTGTTGAAATAATTGAAATATGTAATGAATCACGCTGTTGAAATAATTGAAATATGTAATGAAACACGCTGTTGAAATAATTGAAATATGTAATGAAACACGCTGTTGAAATAATTGAAATATGTAATGAAACACGATGTTGAAATAATTGAAATATGTAATGAAACACGATGTTGAAATAATTGAAATATAATGAAACATGTTGAAATAATTGAAATATGTAATGAAACACGATGTTGAAATAATTGAAATATGTAATGAAACACGCTGTTGAAATAATTGAAATATGTAATGAAACACGCTGTTGAAATAATTGAAATATGTAATGAAACACGCTGTTGAAATAATTGAAATATGTAATGAAACACGCTGTTGAAATAATTGAAATATGTAATGAAACACGCAGTTGAAATAATTGAAATATGTAATGAAACACGCAGTTGAAATAATTGAAATATGTAATGAAACACGCTGTTGAAATAATTGAAATATGTAATGAAACACGCTGTTGAAATAATTGAAATATGTAATGAAACACGCTGTTGAAATAATTGAAATGTAATGAAACACGCTGTTGAAATAATTGAAATATGTAATGAAACATGTTGAAATAATTGAAATATGTAATGAAACACGCTGTTGAAATAATTGAAATAATTGAAATATGTAATAAACAATGTAGTTAAATGAAATGAAATATTTAATGAAATTGAAATAAAAATGCTGTAATGACATTAATGAAATGAAAATATTGCTGTTGAAATAATGAATGAATTGAAATATGAAATATGTTTATGTTGAAATAATTGAAATATGTAATAAAAGTTGAAATAATTGATAATTATGTAATGAAACACGCTGTTGAAATAATTGTATGTAATGAAACACGCTGAAATAATTGAAATATGTAATGAATACTGTTTTTGAATAATTTTGAAATATGTAATGAAACACTTGATAATATGTAATGAAACACGCAGTTGAAATAATTGAAATATGTAATGAAACACATGAAAATTAAATATGTATGAAATAATTTGTATTTTGTATAATTGAAATTAATGAAAAACACGTTGAATAACTGAAAAAATTGTAATGATGTAACAGCTGTTGAAATAATTGAATTATATTTTAATGAAAATGAAAATAATTGAAATATGTAATGAAACACGCTGTTGAAATAATTGAAATATGTAATGAAACACGCTGTTGATAACTCCAATTTCATATGTATGAAATGAAACACGCTGTTGAAACAATTGAAATATGTATGAAACACCTGTTGAAATAATTTAAACTTTGAGCGCCACTTTGAAAAAATAAGTGCTAAATCAAAAACAGAATGTTATGTCTTTTTATTTGACATGACAAATGTTTTTATAAATAAACATGATTTTTGGCTGCTTTTCTTGGCAGCAAATCAGAAAATATGATTTCGAGACAGGCTTGTACAGTAGAACAGTCATGCTGACTTCAATTTCTCATTATTTTGTTAAGTAATTTACAAATTCAGCATGAAGAAAACATTAAAAAAACAAAAATAAAATATTCAGTAAATGCACAAATGGCAATGAGAACATTGACATGTGTTATTCAGTTCCTTGATGTAATCAATGCTCATGTTAGATCACATATGTATTTGCTCTAGTTGTTATTCACGTTCCATCTTTCATATACATATTTCTGAATTTCAAACATAAATATGACAGTATGTAAAAATATTACCTTTCAGTTGTGCCTGACTTTAACAAAACCAGAAACAATTAAACTCATTTAAATGTTCACACAAATTAAGCCATTTGTGGAGTTTACATGTATTCACTGCTCTCTCTGCACAGATGTCAGTGACCATCTCTTTAAAAGAACTTCATGAAAGACAAACTCTGTCATACTGAAATTGCAATTCTTTTCACAATTTCAATTCAAATGAAACATTACAGCTATTTGCTTTTAATCTCATGTCATGCATTTACATCATAAAGAAATGATTCATTTTGTATTTTTAACCAAGATCTATGCAAAATAAAAACTGTGATATACTTTTTTAAATGTGTGTTTAAATCTTTAATTCAAAAGAGCAAAAAAGTATTATGACAATAAGTGCATTATAATAACATGTATAGTTGATAGTTGTTATGCTGGTTTATTGAATGTTTCTATTATAAAAAAAAAAAGCACATAAAGAATGACACTGTTTTCAATATTGATATGAAATGTTTCTTGAGACAATTAAAAATTGAATGATTGTCGATCTGCATGACACTGGAAGGAAGTAATGATGAAATATCAGCTTTCATTCACAGTAAGATCATTTATAATTGTAATATTTTACAATATTACTGTTTTTTTTGCATTTTTGATCATTTTAAGGCAGCCTTGGTGAGCATAAAATACTTGTTTTAAAAACATAAAAGTCCTGAACTAACTACTAAAATAAAACTGGCAATTGATTAAGAAATATTGTAATATTGTAAAGTATTACTGTATATTTGATGAATTCTGAGATATTTTGTGCTGTTAGTTGGTTTCCTTCCATCTTTAATAAAATGACATAATTTGGTATAGTTGGATAATTTACTATGAAATTTACTTCAAGCAATTGTATACTTTGGCTCTTAATTTCTCTCCTGTTCATTTTCCTAAAATTGTATACATAATCAAGCTCTTCTCAGCTAAGCGAATGTGCCTGAGCTTTAACAGAGCCTGGTACAGAAACCTGCAAACGCAAGCACGTTCATTAAAAATGCTGTGAAAATTAAGCTGCAGTTAAAAATGGCAGGAATAACCAATTTTAGATGTCTTTTCTTACTCATTTTTCATCTTTGACGAGTGTTTTTAACTCCAAGTGTTTTAACTTGCTTACACGTACACATTTTTGCATCTATTAACTCGCAACTATAAACTTCACTTCAGAAGGTACTTTGAAATATTACAGTACACTCACTTATAATGAGAAACATTATTCAACATTTTATACTTCTATATATGATGCATGCAAATGTATACTTAATTTATCCTGAAAAATATTCATGTTAAATGAAGAATAATGCACAGTCAGCCAGTCATTGTCAGAAAATATATCTCAACAGTATTAAAATAAACGAATGAAATGGCTGACTGTTTACACTCACTGGCCACTTTATTAGGTACACCTTGCTAGTACCGGGTTGGACCCCCTTTTGTCTTCAGAACTGCCTTAATTCTTCGTGGCATAGATTCAACAAGGTGTTGAAACATTCCTCAGAGATTTTGGTCATATTGACATGATAGCATCACACAGTTGCTGCAGATTTGTCGTCTGCACATCTATGATGTGAATCTCTCGTTCCTCCACATCCCAAAGGTGCTCTATTGGATTGAGATCTGGTGACTGTGGAGGTCATTTGAGTAAAGTGAACTCATTGTCATGTTCAAGAAACCAGTCTGAGATGATTTGATCTTTGTGACGTGGTGCATTATCCTGCTGGAAGTACATCAGAAGATGGTACACTGTAGACATAAAGGGATGGACATGGTCAGCAACAATACTCAGGTAGACTGTGGTGTTTAAACAATGCTCAATTGGTACTAAAGGACCCAAAGTGTGCCAAGAAAATATCCCCCACACCATTACACCACCAGCAGCCTGAACCGTTGAGACAAGGCAGGATGATCCATGCTTTCATGTTCTTTACGCCAAACTCTGACCCTACATCTGAATGTTGCAGCAGAAATCAAGACTCATCAGACCAGGCAACGTGTTTACAATCTTCTGTTGTCCAGTTTTGGTGAGTCTGTGTGAATTGTATCCTCCGTGTGCTGTTCTTATCTGACCGGAGCGGCACCCGGTGTGGTCTTCTGCTGCTGGAGTCCATCTGCTTCAGGGTTCGATGTGTTGTGTGTTCAGAGATGGTATTCTGCAGATCTTGGTTGTAACGAGGGGTTATTTGAGTTACTGTTGTCTTTCTATCATCTCTAACCAGTCTGTCCATTCTCCTCTGACCTCTGACATCAACAAGACATTTTCATCCACACAACTGCCGCTCACTGGATATTTTCTCTTTTTCAGACCATTCTCTGTAAACCCTAGAGATGGTTGTGTGTGAAAATCCCAGTAGATCAGCAGTTTGTGAAATACTCAGATCAGCCCGTCTGACACCATCAACCATTCCACGTTCAGTCTCTTAAATCCTCTTTCTTCCCCGTTCTGATGCTCGGTTTGAACTCCAGCAAGTCGTCTTCACCACATCTAGATGCATAAATGCATTGAGTTGCTGTCGTGTGATTGGCTGATTAGCAATTTGTGTTACCACGCAATTGAACAGGTGTACCTAATAAAGTGGCCGGTGGGTGTAATGTCTTGCTTATTGCATGGTTACTTATAAATGCAAGGACATGAAATATTGATTTGAGTCTAATTGATTTCATTATATGGTAAGATACATTTGGGAACATGATTTTGGCTGAGTATGGGGGAGTCTGGTGTCTTTTCTTACAGGTCTATTATTACATGAGTTTTTATAGGGTTGCACTCACTTGCCAGGCAGGCAGGGTTGTCGTTTTTGAAGCCACACAGTGGGACATCTGGAGGCGGACTTCCCTTCAGCCAGTACACCTTCATCCCTGGCTCTGGAATCATCCGCTTCTGACTGCCATTATACACGGACACAATCTAGGACATACAGCCATCGTTTCATTGGCGGTGAGATGGGTTTAGCCAGTAATGTATTTTAAATGTGAAGAGGTATATGATCAGATGAAGGCCTCTGTACCTGATACACTCCAGTGTCCGTGTCAGTCATGTCCCACAAAGCAAAGTCAATCTCCCGATCGCCATTTTCATCCAGCTGAACGAGTCCGGTAACCCCTTTCAAGATTAGAAAACAAACATTAGATCAGAGCTTCACAAAAAAGCTGGTGTGCAATGCATTCTGAGCCTTGCTTCATTGTTAGACACCCAAATTAACTCAAAAAGTATTTAGTCATTTGGGTAGTGAAACATTTACTTGTGAAAAAGAAGTACACTTCAGCATATATTTAAAAAGCATGCACTGTAAAGAAAAAAAATATTGAAGTATGTTTTACAAGAAAATATTATTTCAGTTTTTCTACTTCAAAATTTCACTTTAAATTGAACCATTTGAAAAATGACACGTGATTAGCTAAAGAAGTGCTTGTTCTAACCCATTACAGTAGGACTTAAGTATAAGAATATAAGACATTTCATAATTACTTATTTTGTCTTTTAAATACAAACCCGATTCCAAAAAAGTTGGGACACTGTACAAATTGTGAATAAAAAAGGAATGCAATAATATACAAATCTCATAAACTTATATTTTATTCACAATAGAATATAGATAACATATCAAATGTTGAAAGTGAGACATTTTGAAATGTCATGCCAAATATTGGCTCATTTTGGATTTCATGAGAGCTACACATTCCAAAAAAGTTGGGACAGGTAGCAATAAGAGGCCGGAAAAGTTAAATGCACATATAAGGAACAGACAGCTGGGACCAATTTGCAACTTAGGTCAATTGGCAACATGATTGGGTATAAAAGAGCCTCTCAGAGTGGCAGTGTCTCTCAGAAGTCAAGATGGGAAGAGGATCACCAATTCCCCCAATGCTGCGGCGAAAAATAGTGGAGCAATATCAGAAAGGAGTTTCTCAGAGAAAAATTGCAAAGAGTTTGAAGTTATCATCATCTACAGTGCATAATATCATCCAAAGATTCAGAGAATCTGGAACAATCTCTGTGCGTAAGGGTCAAGGCGGAAAACCATACTGGATGCCCGTGATCTTGGGCCCTTAGACGGCACTGCATCACATACAGGAATGCTACTGTAATGGAAATCACAACATGGGCTCAGGAATACTTCCAGAAAACATTGTCGGTGAACACAATCCATCGTGCCATTCGCCGTTGCCGGCTAAAACTCTATAGGTCAAAAAAGCCATATCTAAACATGATCCAGAAGCGCGGCGTTTCTCTGGGCCAAGGCTCATTTAAAATGGACTGTGGCAAAGTGGAAAACTGTTCTGTGGTCAGGCGAATCAAAATTTGAAGTTCTTTTGGAAAACTGGGACGCCATGTCATCCGGACTAAAGAGGACAAGGACAACCCAAGTTGTTATCAGCGCTCCGTTCAGAAGCCTGCATCTCTGATGTATGGGGTTGCATGAGTGCGTGTGGCATGGGCAGCTTACACATCTGGAAAGGCACCATCAATGCTAAACAGTTTAAACATTTGATATGTCATCTATGTTGTATTCTGAATAAACTATTGAAATTTGAAACTTCCACATCATTGCATTCTGTTTTTATTCACAATTTGTACAGTGTCTCAACTTTTTTGGAATCGGGTTTGTATAAAAGTATTAAAATATACTGCTAATGTACTGACAAGCATTTACGGTAAACTAAAATATACTGTGAAGTCACTTTAATTGAAACTTCTATGTCATGTATTTAAATATATTTGTAATTACACATTTGAAATGATTAAATTGCATTTATTAGTGCATATATTAACTTTAAATGTATCACATAACACACTACAATTAAAATCAAGTACTTTGCATGTGCTTTAGTATGTTAGTCAACACATTGTAATAAGTGCACTTCTTTAAAGCATGACAAAAGATTATTAAAATATAATGATTTGGAATGTATTTTAAAGTAAAGCTTTTGATTTTACATTACTTCAAAGTACAGCTTTTAAGTGTGTAAAGAAACATAGTCATGGAAGTATACTCCACATACACTTAAATTACCTTTTATTTCATTAACATATTGTAGTTTTTTATTTAATTTTAAGTGTACAATCAATACAATTAAGCACACCACATTTTCACAAGTGTTGTATTGAGCATTTAACCTAATTTGCACTGTCGCGTCATTAATCCTTTATCACGTAGACGTTTAAATATCAATGATGGATGAACACAAGACTAACGCAGTCAGCAGCAGATAAACAGCACCTGGAGGAAAAAAAGTATTGGCCAAACCACACAGGGAAAACACGGCTAAAAATGAGATAATCACACCTAATTTATCCAGTAGACTTTCCCATCATTGATGCAGTAAGCACTGAGCAAGCAACGTGACTCTTTCCCGGCACCCAGCATTAATGCCCACAATCTGACTGCACTTTTCTGATGCCCGGCACGAGCCTAGAACACCTGAGTTCTGCTAACCCATGCAGAGACATTCAATAGGCTGTGATTTAATAAGCAATGGCCAGTTTCTCATGACTTATATTCCACAGTGCAAAAAAAAGAGACAAAAAAACAAAAACCTACCAAATGGCTTAAAACTTTGATGTAGAACTTTTTTGAACTTGTTTTAGAGCATTAGATTATAAAAGCATGTTTCAAAAATATGAAAACGGTTACAGTGCTTTTTAACTAAAAATGTTTTCCTTATAATTCAGACTTTGTTTCTCAGAACAGCGAGTTTCCATCTCACAATTATGACTATTTTCCCCTGAACGTTTAGACACCTGACCAGACCGCATACACACGCAGAAAAAAAGTTGGATTTGTATGAAAAACAACAAACACAGAATTGTGGTTTGCAAACGGAGGGAAAAAGTAATAGATGTAAAAGATGTAATCTCAGAATTCAGTGACAAAAGTCAGAATTGCAGGATGTAAACAGAATTCAATGAACAAGTTGGAATTGTGAGAAGTAAACTGAGAATTCAGAGAAAACGTCAAAATTGTGATATGTAAGCAAAGAATTCTGAGTAAGAAAGTGAGAATTGTGATATGTAAACTCAGAATTGTCAAGAAAAAAAATCTGTATTGTCAGATTTCAGTCACATATCAGAAAATGGCATCTTAATTAATTCGATCTAGAGGTCTTTTTGGGTGGAATAGTTTTTTTCTCCACAGAACTGCAAATTAGAAGTGCGTGTGTGAGTTTCAAATGAACTGCAACTGGATGTTCTTTGATGTGTTTGGTCCATCTGCTTCCCAGAAGCCCCTGCTATAATGAACACAGATCTGCTGTCCTGCACCATATACGACACTCAGACACTCTATGCTGATTCAATAAAATCCCTAAATATAGCACGAGCCATGCAAAACTCACCACCACAATGAGAGGGCTTTCGGTGGTTGCCAGAAGGACGTTATGTGATTTATAGCTCAAGGTTTGTGGTTTTTAACTAGGACACCTCAGCAAGCTTGCAAGATGACGTAAAATCATTTCAAAGTTAAAAATAAAAAATATATATGTACACCAACAACATGGGATGATATTTCTCAGTATGATAATAAAATACACTGAAAATGAGCTCTCACTTGGACAGTTTAAGTTTTCCCTGCAATATAGAGATCTGTACAGACTGATTTTGGTGCATGTTTAGAGTCATTATGTTACAAAACAATCAAGAACCTATTGAATTTGAGGTTTCTGATGATGCTTAATAAGCAATGAAGCTGATTTGGAAGAAAGACCCACATGAATAGTATTTTAAAATACAGCATTTTTGGAACAACTTGAGAATGAGTAAATAAATACTACATTTCATTTTTGGATGAACTGTTGCTTTAATAGCTATAGAAAAATAACTGCATTTGTGGTGGAACTTGGCTGATTTACAACCGTCTGATTCTAGTTATAAGAGTCTTCAGAGAGTTTCTATTCCTGAAATCCTTTACCCCACGTCGCGTTCCGGTGAGTATCGGTTTCAGTGTCAGCAGGGTGGAGAATGATTTTTACTGCCTCGGCGTGTTGATACTGATCAATACTGCTCATCATGGGAAGTGAGACAGAGACTGACTGCAATGGTGATGAGCAAGACATGTTAATGGAGTAGAAATAATAATACAAAGACAGAATCAGCCAAGACTGAAATAAGAAATCAATTCTAAATAAAGAGACTCAAAGACAGTGTTGTGTCTAGAGAGGCTCTATTAAAAGAGCTGTCATGAATGCACATCTTTCTCAGCAGTAATGGTGATTTGGGCTCCCATGGTCCCAGGGGAGAGCCCGGTTCAGCTAGCAGCATAGAGTTTCATCCCTGTCACGGCACCGTACGGTTTCCAATTGAGCCTAACTAATAGACTGGCAATATAGAGTGTGTGTGCATGCATGTATGTGTGTGTCTCTCTGATCGAGCGGGGGTACGTGCATGTGTGCATGCTCAGGAGTGTTAGTCTCTCTGATCGAGGACATAGTTCCCTCCCTCCTCAATATCTCAGCCTGTACCGTATCAAATAGAGAGAATAAGGAAAGTGGATAGTGTGTACTATTTGAAACAGCCCCTTTAGTGAGATTGATTTCAGAGGAAAACGAATTTTCTGAGCTTGCATCTATGTAATTAGACATCAGCGTTAGTTATAGTTTGACAAACCCCCTCTTGCGTGAAACCCCGGGAGAATAAAACAATGCTGCCGTGACTGGCTTTCTTCCTTTAAGTTCAGCTCTAATTAGCTTGGTATTTACAAATTACTGCAGTGAAGTAAGAGGGAAACGACTTGCAGGATTCCTTGAGCTAATTTTCAGAAAAAAGGGCACAAGCTAAATGAATCAATGTAAATGTTCATTCATTTAAAATGGAAATCTTGTATACATTTTGAATGCAATATAAAATAAAAGTGTCTGATGAATGTAAGATTATAGTAAAAAAAAAATGTAATTCTAAATTAAATGTATGATCATTAAAAACGGATGTGTAAAAAATATGGTTTTACACAAAATTGACACAAATGAGCTTCTAATCGATTGATTAAGCATACTTTACTTATCCTGAAAACATTTCATTTTCATGATCTTGAACTATCAAGCCTTCATAAGCTTTTATTCTTGCGGTTGCCAAGAGTTGTCACGAGTTTCAATCCCACATTCAGAGGTTTAATCTTACATTTTCTGCCAAGTGTTTAATTATTCCCAACCTGGCAACTATGTGTATGTGCTCTTTCTTCTTTGATAAAAAAGGACTGTGATGTGAAAATGAACAAACATGTCGACTGGATTTTTGTGATCTTTATTGAGATATTCTGCTCAAATGAGAGTTTCATACAGCCTATGTTCCTCCTAAATCTGCAAGTGAACCTCAGAGACAAACTGTATTAAACCAAATACTGTGCCACAATACAGTCGTTTTTGCTGTTTTAAGAGAAAGGGAGATTCCTGCAAAGTGGAATCAAAGTATTTTGCTCTAATTGTTTATGATTTTTCGTATTAAGTAAATGTTTGACATTTATAGAATATATATTTTTTAAGCTGTATGTGGTGTAAGATTATGCCCATAACTAGACTCATTATAAAGAATACATCTTTTTCTACAATCATACTGCAAATGGATGCACGATGTTGGATTTTGGGCGATATCCATTATGCCGATATTTTCCCTTTTGTTTGGAAAAAGCACCAAGACTCTCCTGCCCAGAAAGGCTTTGGTTCGTTTAAAACAAGAACGTATTTTTAGAATGAAATAAACAATAACAAAGTTATTTTAAAATGACAGTACAATGAAGATTTGAAAATAAATAAACTATATTCAATCGCTGTTTTCTTTGTGTGCACACAAAAAAGTGCCAAACTTTTCACTTTAATGTGTTATTTTTATTTGATTTAACCCTTGATTTGAACTAAATGTACATTTTAGGTTAGCTGAGAAAACATTTTTTACAGTATAATACGCTGCAGTTCAAAAGTTTATTATGCTCATCAATGCTGTATCTATTTGAAATATTGTTGCAATTTAAAACTACCGTTTTCTATTTTAATATATTTTAAAATATAATTTATTTCTGTGATGCGCAGCTGAATTTTCAGCATCATTACTTCAGTGTCACATGATCTTCAGAAATCATAATAATATGCTGATTTATTATCAACCTGAAACTGTTGTGCTGCTTCATATTGTTTGGGACCTGTGATACAATGTTGTGTTTCAATATGCACTATTATTCAGAAGTTTAAAGGGGTCAGTATGATTGTATTTTTTAAGAAAGCAATACTTTTCTTCAGGAGATGTGTTAAATGGATAAAAGGTGATAGTAAAGACTTATATTCAGAGAAAAGCGTTTTATTTTGAATAAATGCTGTTTTTTTTTACTTTGTATTCATCAAAGAATCAAAGATAAAATTATCACATGTTCCAAAAAACAATTAAGCAGCACAACAGTTTCAACACTGATACTAAATCAGCATATTATTATGATTTCTGGAGGATCATGTGACACTGAAGACTGAATTAGTGACGATGAAAATTCAGCTTTGCTTCACAGGAATAAATTGTATTTTTAAGTATATAAAACAGGAAACCAATATTAGAAATTGTAATAATATTTCCCAATATTACCGTGTTTTTTTCTGTATTTTGATCAAATAAATACAGCCATTAAAAAACAAGGTCAATCATTTATTAGGTTTATGATATAGGCCTAACATAATATAATATCAAAACAAACTGAAGCATTTAAACTGAGATCTGTAAGCTAAATATATATAAAAAAACTTGAACATGTGTATTCTTATATAGCGATCTAAACATTCCTATGAAGTGTAGTTTGCACAATACACCTGTGTGTGACTGTAACAATGTCTCAGAGTGTTCTGTGCCAATCCTCCGCTATTTCTAGCACTTAATCAAACCTTTCTTTAATACATGGAGCACGTTTTATTTCACATGTTTGCGTTGGCTCTCGATTTGAGCTCTGTAGTCCACAACCATTAAAGTATGGCGCAGATCAATCTCTTTCAGTCTTTCTATGAAACCTGTAAACCGCATTCACCAGTTCGAACTCTATAGCGACATCAACTTTATAGCGGGTTGCCCGAGCATTGCGATTTTGTTCTTTTACTAGAATTCAATCAAATGGCTTCCCAACTCATTTTTTTGCACGGTGGAAGAGGGAACAGTGGTTGTAACCCTATCGGCTGATTCCGATATTGGTCCGATAATATCGTGCATCCCTACTGCAAACAATTTACAACAGAAACACCAAGCGTTTCATTTTATGAAATGTTTTCATCCTACTATCATAAGACACAACAACTTCATAATGCCACCAGAGCGATTGCTGAGGCCTATAGAACATTCAGATGTTTGCTTGGGTGAGGAAATGGACCAAGTGAGGTCTTCTCATATCATCTCATATAAAAAGCATGAACATTAACCAAAATATATCCTGTTCACATGATCTGCTTAATAGGAAACGCACCTTGAATCACAAGCAACATGCGCCACATTTCCCTCCACAAGAAGGTTGCTAGGCAGCAATAAAAAAAGTGAAAGCTGTAAACTGTAAAATTACTTAGAATTTATTCATGTCCAGTAATAACAGGCTGTGTTTCCAAATCGGTCAAAGTTGAAACAGTTTACATTTAGAGTTGCAAGACTAGACCTGTAAGCAATTTAGTGCTGTTTAATTATTTGCTGCCTATAGTTTACTAGGCCTGTTTTCCTAATTCTGGATTTAATTAGTCTGGTTTTAATCATTTGATTAAATTATAATACATTTTATAATTTTTTCTAATATTTATAAAAGGTTAAAGATAATAGTGCCATATAATTTATTTGGACAAACAGTTTAAATTAAACATGTATTAAAAAATTGTATTCCTCAAAAAATTTGTTCTTATTGTTAATTTGAGAAGTGCATTTTACTGCACAATTGCAATTTATTTCTGTCATCATTTCTTCAAGTTAAAGCAAACTTTTATTTTATTCATCCAAATTGTGTGACATTCCCCATTATACAGTAAATTCCATTCTGTAATTCCATCTGCATTTCCACATCATTGACATCGTAGTGTCCTGAGTTTAATACGCAGAGGAACATTGACAGAGTTTATGTGAAAAGCTCTTCACAGATGGATCAACTTCAAACCAGTAGGAAAGATGCATTCAATATTTTTTCTTACTGTGTAACCAAAGCAACACTGACTCTTTACCGGGTATCCAATACAAAGAGCTCAGACAGGTCATACTGGATGGTTGGTAGAGAGCCTGTAAGAAAGATTTTAGATCTCAGTTGTTTAAGAGCAAATGATTTGAGTCCTCGGTCAATATCAAGTGGATTTGATTGCCTGTTATAGGAACTTCACAGCACGAATGCTCCTCACACTGTCGATAGCAAACAAACTGCCAATATCTTTCCTTGCGGAGTCAAATATAGTTGTTTTATAGAGAACGGCTCAGCTTCTGCTACTCCTAGACTGAATTATAAATAAAGATGGTGACCTTTTTGTGTGTAACTGTTATCAATGGTGTTTTTGAGAAAGGTTTGGCTGCAATGTTATGAAAGCGTCTATTACTGTATATGAGATACTTGTCACAGTAAGCCAATATCAACTTCTATATTATCCTGTGCTGACTGAAAATGAATAAACTGCGTGTACTATAGATTCATCATTTTGTCTTCTCTCTTATTTTCTTCAGTATATATCAAATCAATCCTATAATATTTCCTAAATTAAACTAAGGATGATTTGGACATTCTCCAAGCTACTATAACACAGAATGCCGTTTTGTTACTCTGCACAGTTGTAAAAGGATACCATTGATCACATGAGGAACTACATTTTTTAGGTTTTGAGGAGTCTGCTTTGGCTTTCTCTCTTGTGTGAGATCTGATTTATTTCCTTTATTCAGCTTTGAGCACAGAACGGGTGTCTGGAGGAGCTCAAGGCAGGTCTGGTGCTCAGGTGGATGAGGAGAACATTGTTTACTGCTGAACACCGCTGATTAGACAGAGACTTGACCAAAACCAACTGAGTGAATACAAGGAGGAGAATGAAAAGCAGACAGTAGATGGCCATAATATTGCATAATAAAAGCTCATGGTTTGATACAAAATATTGTAGATGTAATGAAATTAATCGAGGATGGTATTGGCATATACATCAGCAAAAATGTTGGATTATTTTCATTTAAATAACTGAAGAAACATGCCATATTTACATATCTACAAGCATGAAAATAGGTCATATATTGAGCAATCATTAATCGCTAGATCTTTTGAGATAAAAAATGATACAGAACTCGAAATTAGGGCTGTCAAATCAATTAATCATGATTAATCACGTCTAAAATAATATATCTGTATGCATTCTATATATTTATATAAATACATATACATACATGCATATATTTGAGATTTAAAATGTCTGACTTTTATGAATTTCCATAAACACTAACATCACAGAGTTTTTGGCCTCTCGGTCACAGTGAGGTAATCAAAGTTGGACAGGTACTATTATTTTAAAACACCAGGGGATCTAATGATAGGAATAAAACTTGGGAAACCCAGCCACACATTGTGCTGTTCCTGGCAGTGCAAAGCACAGCTTGTGAGCGCTGTTTCTCCTTTCTTATGTGAAGATAGATATCAATGTTTTAGCCAGGTAAATTCTCAATTCTCATACTCGCATACAAGAATTTGGGTGGCTACCGATATTCTATATCCTTTCAATGTTCTATATATGATATAATTAAAAACGATATATGGAAATTCAGTCAACTTTATTGACAAAGTAGCTGTATATGTGAACATGTGGAAAAGGAACATTGAAAATCAAACTGATTAAGTCTTTTCCCACCATTGACAAGATTTTCCATCATTTATAACACAACGCTTCCCCGCCACTGACTAATTATTCTGGCAATCTGTGTTTTCACTGTTATATGCTAGGGGGCGCTTTTACAGATCTTCTAAAATAGCACAGCATCTCCAGATTCGAAAATGAATGAAGAAAGATTAAACCAGAAGGAGTGGACAGAGGGCCTGTCCCAATACACACTCTTGTGGTCTTGAACTCTAGAGAGCACATACATGTGACCGGACCGTGCCCTTAATGCACACTAAATCCACATATTTGGAGCAGTATTTGAGGCTAAGCATATCACAACATGCATCATGTTCAGAAACTCACATGCTCCGAAATCATAAGATACGGAGGAAAACTTCATTTAATTAGATATTACATACCATTTGAGTAAAATGTTAAATGTGTTGCACATTTTATTGTTGCGGAGATGAGTATTTTGTAAAATGTTTGCAACTGCTTTTTATCACTTTATTAGAAGCACCACAGTTAAACTGTCATACATAAGCACTACTGAATATAAATGTAGAAGTTTATTTTAAAGTGCGGAGTATTAAATGTGCAAATTGTGTAAATAAAAACTTTACTTTATGTTGTAGTGTGTCCCATTGGAAACGTTCTACACACTTACTGTCTTTACACCCCTGAACACTTCAGCCAAATACACATCCAAAAATACCTCATGTAAGTAGTCCAAGTTTCCTCAATAGGCGGACCGCGGCCAAATCCGCAAGAGAAAAATATTTGGCCGCTTTTAATTTCAATTAGTGATGCCAAGGTTACGTCAGCGTAAATTCAAATGCAGCATCATTGACAGCGAAAACATGGCAAGTGTGAAGAAAAGAAAGGTTGACAAAGAAAATAGGCGATTCAAATCGAAACGCACTGAACAATTTTGTTTTATTTTGCCTGACCAGCACAATGCAAAGCCAACGTGCTTTTATGCACGACTGTAAGGCTGATAACATGAAACGCCATTTCAATGCTTTGCACAGCAATTTTAACAACAATTATCCAGAATATTCTGAGAGCCGCAAACAGAACACAAATATAACACAGCGGTAGTGTAATGGATGTATGCCAGTAAGGGCTGTGTGTAAACCTCACTCCCCTGACCTCAAAAAGAGGCGCTCTAGCGACTGACGCTGGAGGCTGTAGCCTTTGGCGTTCCTTGTTAGAGCACCCGCCTCCCGCGCCGGAGTCCCAGGTTCGCGACCCGTTTGGTGAGTTGGTGCGGACCCGTGTTGCGGGGGTTACATTGGTGCCGTGACCCGGATGGGAGTGAGGTTTAGGGAGGTGAGTGTAACGGATGTATACCAGTAAGGGCTGTGTGTAAACCTCACTCCCCTGACCTCAAAAAGAGGCGCTCTAGCGACTGACGTTAGAGGCAGTAGCCTTTGGCGTTCCTTGTTAGAGCGCCCGCTTGGTGAGTTGGTGCGGACCCGTGTTGGGGGGGTTACAGTGGCAATGTACAAGCAATCAGTTGCTGTTATTCACAAAACCACATCCATACCGGAGTATGCCTCCGCAGCATCCTTACGTGTGGCTTGGAACCTGGCAAAGGTCAAATAGCCGTTCACGGATGACAAATTAATTAAAACCTGTGCAATTGACATGGTGGAGGAAGTTTTAAATCACGATGACAAAAGGGGAAATGGTCGTGGAGCTATTTCAGAAGGTGCCATTATCCGATTGCACGACAACAAGAAGAGTAGTCCCATTTTTTTATCCAACATAAAGAAAGCTGAAGTCAGTCACTTGCAATAGACTCGTCTTGCGACCGAACCGACATTAAACAGCTGTCAGTGTTCATCAGATTTTTTGATGGGAAGGTTTTCCCTTTGTTTTCAGCCAATACAGGGGCACGCAATGGGAGAAATCATTTTTAACGAACTGATGCATCTCTTTTTAAGCAGCCTTCAGAGCCAAAAGGCAGAGAAATTTCTGAGGTTTTTGAACGACAGCATAGAGAATGCACACATGCGTTTTTTTGTGCAATATCATGTCTCACCTAAATCAGTTTAATTTACAATTGCAAGGCAAGAACCACACTATTGTAGACATGTACGAAGCCGTTGAAGCTTTTCATTTAAAGCTGACACGTTTTGAACGTGATCTTTAAGGAAGAAAGCTACACTTTCCACATTTGCAACAGCATTGTGAGATTTGAGAGCTTTAACCTGTCAAGTGAACTCATTCTCTTCCTAAGACAGCTGTTTTCAGTCCCAGCAGATGGGCAATGACTACTGAGGCTAAATGCCTGGTTTCAACCTTAGATGAAGCATCTTTGCAGCTGGAGATTTTGGAAATATCAAAGTCTTATTTGCTCAGAGAGCAACAAAGGGAGGCTAGTGTGAGCGACTTTTGGACAAAAGTGGTCTCTCAAGCTAAATTCAAGGACAGCAGAATCATTGCAATGTTCCTACTTTATCATTGTTTTCTATAATGAACATCATCAAGAACCAGGATAGAAACATACTGTCCAGTGTGCATCTCAGGATTGCTACAACAGAATATAGCCCCAACTTCCGAGATATTGCTTCAGCCAGTCGCTGTCACTTCTCTCATTGAATGGCGAGTACATGTCAATTAACGCTGTCACACTTTGATAAAATCTAAGAAAGAAGAATACAAAATAAAAAAACATTAATTCTTATAAGTCTAATAATTGAATCTGCAATTAGGGAAAGTGAAGAGAAGAGATCAAGTCTAGAAGTGAGCAAGAACAATTGACTTGGAGGCAGACATGGAGATCCATTTTTGTTTTAGTTTTTTTTTTCATTTGTATATAATATTCAACTGGCAAAGTTCTTTAGTATCTGAATACAAAATGTTCATAATTGTTTGAATAAAACAGACTACTGAGAAACAAATCGGAGTATTTATATTGTGCATAAAAACAAAAACAACAATAATAGCAGAGTAAACATTGTAGTCATGACATTGTGGTCGGTGGCCCTTGGCTCTGTATATTTGGCAGAATTCGGCCCTTGGTGAAAACTAATTGAGGAACCCTGAAGTAGACCAACTGGTCAAGGGCAAAGACCACAAGTGTGGGTTTTGGGGATAGGCACAGAATTTGTTTATGCAAAATAAGTTAACACGATCATCAAACGTTCAGCAGCATTTAATGCTAAACTGCCTAATGCTACTGAGAAACAGTCTATGTCTGCGACGAAGAGGTACTGATGGACTCAGACTCTGATAATTCATGCTTTGATTATTGTTCTGAACATATACATTTTATTGGTAAATATTTTTCATCAATTCATGTCAAGATTTTTTCACGGATAGGATGAAAACGAGACGATAACGAAATCTAAAACGACAAATAAATAAATACATTTGTCAACAAATAAAACGAGACAAAAATGTTAAAGATAGACAATTTTGGAAGAGATCCAGTCAGAAGGGCTTTTCACACTGCGCTTAACCCCGGTTTATAGTCGCCTAAACTCCGCTTTAACTCTGGGTAAAGACACGTTTCACACCTGTAATTTAAAAGCGTGTTAGCACCACATTTTACCGGGGTTATGAAACCCTGCTCCCTGCTTGTTGCTGTTGGACACTTGGCAACAGACAGCCAATCAGAAATTGAGCAGCGAGGCTCGTGTCACGTCAGTAACAGGAATCGCATCGGTAAACGGCAGAGACAGAAATAAATTCAAAGAAATTTGCTCCTTGTTTTCTTTCTTTTGTACTTTTGTCTTTGTGTTCTTGCCTTTGTGCATCACATGAGGCCATTCGGATGTCGTGCCTAAAACATGCCGTTTTCTCCTTCTTTCCAAAGCGCTCTGTAGCTTGGCATCTGTCGTTGTTAAGCAACCATGACCTGCGCTCTTCACGAAGAAGCAGAAGTAAATGGATGAGCAAAGGATAAATGGATTTATAGCCCTAAATCGCTTGCAGTAGTTTACATTTTAAATTGATTTAAAAATGCTATCACTGCCTGTACAGCTATGATCAGCTGTTCCTCAATCTTCGCTGATCTAAAGACATAAGCGGCGACGTTGTTTTTAATAATTGGCTAGACACGTGAAAAGCTGTGGAAACAGGTTGCCTGCTGGTCGTCCGATTTATTAATTTTTTTTTTGGGGGGGGACTACTGAACTGTATAAGAATTAATGAAGCTAGAATAAAAAGTTTCTACTCAATTTCTCTTCAAACCAATAATGCATAAGCTACAGGTAATGTAAAGCATATTAATATGTGCATACACACACACACACACAAAAGAAAAAGGTCAGAGGAAAAATACAGCTGGTCCTAACAGAGGGGTATGTTCCTGTGTGAAAGATCCCTGCTCATGGGAAACAAGGGTCCATCTGGGGAAGTGACATCGCACCAGCCTTAGCTGTGGGTGGGAGCTAATGTAATGGAGACGTGAGGAGAGTGATTGACAGGCTCACCTCCTGATCAAATTGCCTCTACTGAAAAAGGAAGGGTGATACGTGGGGACACCAGGCGAGACAAGAACACAGGATTGGGAAGATGAGCCCCAGAGAGAAAGAGGATGTCTGTTGCAGATGGTTAAAGGATGTCCTCATGGACAGTGAGGGGGGCGAGATGGAGAGATGTGGGTTTCAACATGCACACCAAATGGCGCTAATTTATGAAGAAATCTGAGAGAAGCCAGGGAGTAGGGCTACAGGGATTAAGCCACTGGAAAGATGATCTCTTTGATTTCAGCAAACCCATGAGGCAGGGAAGGAAAGCTGAGAAGTCCCTCCAAAGGGAGATGGGAGATGTCACAATGCAAAGTGGACATGTTTATGAGCTTGGACTCAAAAGGGAAAACAGTTTGCTTCCATATGGATTGTAGAGCGCTGTGGGAAACTGTGGGAGTAGCTGCACTGTGGTTTCCGTGCAAAAATGAAGCATAACGCTAAAAACAGAGTAAAGTACCAATTTACATTTGAAATTACATTAGATTGCATTTTACAATGTATTTGCCAATTGCTTTTGCAGTCCAAATACATTTTAAAAATAAATGGATACACCAATATACACTAAACATTGTCAGAACAAGATACAATTACTAAATTATAGCGGTGTAATGGTGCATGTATTCGTACCAAAAGCTTTTGGTTGTCTATTACATGTCTACCAAACAAATACACCACTGTTTTAACAACTGCATGAGTGGAACTTCAATGGAAACTTCCAGTTTTATACATTGTTACTTTGATAAGAAACAAAGTCTCAGCTTTCAAACTATGCCATTTTTTGTCAGAAAATTCAAACAATAAATGCTGTTTTGGTGCTCTTTGATGTGGCGTGACAGATTGCTGTATAAACGTCTCAGTTCAAATGGCAGGGGCAATGCGTAATCACCCCTTCCTCTTTATTACTACATTTAAGGCGAAATAAACAAGAATGAACATCTCATGCCTCATATAATGCCTCAATCACCATTTCAACCATGCAAAGACGTCAGTAAAACAGCTTGTAAATAAAATGTCACATGCTATTTTGCTCACCACTCGGTTTCGAGGGATAAGGGCTAGGGGTAAGACGAAGGGGAAGGGGTAACAGAGAAATGGGATTCACCCATAATCTCAATCCAATCATCTACCAGCCTCTCTCTGCTGGAGTGTCTCCTCATCGCTGCTTTGAGAGGCTTTAGTCCACGTCATCTTGCATGGAAAAGAATGCTGATCGAAGGGCCGCAGATCCTCAGAAGAATCTCATCAGTGACCTCCTGCCCTCTGACCTGAGCTCAGGTCACAAGTAGCACAATGGATTTACGACCTGGTTCTCGTGGGTAATAATGTAAGGTCAGAGGGGACAGCGAGAGAGCGAGGCGGAATGCACTTAAAGCAATGGAAGTGAATGCCGCTTCAGTGTTATCCTTCCTCCCTATGGGAACTCTTTCGCACAGCCATTACCGCCACTATTAGATAAGTGTGCTGCGCACCGATGCATTTATTAAAAGCTCTGCACTACTGCCTATTAGCTATAGAGTAAAATAACTGTGCGAGCTTGAGGAAATCAAACTGTCACTGACATTAAACACAAGGCATCGGACTGGGTGTTCATGTGGGTTAAACATCAACAAATGAAGACAGAATAATTAATGTTATGCATTTAGCAGATGCTGTCTTATCCAAGCAACAGTATATTTTACTACATGGTCCATCTCCCTGGAGTCACCTGGGGTTAAGTGCCTCGCTAATGTGTAAGCCCTGCTGGGGTTTGACCCAACAGCCTTCCAGACACGATCATTAACCACCAAACCACAGTCAAATAGGAGATTAAATCTACACTTTTGTCTTAATAAATTACAAATATGAATCATTAAAAGCACAGAGAAGGATGAGCAAAAGTGACTGATTTCAGATCAAATAAATCCTGTTCTTTCCAATAAGGATCCTTAATAAGAACATGTATTAGATTTTCACAAGAATATTAAGCAACTGTTTTCAGCATTAATAATCAGAAATGTTTTTTGAAGGATCATGTGACACTGAAGTCTGGAGTAATAATGCTTAATGCCGAGTTCACACAAGTCATCGGATCACTGCTGTTTTGGCAATCTGGGTAGCATTCAGTCGCTGCTGTGTTCATATTGCACGATGGATCGTGCAATCGGACAATAGGAAGAATCGCCGATAACTCTGTGTGGTCAGCAAACTACAGCGAAACGCACACGAGAAGTGAAAAGGAAATAATGCAAGATCACACTGATATTATGGTCTATAAGTCCCCCCTGAACCCACAATAATGACTGTGTTTTCACAAAAAACACACAAAGATGACATGTTAACAAACATACTTCTGCTGGGAAGTTTTTATATACACAAATCTAAGTAGCCAACTTGAAAATTGTGCATTTTATAATGAGTTTATTTCTTATAGCCTATAAAAGCTCCTGTTCCTGTGGCTCAGTGGTTAGAGCATTGCGTCAACAGCGCAAAGGTCATGGGTTCAATTCCCAGGGAACACATGTACTGACAATAAATGTATAGCCTGAATGCACTGTAAGTCACTTTGGATAAAAGCATCTGCTAAATGCATAAATGTAAAAGCCCTCAAAGTGTTGAAAAATAAAAATGCAATACATCGTTTGCCCTTTAAATAGAATAATATTATTTACAGGAAAAAACCCTAGCCCTTCTTCATCTTCCTGTAACCTACCGGCTCTGTATATTCCAAAGCCATAATGTATGTACGTTGTTTGTAAATGACTAATCGCTTTGTAAAAAACAAGTCCTCCCTGACTTTCCCGCTGCCCTGTATCTTGCTCTCTCATTGGCTGTAGGTCATCACTGATGTATTTTTCCGTCAGAACTCGTTCACACTGCAGGATTGTGAATCGCCGACAGCTCCAGATATTTAGCATGCCAAATATTTCCCAGGTGTCGGTGACGCATCGGCGATGACCTCGGATCGCGTCTTTGATAATTCACACTGCGCGATTGTCACTCGCGTGAACGAGCACCGATTTGCCTCCGATGTCGGGCATTTGTCGGCGATTTATCAAAACCTGTCGGAGAGTGAAAAATCGGGCTAAAATCGCGCAGTGTGAACTTGGCATAACAATTGAAAGTAATGATAGAAACCGTTACTTAAAAATGATTAATGGATTAATGTAACTACAATTATTTAACAGTATTACTGTTTAACTGTATGCTGCTTCTGATCACATACATAGGGCCCTATGAAATATGTTTTATTTTTGTCTAAATTAATTTTTTTCCGTTTCAATTTTTCAGGACTCGTTTTTAATGGTGAATATAAAATTGTATTAATCAAAAAGCATGCCTAATTAATTCAAATCACAAAACGTATACAATTTAACATTCATTTATTAAAAGTGTAACAAAAAAGACATGTTTAGGGCCTTATGAAATTGTTATTTTTTTCTTCTCACCTTTTATTGTTTTATTGTTACCAAATTCTGTGTTTTAGCATGTCTAATTATTTGAATGCATACAAACATTTTAAATATATATCTTTTTACAGTAGCCTTAGGAAATGTCGTTTTCCCTCTCAGAAATGATGTTGTGTATTTCAATTTTACTGGTTATCAGATGAAGTCATAAAACATTGATTTCATTTACATTTTAATTAATGAAAATTAAGCATTAAAATGTTTGGCAAATACAGAGGATTTACTATTAAAATATAAATATTTTGTGATTATTTCTTAAAAAAAATCAGTTTTAGCATTTTTCAACAGTAGTAGTAGTCAGTGGTGTGCACAGGTCCGACGCTAAAGTGCCCTTGCTGTCTGTGCGATATGAATGATTTGTGTAGGGATTTGCGGGGTTTGGATGGGATGGGAGCAGCATCCCAGTTGCTCAAAAACTAAAAAATATATAAATAAACGTGACGCGCCTTTCCTGCGCCCGCGCCAGCAACCCGGCGTTCACACCACGGCTGAATGCAGATGATCATAATTGATGGACAACTATGCTCGTGAAAAGACATCAGCAATGCGGCGCTGAATTAAAAAAATGTAAATCAAATAATAAAGAATAAAATGAAGCACTTTCAGGTAGGCTACATTCATAATCAAATAAGTATTAAGACAATTAGGTCTGGGCGATATGACCAAAATCTTATATCACGATATGACACATTTTATATCACGGTAACGATATATATCACGGTGTAGTAATTTTTTTCTTTTAAAAATGTTTTTATGATATTTAAATCTTTGATACCATAGAATTTTCATAATCATTGTCACCAATGTCAATATCAAACTAATACAAGCCTAAAAAAGAGACAAAAAACAACAACACAAAAACTCAAGCTCGCTGAAGATAAAGAAACAGTCAGTGATGAAATAAGGAAAAGCAATAGGACAAAAAACTACAATAAATAAGAAACACTACATACATTGTGTAAATTAATTCGTCTTCACTGTGTTAATTATATCTATGTATCCATCTATGATAGATATAATTAACACGTGTATCATCATGTATAGATTATATTCATGTATATAAATATATAATTATTATTATTGTATTTTATTAAAGTTACAAAAGTGATTTAGTCGAGGGCAGTGAGAGATGTTCTAGCAGTGTGCTGTGATTAACATGAACGAATATTGGAACGCTTCCCCTTTAAGAGCGAAGTCCAGATCAATATTGGAACGCTTCCCCTTTAAGAGCGAAGTCCAGATCAATATTGGAACGCTTCCACTTTAAGACCGAAGTCCAGATCAATATTGGAACGCTTCCCTCTAAGACCAAGTCCAGATCAATATTGAACGCCTTTAAGACCAAGTCCAGATCAATATTGGAACGCTTCCCTTTAAGACCAAGTCCAGATCAATATTGAACGCTTCCCTTTAAGACCAAGTCCAGATCAATATTGAACGCTTCCCTTTAAGACCGAAGTCCAGATCAATATTGAACGCTTCCTTTTAAGACCGAAGTCCAGATCAATATTGAACGCTTCCCTTTAAGACCAAGTCCAGATCAATATTGAACGCTTCCCTTTAAGACCAAGTCCAGATCAATATTGGAACGCTTCCCTTTAAGACCGAAGTCCAGATCAATATTGGAACGCTTCCCCTTTAAGACCGAAGTCTGGTGTCCTGACATTTTATCCTACCGTCAGATTTTCTCGGCTTACTGCGCATGCGCGCATCAATATTGCATCCTTTTTCTCACGCTGAACAACAATATTTAATGTATCTGCATTACTGTGAGGGTAGGTTTAGGGTTGGAGTTGGTGCAGACGTTAATAAAACATAATTTAACAGGTCGCATTTTTCGTTGTCGAATTTGTACTAAGTTTTAATGGGAGGTAGCACAATCTGACAGGGACCAATCGACAGAACAATGGATCCAATATATCTAACGTTACTGTTACATATGCGTTTTCTCTCTCTTAAGACCTAAATCTCTGTGTTTATGAGGATACTTGCAAAGACGGGGATTTTGACGCATATAAGTGTGTTTATGTAATTGTTCAAAGCCAATAAAGCGGTAAAAAGCGCGCTCCTCTCACACAGAGACGGTGCACGCATATAGGAGGTGTTTGTGTTTCAACGGCTTAAAATCAGTTTGTATCAAACTGCAGTGCTTTAAAACGTGTGTCCATGCTACAGATGTAACGTTAGTCTCTCGTTTAGTAACGAGCTCCTGGTTTTGTCCTGGCTGGTCGTTCTGTGTCTCCTTCACGCGGCGTTTAAAGATCAGTCACTCAAATGATGAAAAGGTTTTACTGTAAACAATGTATTTAGCGACACCACGATATAAACGATAGAACATAATATGAAACGATAGACTTTTTATTTCGTCCATCCGATATATATCGTCATATCGCACAGCCCTAATGGTAAGGGGCGTTAAATTTCTGACACGTGCTTGTGGTGTTCGGCCAATCACAATGCACTGGGTCAGCTGGCCAATCAGAGCAGACTGCACTTGTAGGAAGGAGGGGCTTTGTAGAAAACGACACGTTTGAGAGAGGCAATGCATAGAGTACCTACAATAATGAACAGTATTTGAAAAATGTGTTTTTTGAACATTAAAGCATTTCAGTATATTCTGTTACACCAAATACACAAAATAATGATTTTAAAAAGCATCATATGACCCTATAAATCTCATAAAGGACCTCCACATATATGGCAAACGCGATGTTCATGTGTGATACGCTACACAAACGTTTGTTTTAGCTTGTGACAGAGGCACATGCTCATTTTATTTCTTTATTTTATGGCAACTTTATGTTATTTTCGGACCTGAACTCTCATTAGAGATGTCATTATAAATATCTCAATTTGTGTTTAACCAGAGTCTTATGGGTTTGACACGACATGTGGGTTAGTTAATTATGAAAGTTAATTATGAAAGCTCTTTAAATGAAGAACTGAACATTGACAGTTGTAAAAGTACATTGTATAAACTCGTTTCGCATTTTATGGGCTTAATCTTATATAAAATGTCACAAAATGTTTTAGCTGCCAACTTTGTTTCCAACATACTTTGATGCCCTTTTCATTTATGTTTGTACAAATTACAGTGTTCGCCTGTGGGTGATACTTCAAACCTATTGTGCTTTGATGATAATTAAAGGTGCTGTAAGTGATTTCCCCAACTTTTTTCTCTCCCCTGTCCATTGTATCTACTTTATCAGCTACATTTTCACCTTTTTTGAAGAATATGTGAGTAGTGTTTAATCCTGATTGCTAGGATTTTGAAGCAATCGCTTGACTGCTTGATATCTTACTGGCCTGCAGTAACCCAAGCCTCTGATATTCAGATTCCTACTGTAGGTTTTCCTGTAACATCTGTGTAAGTGAGGATATTTTCTTTAAAATAAATTTGATCCACAAAATGAATTTGCACATCCACAGTGTTCTCTCAAGAGTTCTCGATACAAGCCACACTCATTTTGTGTTTAGCTGTGCCCTGAAGGAGTTATTGGTCGGTTGGGTGTTGCTGTGCTCCATGAATGGATTAGGGAGAGAGGCCTAGGAGATTTAATTTGTCTGTGGTAAATAGCTTGAGATTGGATTTATGCATAGCGGGTCATTGGAGGGAGAGAGAGAGAGAGAGACAATGAGAGAGAGAAGATAATGTGGGTTTCAGGTGGAGAAGGAGATGGAGCAGAAAGGTGAGGGGAGTCAGGAGGAAAAGAAGAACAGGCAATTTGAGAAGCTTTACGCCATTTGCGTTTAAATTGGGGACATATCTAAACAAACAGCAGGGGGGGGGGAACATCCAGTCACAAACTATTTATATAGGATTCCGGCATTACAGAAGTATGAGGTTATTCTGCTGTGAACTTCCCTCAATTGCATATCAGTGATTGAATATGCAATAATGCTTCTCACAGCAGCAGAGAAGCCCACTGGTTTTTGTTGTTGAGAGAACGGGAATAGTCATTACATCCACAGATTCAGTCTTTTTCAAGGACTATGTGATGTTGTAATAAAAAAAAAACAGTAAACAAGGATAAGAATCACCATGTGTTTACAGCTCATGACTGATACAGCGTTATCCTTCAGTACAAATATCCTTTGTTCATTTCAGTTTTTTAGTTATATATTTTGTTAGTTCTTTATTTTTTGCTTAATTTTTTCATCTATTTGCGCACGACATTCCTTCCATGATTTTTTGCAATACTTGTTCATATGAAATGTATCCTTTTGTTTGTTTAGCATGAGTTTTTCCCCCTTCCATTTATTTGCTCTTTCTGATATTTTGTGTTCTTTTGTTTGTTTTTGCACTATTTCTTTTTTACTTTCGATTGTTTGCTCTTTCTGATACTTTTAATCTACTTAATTCTGTTGTTTGTTCTTTCTAATATTAGATTATATTCATTCTTTCTTTTGTTTCATTGCACATTTTGCTCTTATTTCCTTTGATTTGTTTGTTCTTTCTAATGTTTGTTTATCCAGATCTAAATTTTGGTTTAGAAAATGAGTCAAAATGAGATATTTTGTGGACAGGAGCCCTACGCATGCTGAAGCTACAACACACGTAATCAGAAAACTGTGAAACTGAACTTGCAGGAGCAGCTAATGTGAATTCTGTATGTTTTATTTTGCCTTTTGAAGTATTGATTAATGTCATTTTTTGTGTTTTTAAATAAAAGTTTTCTAAACATCATCAGTTTTTTGTGTTTGCTCTTTCTTTTCTTTGTATATTCATTAGCACTTTTCTTCTTTCGTTTGTTTGTGTGTTTATTAAAGATCTACTCGGCTCGGGACCTGGGGAGCTGCTGTCCTGCTGAGTTTAGTTCTGACTCTAATCCGACACACATGCTTGTCATTATTGAATGTTCCTAAAGACCTCGATATGACCATCTTCAGATGTGGAGCTGAACTCTGCCAGACAGTGGCGTGGATAGTGGAATTAAAGAACTCCACGCTCGCTCTTTCTTTATCTTTCTTTCATTTGATCATTTAGATTTTCATTTTCTATTTCAACATGCTTATGTGAAACAAACACATACAGATACACACACTGACACATCAATGCACACAACACACAGTGGTTCTTGTGTATGTGTGGGATCAGGATCGATTTGTTATGAATCCCTTTATCACGCACACACAACGTGTTATGCAAGGCTGCAAGCTAACAAGTTATATAAGATCTAAACCCATAGAACATAGGACTATAGGGTCTAAACTGAGCCACAGTTTACCTCCAAAGCCTATTTCCTCTAATGATTGAGACGTACAGCTCTGTGATTTGAGTGTGACTTGATTGTGGACCTTGCTGTAAAGACGGGTAAGACTGCCAGTTGGCAGTGTGTGCTGTACTGGTGCTGATTGGACCCTTAAGGGGATATTGAACACAAGCTGCAGAACAAACTAAACACAGCTTATTAATGAGCTCAGGCAGAAAAAAAGACAGAAAGAGAGAGATGCCGGAAAAAGACAGGCTGGAGAACTGGGGAAACGACAGACATTTATTTTTCCCCATTAGTGTCCTGTTTGCTTTTTTCAAACAAACTCACTCTTTGTCAGAATCTAATTTTGGAGCTGAATGAGACACCTGCGATCTAAAGATAAAAAAAACTGGAGAACATCTCCGTGCAGCTCAATCTGAGGCACTAATAATCTCAAAGTGGCTGTACTGAGTACTGACTCAAGTGGCAGGAACTGAAAAAAGATGCATTCATAAGACATTTAATGAGCAGTTCAGCTGAGTAGCATTCAAAATAAATGTCCAAACACAACTTGTGCTGATCTATTCTGCTCAAAGCCTCACTGAAACATGATGAGTAAGGGAGTTTCCATTCATGAGCTGTTACACCTGCACTCTCACAGCAGAAGGATACACGCATGCTGTATTATTATTAGTAATCACAACTGTAATATTAAAGAGAACTGTGTTTTATACAAATGAGTGAATGTGTGGACAAGCTGTTTAGGGACTTCTAGCCACATGCATTATCAAGGTTTTCAAGGTTTCAAGGTTTGTTTATTTGTCACATACTAAATTATACAGGGTATAATCAGAAGTGAAATGTAAATCAAGTCAGGTCCGCCAGTGGACAGTGCAAAAAAAAAAAGTTACATAAAAGTAACACAACACAGGAGCATATATATATATAAATATAAGTACAAAAAGATAAATAAAGAGTAAAATGTGCAATAGAATAAAAAAGTGCAAAACAAATAAGATGTGCAAAAAAACAGTATTCTGGGACTTAATAAATAGTAATTATGCCTGTAGGTTGCCCACAGTCTATTCACTGACTGTCTGATTCATATTAATCACAGAACAAGAACGAACTCAATGTGGCAAGCTCTAATCTGATTGGTTGACGTTGCACAAATTACAGGTGTGAGAGTACACTGGTACGGACTTCTTATCAGTACACCTGGAAAAAAAGTTGTATGTACTGGGTTGATAAAATTAGCACTTTTGGGAAATAAATACATCTTTTTTTAAATCTGAGAATTAAATAATAACTGGATTAGTTAATTCATGCATTTAGACTGACAGGATTGCTGATTCATTATGCACATTGAATTTACACTTATTTCCATATAAACATGTTTCCTCAGAACAGATATTAATTGGATATACCCCTCCTGTGCTAAATGCAAATGCTAATATTATACCAGGCAATGTTATTTTCCACAGAACACTCTCTTCACTCTACATGGTAAATAGTGTTTCCAGAAATGAACAACATCTGCATGCGGGTATAGTTCATTCTAGAAAAGGAAAGCTTTTGCATGTTTTAGCTACAGTAAAAACACATGAATAAATACCTCCAAAGTTAACAGCCAGGTTGGTGGCATTAAATCTTTCAATCAAGACACTCATTAATAGACACTTAACTAGATATTAAACAAAACAAAGCAAAAAACAAACAAATCAAAAAGAAAAAAACAAAAGCAAAGCAAAAAACTAAACAAAAACAAGTCAAAGCAAAATAAAGCAAAACATGAAGCCAAAAAAACTAAACAAAACAACAAAAACAATAAGAAAACAAAGCAACACAAAAACCACAAAAGGGTAATAAAAGCAAAACAAAACTAAATGAAATGCTAGACGGCAAAACAAAAGTTCTTATAGAATGTGAATGACATTGGAAAAGTGGTTGGTGATATTACACATTGGTCAAAATGATCTCTTCCTGCTCAAAATAAGCTGCGGACCTTTTGTCACTTAGCATAAAAATCTGGCTATGTGAGACTGACTTTAAGCAGAACTGACCATGGTATGTGCGATTCCACATCCTCTTATTGATAACGTCCCCTGGGGGCCTCGCACCCGACTGATCCAGAGTCTCATTTAGGGCATGAGAATACAGCATGACTCCATCATGGAATGAGCCAGAAATCAGATTCATCTGGAAGAGAGGAAGCGCACAAATCACACACTAGAATTAAATCTCTAAATAACTTGAGTTTCAATTCCATTACTTTTATTAGATTACCAGCTCTCTAGAGACCATAGTGAAAGTATTTTTGAAGAAAACTTGACAGCATAGCAAGACTGTAATTCGATGACCCACACGAGACTGTGTGCTGAGAAAAATGGCTGCGTTCCTAATGCTGTCCGTCATTCTCCTGTGACTCGACTCACCTCTGCCTCTGTCACGAATCTGGTGCCCTTCCACCACATGGACTCTTGCACTACACCAGAGGTTCTCAATTCCAGTCCTCGCGCCCCCCCGCTCTGCATATTTTGCATGTCTCTCTTTGTTAACACACCTGATTCAGATCATCAGCTCGTTAGAAGTGCTCTCCATGCATGAACTGTGTTCCGATTAACATGCTCCCTACACAGGGTCCATTGCTCCCTACACAGGGTCCATTGCTCCCTACACAGGGTCCATTGCTCCCTACACAGGGTCCATTGCTCCCTACACAGGGTCCATTGCTCCCTACACAGGGTCCATTGCTCCCTACACAGGGTCCATTGCTCTCTACACAGGGTCCATTGCTCCCTACACAGTGTCCATTGCTCCCTACACAGGGTCCATTGCTCTCTACACAGGGTCCATTGCTCCCTACACAGGGTCCATTGCTCCCTACACAGGGTCCATTGCTCCCTACACAGGGTCCATTGCTCCCTACACAGTGTCCATTGCTCCCTACACAGGGTCCATTGCTCCCTACACAGTGTCCATTGCTCTCTACTCCCTGAGCAGGGAAATCCGCTGAAGTGTACTTTATTTCTGAACATTCATTCATGGATTTGCGCTGCGCAGCGTCTTCACGCACGGACGAGTGTGACATCATATACCTCTGTAAATATATACAATTTTAATTCACGTCTTGCACACTTCAATGCACTTCAATGAATGGAATATATACGTTCGCTTCGAACTGGAATCATGGAGGAATATCCTGTGATGTCCACTTCGCAGGGCACTTACGTTCCAATAGAACAAACATCTGAAGCGATAAGAGTAACATACGAAATATGCAGAGCGGGGGGGCACGAGGACTGGAATTGAGAACCGCTGCACTACACTCACTGTTGCACTCCACCTCAGACTACACTTCCCATCATTCACTGCACCGACCACGCACACACACACACACACACACACACACACACACACACACACACACACACACACACACACACACACACCCAGCTGATTGCACTAATCACATGTATTGTTCTGCGTTTTTCCCTCTCCTAGTGTTAGCCATTTCTGTTTCTTATTTTAGTTTCAGTCTAGTCTTTCCGTGTTGCCTTGTTGTCTGATTCCTGACCTTCTGCTTGTGACCTGATTATCTCTCCTTGCCCTCTGGATATAGTTCGCCGATCGCAGACCACGCCCGTTTATCTGCCTTGCCTTCTATACACCTGTTTGCCAGTTGTTCGACCCTGCCTGTGTTTTCTGACCTTGCGTTTTAATAAAGCTTGCACCTGGATCTCGTCTCGTCAGCACCATTACAGATTCACTGTTTAATATCACACATTCCTCCTAAATATGTTGAAATACATCCTGATTCTCTTGCTCCGCGTGTTCATTTTAACACGCTGAGTTATTGTTTGGTAATCAAAATAAATTCTAATACGGTGATAAGGAGTTAGTCAGTGAGAACTGTTTTAAACATGTTAGCTTTTTACATAAGGAGGAGCATCATATTTACATAAATGGCAATGAATTATTACTCGGAACGAAACTCACCCCTAAAGAACACATCTGAATTTAGTCAGATTTATTATATAACAGATGATTTGTCGCAGTGTTTACTTGGATGAAGCCTGAAAGATGTCACAACGAGTGAGTTCAATTCATAATTTTGTTAGTTCACAAGGTTCTTTTATTCGTCACATACTCAATTACACAGGATATAATCAGTAGTGAAATGTAAATCAAGAACTATAAATTGCAAATATAAACAGTACATATGTGCTTTCAGCATATATAGTTTTTTGTTAAGCTCAGCATGTCTTGTGCACATCTGCTATACAGTACTGCACGGCGTATGCTTGCTGTGTGATTGCTGAAACCTCTTAATATAGGCCAAAGAAATAAACGAATTAACAAGCAGCGCTAACACAGGCGGCGTGAAACGAGTGTGATAAAGACCTGAGAGATCGAATTTGGAGTTGCTGAATAAATGTCAAATTAATATCAATGTATTGCCATTTAATTTCTTTCTCTTTACTTGAGTTAGTAACCAACCACAATCACAGAAATAAATTCATTTTTAAAATATAGTTAATATAGTCAATAAAAAAACAGTTACACTTTTTATATTTCACAATATTACTGTTTTTAATCAAATAAATGTAGCCTAAGAGCATAAGATAATTTTTTCCCACTAATTAAAAATATTAAGAAAATCTTACCAACTCCAAACTTTTGAAAAGTAGTGTATATACACATGCAGTTATAAAATAACAAAAATATTAACAAAAAAATGAACAAAATGTAGCAAATCTTTTTTTTTACAGTTGTCTTCCAGTTTTTGTAATTTGTAGGTGATAATTAACTTGAGTGTCAATCATAAACAAATAATAAAATATTAAGACAAACGACTTTCCTCTTTTTTTAGAAACCAATCCAGGTTTGACTGATCCAGTATTTACTGATAAAGAGGTGTGTGTCCAGATATTCCATACATTATGATACACAAAGATAGTAATGCCAGTAAATGTTGACATCGTGGAGACATTTTTGGTTATAAATCATAACACTTTAGGGTCCAATTCTCACTATTAACTACTTGCTTATTAGCATGACTGGTATTAACATTTTAGCTGTTTGTCAGTGCTTATAAAGCGTGTTCCTGTGTGGATGTGTGCTTATGTGGGTAAAGGGCTTAAGTGTTCCTGTGGCTCAGTGGTAGAGCATTGCGTCAGCAGCCCAAAAGGTTGTGGGTTCGATTCCCAGGGAACACATACTAATGAAAATGTGTAACCTGACTGCAATTGTAAGTCGCTTTGGATAAAAGCGTCTGCTAAATGTAAATAAAGCACATTTTAAAAACCTTCCGAAACCTCCTTTGGGGTGTCCTCTTTGTAAAATAATAATAATTTTATTATTAATTATTAATTTATTATTAATATAGTTTTACACAATCATAAATATGCAGGAAGTTGTGTGTTAGTGTTGTTATTTATAGCTGTATTATTATAGCTGAATATAAAAACACTAGAAGTCATGTCACATTGCCATCAGGTGCTGAAATGTCTTCATATATTTGGTACCGCTATGTTTTTAGTACTGGTAAACCACACAAGACTAGATTCAAACCTTGCATCTCTGTGAGCCCGAACTCAGTTACAACATGTGCACTAACTTCCCATAACCCTGAGAAGACAAACACACTCCCGAGAGACAGCGGTACAACCAAGGACACTAAATTTCACTATGGCAGGCTTTATTACCCGTACATGACACTCAGCCATGATTACAACCACCCCACATGTGTGAGAATCTTGTGAGAGAACTGAACAGATTCTGGACTGCTGTTTCACTGGGTAAACATGCACATATTTCAGCTGTTGGGATGTTGGTACACCATATTGACAAAAGTATTGGCACCCCCTTTTAATGAAAGGTTTGACTATTTTAGTAATTTCCATGAGTACAAATCTTAATGTTTAAGCATATAATGATATTCTAGGGAATTGTGTGCTTCTAATGTTAAAGCAACAGTTTGGACAGGACTCTTTTCTATTCTAACATGACAGTGTCTCTGTGTATAAGACAAGAATCAAAGAGAAATGATGATTCAGTCAGTGTGGAAGAACTTGACTGGTCTACAGAAAGAGAAATGATGATTCAGTCAGTGTGGAAGAACTTGACTGGTCTGCAGAAAGAGAAATGATGATTCAGTCAGTGTGGAAGAACTTGACTGGTCTGCAGAAAGAGAAATGATGATTCAGTCAGTGTGGAAGAACTTGACTGGTCTGCAGAAAGAGAAATGATGATTCAGTCAGTGTGGAAGAACTTGACTGGTCTGCAGAAAGCAGCTGAACACCTCTGGTGTGACTTTAAATGAGCCAAAAACTCATCACCAAAATATTTGTTTTATTATATACGGTGCTGTAAATAAAATACAAATAATCAAAATCCCCATTATTTTCTTTGTTTGGATCATGATCCAAATGCAGGGGTTTCCTCTCATTTTAAATGGAAAGAGCACAGACAAAGCAGTGTCTTGTTTATATGAAAAGATTTATTTTATTTGATTTTGGGCTTGTTTTAAAGTTTCAATTTAGTTTAGTTATTTATATTTATATTATATATACATTTTGTTATTTATTTATTTAGGAGTTATGATTGACCAATATTATTGATTGCTAATGTGATAATATAGTTTATCCTTTATCAACATGCTAAGAGGAGGTTTTTTTGGTTACTAGATCCCTTGAAGGCTAATATTTGACATCAAATATAGTATAATAACCTCCATGACCACTGATGATGTGGCAGTGTTTTTATCAGACACTGAAATAACAGGTATGCTTTACTGGTTTCAACATTTTAATCTGTTTCAGCAATGACACAAAGGTGTGTTTCTGTTCAAGTCTTAGTGTTTAGATCAGCTCAATAACGTCTTTGACTTTCACGGTGGATATTTTGATTATACGGTGTTGTAAATAAAACACAAATACATCCCCCCGTTATTTTACTCTCCTCACATTCTCTGTTACCAGCTTATCAGACACATTACTGACTGATGGCTCATTATGGGACGAGTCTCTCAGGTGTGATTAACTAAATATTCATGGCCATTGTCACTCCTTCACATACTTCACACTCACAAAACATACTTTAAAAAGTTAGCACACATACATGTTGTTTCTCAGGCATGTGCATTCATACTGCTCGTGTATTAATGTAGCCTAGTTTGTCCTGGTTACAGTGTAATCAGACTTTAGACATGCAAATGTTCTTGAGATACTGAAAAAGCACAAACGGCAATACTTCAAAACCCCTTCAGACCCCAGAGGGTAAAAGTATTACTTAATAATAAGTCATATTAACACTCCTCAACAGTCCCTAATCTGTGCTTTATTTACCAATATACACCTGAAAATAAAATATTTCTCAACAAATTGTTCCAAGAACTTAATTAAGAAACTTTTAAGAGAAACTTGATATTTTAAGCACCAGTGTGAAGGATCTTCAACTATGAAAGCACACTATCGAGCAATATTTTTCCTCTATCATGATTCAAATATGCAGTGCACCTTAAAGCCTGATCATGAATAACTAATATGGCTGAATTTAGGCAAGAGAAAGATACCTTTCCAGCCATCTGTCCACCTTATAAACCATTCATCCATTCATCCATGCAATGCCATTACCATTAAACAGTGTGTATGATTTGAAGGCAAGCTGGACAGGATCCCAGCTGAACTGAAGATTAGATTAGTTTTATTGTATTTCTAAAATCTTGTCAAAGTTTCTGAAATATCTGTCAGCCTGAGCTACAGCGATTCACAGGTAGAAGTCAGTGGCGCAGAGCCAGATGGTTGCTGGCAAACCCTGAGCTCCGCTGTAGCGTAATGAAATGAAGGGAAAAATGCTCCAAAAAGCCAAAGGAGGCAGAGATGTACAAAAGTGTGGTTGTCATAGCAACTATAGACCGAGTGTGGACTCGTCAATACGGAACATCTGTGGGTGACGGTGGATCGGGAGAAAGAAAGCGCTGCAATGAAATGCAAATTCTGGAGACATGGTTGAATGGACTGAGAAAGTGGGAGGTGGGGAGGACTAGATTAAAAAATGTCATCCAGACCAAAAACAACAACAACACAAAAAAAGCAATAGGTTGAGAAACATGAGGAAAACCATGTGAAGACAAAATAAAGGATTGAAAGTAATTACAAATTCAGACTGAGAGATACAAAGTGAGAGAGAGAGAGAGACAGAGAGAGAGAGAGAGAGAGAGAGAGAGAGAGAGACAGAGAGAGAGAGAGAGAGAGAGAGAGACACAGAGAGAGAGAGAGAGAGAGAGACACAGAGAGAGAGAGAGAGAGAGAGAGAGAGACAGAGAGAGAGAGAGAGAGACAGAGAGACACAGAGAGAGACACAGAGAGAGAGAGAGAGAGAGACAGAGAGGGAGAGAGAGAGAGAGAGAGAGAGAGAGAGAGAGAGCAACAGCATATTTACATGAGCTAATAGGTTTCCTATGTGGTTGTTTACTAGCTCAAACTTCCACCCCAATTTTTTTTTTTATAATATTCTGCTCTCTAAATGGCCACGTACACACTGCAGCTAAATTCGGTTGTCAGTTCACCTTTTACTCCTTAATCGCGTTCTGTACACACATAATTCACTAAAATACAGGTAGTGGCAACCGCATTTACAGAAATTATACGCAGTGTTTACGGAACCGAACTGAACAACTAGTTGCTAATGACGTATTTTAACGTGCATCGGTGTGTTCGTCTGTATGTGAGATGCAAGAACATAATAGTGAACGAAGTCTTAAGTTAGCTCAGGGCTAGCTGCGCTCATGACCCGTGTGGTAAAGTTTCAGTGTTGCCAGATCTTCACAGGAAAAAAACAACAAGAAACAAGGACAAGCACAAAAAACACTAAAATGCTTTGATTTATAACACCAAAATAATATTTCATATATCTCATATCCGCGACCGACCACTTTATTAACTCCATAAAGTGCATACAAAGTCTTTATGAGCTAAGACCAAACAACATGCCTGAAAGCGCTTGTAAATATGAGGACATGGCAACACTGCAAGACAGAGCTCTCTAAAGCAGCCTCCCGAGCATAAACACAACACTGTCTATTAGTGGTAGTAATGGCCACGATTTAGTTCAAATCAATGGACAAAAACAGTCTTTAGTCAAAAGAAATGACACATAACGGATGGCTAAATGTTTATTCTCTGCTGCAAGACGACAGATGTTGCTGTGGTTAATAATGCGGGAGTGAGTGCTGTTCCGTACACACATGGAACGATAATTTACGGGACTCACTCCTGCATTTAAACGCGGTTTTCACTCCTGAAACTTGCAGTGTGTACTTGGACAAAGTGACCCTGGACCACAAAACCAGTAATAAGGGTACATTTTTCAATACTGAGATGTATACATCATCTGAAAGCTGAATAAATAAGCTTCCATTGATGTATGGTTTGTTAGGATATGACAATATTTGGTCCAAATACAATTATTTGAAAATCTGGAATCTGAGGGTGCAAAAAAAAACAACTACATTTTGAGAAAAAAAGCTGTCTAAATTAAGTCCTTAGCAATGAATTTTACTAATCAAAAATTAAGTTTGTATATATGTACAGTAGAACGTTTACAAAATATATTCATGGAACATCATCTTTACTTAATAATTAATTTTGGCTTTAAAGAAAATCACAAATTTTGACCAATGCAATGTATTTTAGGCTATTGCCACAAATATACCCGTGAAGACTGGTTTTGTAGTCCAGAGACACATATGGCTCTCCGTATGGAATGTTTATCACCATCTGACTGCATACTAGGGTTATAATAGTCTTAACAAGATCTACTAAAGACACAATTTATCACAAACAGCAGGACATGTGATTTGTCCTTCATTATCCATGATTCCTATTTCAACGGTTTCTGTAACCTCTGATGAATGTCTTCACTTGTTGTTCCCACCATTAGATGTTTCTACATGGGAAAGTAGACATCACAGTGACATGGGCCGTCAATCCAATCAGAGAGCAGTGCCTAACAAAGCTTTGGACTAAAGAGAGTATTTATGGAGAAATTAGGCCTTCCATGGTGAAATGGGAAGGGAAACTTGAGACACTCACTCTGAACAAGTGCATAGTTCACCAAAGGACAGACAGAGAGAGAGAGAGCAAAAGAGTGATAGTGATAGAGAGAGAATGTGTTCGGCTGTAATAACATGATGGCAGGGAAAAGAACAACTAATTGGAGAGACAGACGTGAGCTCACTACCCTGGGGAAATGGATGGATGCATCAGGCTAACAGACTAGAACAACAGAAAACAGAACAGCGAGAAGAGTTGCAGGCACCTTATTAGACTTCAGAAAATAATTTTACTGTGCACAGAGCGCATACAACATATCTCATCTAATAGTGGTCTATGGAAACACAGCTGCAACTCTTTCCAGGCATTGCTAATAAGTCTTGGCTGTGTTGTTTGTAGTACACACACTTGCAGGTTGGCAAATCTACAAGTGGGAATGTCTGTTACTAAAGGCTAGAATACACTGGCAGATTTTTGCTCAGCTTTACAGTCTGGAAGAGTCAACGCTGTCGATTTTGGGTAGACAGACTTCACAGAAAATCATGTAGTATATAATGGGAATTTTTTAAGATTCATACTGTGATTATATTATATGTTTGATATTTTGAGCTGACTTATTGTTTTTATTTGTCATGTGTCTCCTAGCAACAAGGCACATGTTCTTGTTTGAGTTTGTTGTGTTCAGAACGACTTTAAATGATAAAAGTGTGCGATCTTGAGTCATTTATTGTATGATGCCCGGTTTTTGCTCTATAAAAATGTACAAACCAAGTGTACAATTCCCAGTGTTTTAATTTTTTTTTCAGATTCACAAGGAATATCAGGTTCCTGAACTTGATATCAGGACCTGATGTGATTTGTATTACATACCTACCTAAAAGTGTCAGGATATACAGGTAAAACACCCACATACCACAAAAAAAATCTTTTAGCAATTTATTTAGCTTTATTTTACACAGAGGTTATAATAAAATACATAATTTTGTGGATTATATGATATATGATGCATTTTTCGCTATCCCCGGTTGAGCCACTGATGTCACAAGGAGTACTTTGACAATGTTTT
The DNA here is from genome assembly GCA_027564155.1 of Gymnocypris eckloni scoliostomus. NCBI lineage: Eukaryota > Metazoa > Chordata > Actinopteri > Cypriniformes > Cyprinidae > Gymnocypris > Gymnocypris eckloni. The sequence goes on from CM050421.1 coordinate 27,819,879, forward strand.
TGGCACCTTTCTGGGCCTTGAATGTGTAAGGACCCTTGCTGTCTATGGGAGGATCAGAGAGCTCTCGGATTAAATCCAGAACATCTTTATTTGTGTTCCGAAGATGAAAGGTCTTCTGGGTTTGTAACAGAATTTTTGGGTGAACTATCCATTTAATAATTTCAATGCATTTTCCCAATGCATGCTTTTTTTGTTTAAATCGACAGCCTTGAAATATTTTGACACATATGAGATTGCATGGAAAACAGCAGCTTGGTCTTTTTGCTAAACTTCTCATTTTGTGTTCCAATGCTAGGAATTCATGTGTTTTAGACAAAAGGGTAAACCAAATCATATAAATATTAATAATAATAATATGAAAAATAAATAAAGAAATACATGCTTAGCTTAATTAGCACTAAATAACCCACAAAGTCAAACATCGATCCAAAGAACCTGTTATTCAGCATGAAACTACTTGTTGAATCATACTCAGTTACTAACGTAACGGTTCTCTGAGATACGGAACGAGTACTGCATCTTATTTAAGACGCTAGGGGAAACTCCTTTTTCTCAGATACTGAAGCCTTTTTTTTAAATGCTGTGTACCTGCACGCCATTGGTTTGTGCAGTGTGCTGAAAATGAACCAATGGTAAGCGGAGTTGCACAGCCTATGGCTGGAAAGCCCGCCAAAGCGGGCATCTGGCTATGTAATGCGGGCATTCGCCAAGGCTCCTCAGGCTCCTTGGCTTCGACTGAAGCGACAACTGAGCCATGCAGCCGCATAGCATGTATGTTCCCTATCGATACTACACTTCGTACTGCATCTTAATTAAGATGATAGGGGAACCAGTATAATCCCGCCGTGTCTATGCTAGGGGAACGACCAACACTTGAGCTTGTCTTAGGCACCAAGAGGGGCCCAGAGGGACAAAAGTATTGTACAGGGAAGCCCTGCAGAAGGTAATAGTGTCAAACTCATAGAGGTCGACCCGGCCTCGAGTAATCGTCCCAAAAAAGTCTGTACAGCCTTGGAGCTCTATTAAGTACGGTGGCCGAGAGAGCTCAACACGCTGCAAATAGAAACAAAACACCTGCAAATTAAGAAAACACTTTCGTCAATTTGACAACACACACGCTGCAAACGCTCACAACACAACCAAAAAAGAATCGCGCTGCAAATAAAATGTATTTGTTTGTGTTGTGAGCATTTGCACCATCTGCTGTCAAAATGATGAAAATGTTTTCTTGATTTGCTGGTGCTTTTTCTATTTGCATCTGTTTTCTGAAGTTGCAGCGCATTGAGCTCTCTCGGCCACCGTAATTAAGGGTCAAGAGCGTACAAGAAGAAGGCAAACGCCCATACTGGTTTGTCATATGACAAGAGTGAGCCCGTTATGCAGAAAGGACCTGGGCCTGTTAGGCAGGAACTTCCAGAATATAAAAGCTGGCAAATGTTTACGGCGAGGCCCAGCCGGCCGCCGCACATATCTCTGCAAATGACACACCGCTAGATCACGCCCAGGACGAGGCGATGCCTCTAGTCGAGTGGGCTCTTACTCCCATGGGGCATTGTTGGCCCAAAGAAGAGTATGCTAGCATAATAGCATCAATTATCCATCTGGATAGTCTCTGCTTTGTGACCGGAGACCCGTTGGTGCAGCCGCCAAAGCATACAAAACCCTGCACAAGTGACAAAAACGGTGTGGCATTTGTTACAACGCCGAAGAGGTTTTATCGAAGGGGTTCCCTGAAGAGAGAGTCGCCGGATAGTGGCAGGGAATCCATGGACCAGCTGTTGCAGGCGCGAACAGGTGAGTCTGCCGAGCAGAATGAGGTCTGGATCCGCTGTGTTGGCTCGTTAACGGCGAAGGCTTCGAGTCTCGTAAAGCGAAGATCTTGTAGTCGTTGCTGAATGAGAAGAAATCTGAAGAGCCTTGGCGAATGCCCACATTATATAGCCAGATGCCCCGCCCATTCTGGTGGGCTTTCCAGCCATAGGCTGTGCAGCTCCGCTGCCGAGCCATTGGTTCATTATCAGAGCACTGCACAAACCAATGGCCATGCAGTTACACTGCGTTATTAAAAAAGGCTTCATAAAGAGTTTCCCCTAGCGTCTTAAAAAAGACGCAGTACGAAGTGTAATATCGATAGGGAACTTCAGAGAACCATATAATGAACTCAAGAGCCCTAAACACTTAAAAGAAGATTAATTTTTAAATCTAAGGTGCTAGAAAGAACCTCAAGAGTTCAAGGGAAGCAGAAAATCTCTCAGCCGACAGCAAATACATTTATCTGGCAAGGACCACCATTATTACAAGAGATCAAATCAGAACCCCTTCCTCTAGAAGATCATTAGAAGTTGTGTTGTATAAAATGCTCAATAGCTTGTAGTTCAGCTTTAGAGGATGGGTGTGCAGGAGGCTCATTCAGGGCACACGTCTTTACCAGCCCTGAGCTGATCTGGAGTTAACAGACTCCTGTGTGGTGACTGACTCGCACAAGGAGACCTGCAGCAAAGGGTAATTACCACCCTTCCCCACTGTCAGTGAAAGGTTACTCATCCTGCACACATGCATTGGGGTTTTTTCCGGGTGACATTTATTGTCAGAGCACAAACAACCAGAGCCCGCAACTTCAATCATCTCTCACCAAGAATAACGACCATCTCAGTCAGTTTTGGGGGGCCAGTTTCCCTGTCTAACCCAAAACCTCTGGAGAACCTAAATATAAAGCTCTGTTCCCATTAGGCTTAGTTGTGAGGCCGTTTGAGCGACATGTCAAACAACCAATCACAGTTGTTTCGTTCAGCGTTTGGAAATGTTGCCACAATAACAGACCAGTGTGTAAAACTCTCAGATGTATTTTAAAGATTCTATGCTGCAAACGTTAAATATTTCACATACTTTTGAAAATCCAGCGTTTACTCGATCCTGATAAGTGTTGGTCATCACAGTTGTAAACACGACGGCTTTCTTCTTTCTTGAGGGTGTTTGGTGTCACAGCATCTTTGTTTCCAGGTGGAGCGCTAAAGAACGCGACACACACGTCTCCCTGAAATTCGGTATAATTCAACTAATCCGACGATGACTTCGAAACTTTTCCACTTTTGTGTGCCATATGCATTTAGCCAACGCCCGTGGGCGTGACGCCTGAGGCTACTATATAGCAAATCTTACCTGCTTGATTTGCTTGTATTTTCATAAAATATAAAATTAGTGGTGGGTCTTATCGGGCGTTAACGTGCGTTAACGCGAGACTCTTATCGGCGATAAAAAATATCGCTAATCTATTCTCAAAGTTGGGTTGGGAGCTGGGTCTATACTACGCAAGCTATGATGACTTTCACCCTGATATTTTAGCCGGATGTATACCTAGCCGAATTGCACTGTAGGCGAGAACGAGTCTTCGAACTAGAGGCTCGCAGTCCGTGATGGACAGATTGTTAACGGCTGGTCTATGTGGTAATACAATCGGGCAGGACATCCAAACGCTCACCTATCATTCATCAACCTCAAATATGGCTTTTCATCTGAAAGATGTATGTAGTAGCAACTTTACATGGCCGCTCAATATGATGTTAACCTAGAGAAATGTGCGCTATTGAAGTGTTTGTGTGGAAGCGCTTGCTGCAGGACAGGCTCCGCGCTCACTTGCTCTTAAAATCTCCGTCATTTTTGGTCATACAGATAAAAGTAGCCTAATACATCTTTCGAATCTGTAAAGACTCTACGTTTATTTGTGTGCACTCAGAATAACAACGAAACGTTGTGCTTTTAAGCAAACAGGATGCGCTTTAGGTCTCATGTGAACTTGAGAATTCACTCCCGTGTCACCCTCTGCTTCGAACCTGTGTGTATGCCTAACGTTACTGTGAAATTACCACATCAGACGTGACGTGCTAACATGGATGCAGCTATGAAGCCGGGTTTGCTTCAGGAAAATTTATTTTAAGAAGCTTCCCAATGGAAACTGTAAACAGTTCATCACGACCTCTTATGTAGGCCTACAGTTCAAAATTCATGTTTAACTGAATAAACAGTTAGTAAACACAAGTACATCTTATTGAACATAGTTTATTTTCATCACCAATTATCATAGTAGAACAGCTTTCTCAAGCAGTTTGTGATGCATTTTGGAAACAGGAGATGAGCCCTGGTCTAATCGCCACCTGGCTTGAGAAACCCGCTCAAAGACTTACTTTAGCCATTATTTGGGTAGCACACATATTCTGAATGCCTTGGCAGAATTCAATGAGCCATTTTAATCTAGATTAATCTAGATTAAAAATTTATCTATGCCCACCCCTATATAAAATACATTATGGTCAACTGTAATCTGATAAATATTTACATCATGGTATGTGTTTTGTGAAAAGTGCTATAAATAATAAATGTGACTTGACTTGACAATACAGGCAGATACAGGTTGCAGCAATCATTTTTAAATTAAGTCTGGGAAAAATACGTATTTCTATGCAAATGAGGCATAATATAAAATGCACACGATTCCCAAGCATGCCTTGTGCGATGGATCGATCCTCACATAAAAATATTGATTCTAAAGTGCATTTTTTTAACCATTAATTGTATTTATTTATCATGAAAATCGGTGCTTGAAATAAGCTTCTAAGTGGAAAATAAACTATATTGGTGAATAATTGTGTAAGATATAACCATTTCTCCTGCTCATCGCAACACACGCAAATGCTGAAAGACAGAACCAATCAATCACAGACAGCGTACGCTGCTGACGCATGGCTCACACTACTTGTTCAAATATTTCCTAAAAGCATCAGAAGAATAATTAGATCTTAAGAAACCGTTGCTAAATTATTACATTAATTACATAACATTGCTACTATATATAACATTCATTCTGAAAAATGCTTCATGGTTTCCACACAAATATGAAGCAGCAATTATAATCAGAAATGTTTCTTGAGCAGCACATTATTAGAATTATCTCTGAAGGATCATGTGACATTTGAGACTGGAGTAATGATGCAGAAAATTCAGATTTGATTACAGATGCATTTTTAATTACATTTAAAAAATATAAAAATTTTATTTACATTTTTATATTTCACAATGTTGCCGTTTTTACTGCATTTTTGTTCAAATAAATGCAGCTTTAATGAGTCTTATTAAAAAAAAAAGTTAACATAAGTTACTTTTTTTTTTAAATAGTACCAGTGGTTCTGGACTCTATTCTGACACCTATTGGCCAGGATGTATGAGGCTTGTTCTGTAACCAGTGTCATTTCACAACTGTTTGTGCTTTGGTCTTTTTTTGACAACGTCTCATCGGACACACATGCATAATGGACAATTTTGGATTCAACCACATTTTTTCCCATGCTTCTGCTGGTACGTGGCTCTGACTGTTTGTGCTTGGCACTTGATGTTGCAGCTTATATTGTCAGTCTGTGGTGTGAAATCTGTGGGTCATTGCAGTTTGTTTCATCACTTCAGCAGGGATGCTTGTTCGGATATTTTTCCACTGATTCTTATTGGATCGTTGGATCACATGCACGTTGATGCATGCTATCAGTCTCACTACTTTTGGCATTTAAAGAATCAATTCATGTGTCTGGAGTTTGCTGCATGTTTCAAAACCAGCTTGTATGCTAAGCAATTGCCCTGTGCCAAATGCAATCACCACAAATGTTGTAAGTCTGTGTCTTTATATGATTTACATAATTACTTAAGTGAATTTGGTGCTAAAACAATATAGAAAAGCATGCAAGTAAACAATGCTATCAGCAGGCGCAATTCATTCTCATTGTCTAAACCTTGGGGTAATTCTTCATGAGAAACATCCCAGATGTGAACTTAGAGTTAGTGTGCAGCTGTAATCTATTAAGACAAGGTGAAATGTACTGCGTCTGGAGAAGCCAGAGAAACTGTTCTCATTCTTGTTTAAGTTTCAAAGTCACTGGGGTCTTATGTATGCGCTGGATTCACATTCATTCAACATGAGAACCGTGTGGTTTCAAAAATTTCATTCCGCTGGTTTGGTCTCAAGAGATGGGTTTTAAAATCTGTTTACAATCAATGCAAGACTTAACTGCATTTATTTCCGCAATGAGTAGTCTTTTTAAAACTATACAAATTTTTGCAATTATTTAAGTTAGTTAATGTCACTGTTTTGTAGCAGTTTGATGAACTCTTACCAGAGAATCTTCTACACTGAAGTTAAACATGTCCATGGCATCTGTCTTCAGTTTGGACACAAAGTCCTTGTACTCCGGGTTCTGAGGCTCTCTGTAGGTCAGGATCTTCACGCTCTGTAAGGGGATTCAACACAAAGGCACATTTTGAGTTGTATAATGCACAAGACAAAACGTGCTCATCCACTCACACTGGTTAGGATACACACGTATGAATCACAGCCAAACAGAACATTTCAGCTAATCCAATCAACAAATCAGCTCAAGGACAGATGCACGAAACGGTGGAGTTTGCATAGTCCTTATTGACTTTATTTATATAATTTGCTGTTCTTTTGTGCCATTCAAACCTGTAAAGCCTGACATATGAAATTATAGTCAGAAATAAAATATGTTTTTAATGTTTAAAAAGTGTATTTTTCCTGAGTATCATATTTGATACATCAGTCTTTTATGGCTCATATCGTAAGATGTAGTGAGAATATAGACCTCATACTCAAGGAGAAAAAAATACAACTACTACATTCTATTCAGAGATCAAAACTGAGCAAAAAATATGCAATTTAGTGTTATTTGTATGGCCAAAAATCATTCAAGCTTCTTTTATTCGTCACATACTCAATTATACAGGGTATAATCAGTAGTGAAATGTATATCAGGACAGGTCCGCTCAATGGACAGTGCGAGAAAAAAAAAAAGAAACATAACACAAGAGAATATATATATAAATATAGGTAAGAATAAAATACAAATAAGAAAAAAATAAGGGGTAAAATGTGCAATAAAATAAAATGTGCAATACAGTATACTGTGGTCTTAATAAATAATAATATAAACAGGAATGTGCAAACAGGTTGTACCGGGTATGTACACATTAAATTAAGTCCTGTAAATGTTATTAGGCTGAGTTTGAGTTTAGGAGCCTGATGGCCTGAGGGAAGAAGCTCCTCCTCAGTCTCTCAGTTTTTGCCATCATGCTCCTGAAGCGCTTGCCAGATGGCAGTAAACAGAAAAGATGGTTACCGGGGTGATTCGAGTCCTTGATGATTTTAGCAGCTCTGCTTTTACAGCGTTTGAGGTAGATGTCCTGCAGAGAGGGGAGAGTAGACCCTGAGATGCGCTCAGCTAAGCGCACGACTCTCTGTAGAGCTTTGCAGTCCTGATTTAATGAGTTACCATACCACACTGAGATGCACTGAGTCAGTATACTTTCTATGGCCCCTGAATAGAAAGTTTTCAGGATAGCTGGTGAGACCCTGAATTTCCTCAGCTGTCACAGATGGTACAGTCTTTGCCTGGCTTTCTTAACCTGAGTCTGAATGTGTGTAGTCCAAGTCAGGTCCTCGGAGATGTTTACACCGAGGTACTTGAAGCTACTCACCCTCTCCACAGGGGTCCCACTGATCATAAGAGGAGTAAAGATTTCACAGTAAAAAGACACATGAACCAAAACTGGAAGATGGACATTTTTAGATTATACTAAAAGGCTTTTTACAGACTAAAAAGTTATCAGACAAAAGAATGCATGCAGAGTAGATTCTGTACAACAGGCTTTTCAGCTAAATTTGGCAAGGCTATCATATAGGATACAGTAGACTTTATAGGGTTAAAGACCAGCAAGAGGAAACCTTCACCATGAGAGACAACAGTATGTGTGTGTGTGTGTGTGTGTGTGTGTCTCAGTGTCTAACAAAAACAATTCTGTCCATGGTAGAGGACAGCAAACACCACTAATGAATATTACATTATTTTAAATTGTTATTGTATATTATAAAGCACTTTTTAAAGTGGAGCTTTTCCTTTCGGCTCGTTTGGACGTCTGCTTTTAAATTAAAAAAGGTGGCACAAACGAACAACAGCTACCTCCACAAAGCCTGTAGCATTTGTATTTGCTCTCTCATGGACACTTCTTCTGAGAAAATGTTTTAATGTCATCCATTGATGTCCAATTTCACAATAAATCCAACTGTGTTGTGCCAAAATGGAACCTCCAACAATTTTCTCTTGCATCTGTGCCACAAACTGCCAAATTATGACAATCTGAGTGAAAAGGCTTTTGTGTAAAAATTGGGAAGCACGCATCATTTTAAAAAAATAAAAAATGCCACCATGGTGTTTCACATTGTATCTGTCCTCTGAGGACTCAGATTTGTGAATAATAGATTATGATTCATGTGAAGTGGACAGGGATAATGGGAGTGCGTCTGAAAGATTTTCAATAGCACAGAAGGGCAAAATAGACAAACAATACTACAAAATGTTACAGTGATGTAAATATGATTTTCAGCAAGTGCTTTAAAAAGATTTTCCTGCCTTGATGTAGTAAACTAGCAATGTGAAATTCTGAAGTAGAAGTATTTTCTTATTTTCTTATTCTCGTTTTATTTACATCTTACAACAAACGTGAATCTTTGTATGTTACTCACATTATTGGCAGTTATTGTCCCTTGTTATATATCAGTATTAAAATAATACGACCAAAACGTGACTAAAAAGTGTTCTTTTTTTGTTGGTCTGTTGTTATTTTGGTGGTCTAAAAAACTGATTCCCATTCAGTGGTATGTGTACCCCATTGTACTTAAAGGGTTATTTCACCCCAAAATAAAATGCTGTCATTAATTACTCACCCTCATGTAGTTTTAAACCCGTAAGACCTTCGTTTATCTTCAGAACACAAATTAAGACATCTTTGATGGAATCTGAGAGCAGTCTGACCCTCCCATAGACAGCAATACAACTGAAATATTCCCCACTAAATAATGTTATTTCTCTAAATGTTTATATTTTATAAAATTGAGCTCTCATGATTTTTCTAGTATAACTTAATCTGCTAAATTATCCACTAACCTAGTTTATAATAGCCTAGTATTTTTGTCATAGATTATGAATTATGTTGGTCCTTTCATGCGTTTTCGCTGATTGGATATCTATCTGATTTGTTAAAACGTTTCCATTTACACTTGGCCACATAGTCGCAAAGCGGATATAAATCCGATCTTCAATTCCCACGTTATATTTAAATTTAACGAAGTTCACGTCAACGAAATCAAAAGCGCTGCATAGTTTTATTAATTATCAGCTCATTTCAAGATCAAAGACGCAACAGCATCAGCACTGTAAAGATATGAAGAGTTCAGATGCAAAAGCTGAAAGTTTGTGCATCAACTTGCTGAAGAGATGCTCAGCTACTTGAATACGGCGATGCGTGTTGCATTAGCGCAGTCATATCTGACTATAATGTCATATAGCCTATAACACGGTCTCACACGTTTATTATTTTGTACATCTTGGGAGGAGTAAAAGATACATATGAGGTTTCAACAACCAGATGCATTTACACATGTCCAGTTCCGACTGGAAGCGGCCCAGACCACCTCCTGAAGTGGTTTGAGCGATCGGATTTATATTACAAAACACATGACCAGTTACCAGGTGTAAACAACCCCTACCTATTTGTCCATGTTATTTTTCATTAAAATAAAGTTGTCTAGTAGATTGTGTTTAACACACAAAAGAGTGACACATAAGTATAGCAATTCTACATTGAAGAAAAAAAAAAAAAAAAGGTATCGGATCGGATTTGGCCAATACTCCGAATTTTCTGGATCGGATCGGATCTGAAAAAAATTGTATCGTTGCATCCCTATTTAAGATAATATGGTAAAACACACCGGTTTGCACTATCAAGCAGCAACACGAGTGGTTTTGTACAGCTTAACATTAACAGTACTTCTGTATTTTTTCATATATCCTAGTGAAATGCCTTCTCGAAACAGAAAACATGGGACTTCATTTGGCCATTGGGAATTGACTGGATAGTTGTTGTGATGGTTATGGTTTCATGATAGCGACAGGTTGCTGGAGGGATTATTGCATAGATGTTAATGTTTGTCATTTAAGATTACAAAAAAAAATTGTGCATGGATAAATCATACATAATAAAAAATAAGATTTGTGAATTTGGATTGCATGGTGACTTTAAAGCTAGTGTCAGTCTTAACAGAAACAAAATTAACAAAATCAAGCTTATTCTTGACTTTGGCCAACTGCTTGATGAGCATGTTTTCTTTGCAATGCAGCCTTCAGCTTTTATTACATTAATGTCTAAACACAGGACAGTCAACTCTGATGCAAACAGTTGATGAAATCATTTGCTGTACCAACTGTTAGCAGTATCATGAGCCTAATGCAATGATTTAAGTAAATGTCAGCTCACCACAGCTGTTAGTTAATGCCAATGAATGTAAATAGACCCTCTGCGAGTCTATGTGTGAGAACTCATTATAATGCAGTTCCTCAGAGTGAAAAAACCTAGTCCTGTCAGTCACAACACACATCTATTCAGATTATAGGCATCAGTTTTTCAGGATTTTCCACCCATATTATCCTCCAAAGGGTGAACCTCTTTAGTTTGATTGCACAGAAAAGTAACAATACCTCTCTTCATAACGCTGTATGATATGAACTAAGGATAAGCAAGCTGAAAATCTAAAATGATATTATATATGCCTTCCTGAAACTCCTGTGACTAAATTGACCGTGAGATCCTATTAAACTTTCAATTTCATAGATAATTACTTTTATGTAATCATCTTTTCATTTTAAAAAGAGCTTTTTAAAGCACCACACACGTTTCAATCAGATCCCATCAATGAAATTAACTGCTCCAAAAATATGTTCAAAAGGATTCAGATAGCTAACAGAAATATGTGCGACATGGTCTCATTCCAGCCCAAATAAACATTTAGAAAGTTCATTTTCAGGCGCAGTAGGGGATGACGTTTGGCAGTGAGCCACATGAAGACATGCAGCCATGCGACAGCCTTCACTAGCACCTTCAGAGCTGTCATATTTCCGCATATTTCAAATATCCAGTCATATTTCTCTGCGACTTGGAGCCAAATGCAGCACTGCCTGATTCTATCTGAAAAGGGGTAATGGCTGCAGCTGGCTGCTAATAACATCAACAAAGATCTGCAAAAATATGCTTTCACAGTGAATATGCCTATGCATCCATCCATCCATCCCTCCATCCATCCATCCATCCATCCATCCATCCATCCATCCATCCATCCATCCATCCATCCATCCATCCATCCATCAAACACCAGGCAGAAAAAGTATCCTTTTAACAGAGAAGCCCTGATTTGGGGATTTTAACTTGTGATATCTGGCAACCGCATACATGAACGCTCGCATAACAGAATAATTGTGTCTTTTTTTAAGAAAGTTTTTATTTTTAAAATACATTTTAGTTTTGTCTTTTACCATCAACGATATTGCATGTTGATAAAGTAACAGTTATCGTTTACTATCGTTTAGAAAAAAATAATAAAAAATTTTGTCATAGCTTTTGTTAAAGAAAATAACACTACCAAACACTGACATAAAACTGCCATCGGATCACTGCTATATTACCAATACCTTTTTTATTATACTTTTCAGCAAAAATACTTTTATACTTTTCAGCAAAAGACATAAAAAACATATACGGGTGCATCTCAATAAATTTGAATGTCGTGGAAAAGTTCATTTATTTCAGTAATTCAACTCGAATTGTGAAACTCGTGTATTAAATAAATTCAATGCACACAGACTGAAGTAGTTTAAGTCTTTGGTTCTTTTAATTGTGATGATTTTGGCTCACATTTAACAAAAACCCACCAATTCACTCTCAACAAATTATAATATGGTGACATGCCAATCAGATAATCAACTCAAAACACCTGCAAAGGTTTCCTGAGCCTTCAAAATGGTCTCAGTTTGGTTCACTAGGCGACACAATCATGGGGAAGACTGCTGATCTGACAGATGTCCAGAAGACAATCATTGACACCCTTCACAAGGAGAGTAAGCCACAAACATTCATTACCAAAGAAGCTGTTCACAGAGTGCTGTATCCAAGCATGTTAACAGAAAGTTGAGTGGAAGAAAAAGATGCACAACCAACCGAGAGAACCGCAGCCTTATGAGGATTGTCAAGAAAATCAATTCAAGAATTTGGGTGAACTTCACAAGGAATGGACTGAGTCTGGGGTCAAGGCATCAAGAGCACCACACACAGACGCGTCGAGGAATTTGGCTACAGTTGTCATCAGAGGCGTCTTACCTGGACTAAGAGAAGAAGAACTGGACTGTTGCCCAGTGGTCCAAAGTCCTCTTTTCAGATGAGAGCAAGTTTTGTATTTCATTTGGAGACCAAGGTCCCAGAGTCTGGAGGAAGGGTGGAGAAGCTCAGAGCCCAAGTTGCTTGAAGTCCAGTGTTAAGTTTCCACAGTCTGTGATGATTTGGGTGCAATGTCATCTGCTGGTGTTGGTCCATTGTGTTTTATGAAAACCAACGTCACTGCACACGCTTACCAAGAAATGTTGGAGCACTTCATGCTTCCTTCTGCTGACCAGCTTTTTAAAGATGCTGATTTCATTTTCCAGCAGGATCTGGCTCCTGCCCACACTGCCAAAAGCACCAAAAGATGGTTAAACGACCATGGTGTTGTGTGCTTGACTGCCAGCAAACTCACCAGACCTGAACATAGAGAATCTATGAGAGACACCAGACCTGAACATAGAGAATCTATGAGGTATTGTCAAGAGGAAAATTAGAAACAAGAGACCAAGACATGCAGATGAGCTGAAGGCCACGGTCAAAGAAACCTGGGCTTCACACCACCTCAGCAGTGCCACAAACTGATCACCTCCATGCCATGCCGCATTGAGCCAGTAATTAAAGCAAAAGAAGCTCCTACCAAGTATTGAGTACATGTATAGTAAATCAACATACTCTCCAGAAGGCCAACAATTCACTAAAAATGTTTTTTTTTATTGGTCTTATGAAGTATTCTAATTTGTTGAGAGTGAATTGGTGGGTTTTTGTTAAATGTGAGCCAAAATCATCACAATTAAAAGAACCAAAGACTTAAACTACTTCAGTCTGTGTGCATTGAATTTATTTAATACACCAGTTTCATAATTTGAGTTGAATTACTGAAATAAATGAACTTTTCCACGACATTCTAATTTATTGAGATGCACCTGCAGTTCTCAACATGTTGGACAGTTTCAGATGGTTCAGTCCGATTCGGTGAAGTGGTTCACCAAAGCAGTTAAAATGAATGATTCATTTGTGAACCAGACATTACTAGTGAATATTAAACCAGTGAAAAAAAATATAGAAAGTTTTTTTTTTTTTTTTTTAAGTTAAATCCATAAAACCCTCAAATGTTGTATCTTTTACAGTAAAATTATTTTCAAAATATATATATATTTACAGTGCATGTACATCAAACTCACTTTAAATGCCTTTTTGGCCACATTGTCATCAGCATCTCCACGTGCCCATGGTTTGGCAGGGTGACTCTGAAGACTGTATCCAAACAGATCGATGAAGAAGAAGGCATACTCCTCCTGAGGAAGACCCAACCTCAAGAACTCCACCATCAGCTTGCGAACGTGTCCCACTTGCAGCACACATACACCACTGCAAACACAAGATAGGGAAACTCAATTATCTGCCTTAAGGATACTCATTGAGAAAAAAGAATCAGACTTAATGAGAATTCAGTCCCGCTTGTTACTACAATGGAATGTGCTTGTGTGGCAATTGAGCTTTGGTTTGTACAGCAAATGCAGAATCACCTGAAAGTCTGACAATTTAATTTGCAATTAGGCTGGAGGTTATTAGCAGCTGACGAGCTGAAACTCACTCCAAGAGCCGAAATGGAAGTAGAGGAGAGTGTTGTATCACTGTCAGTTTGACAAGTCAGAAAAGAGCTGTGGTCATGTCATCAATATCATACACCCCATTCACATTATTAATGTTACAGGACAAGTGGCATGTGAATGTGAGCAACATTGTACGTTTTATGACAAAAAAAAAATATTTTCAGGAAAGAAAGTAATATTTTTCATTTAGATTATTTTTTGCCTAGCAATCATTGTGTTGTAAATACCATCTTTTGACTTACATAATCTAAGGTAGCTGTTTCTCTAGTTTAATTCGATACTTTCATGCTAACTTTTAAGTTAGCATTCATGCTAACTTAAAACCCACATGCTAAAACAGTTAGCTATGTTATGGCTGTTTGGGGTGGGGATAGTTGTAACAGTTCATTAAAAATGTTACAACCAACTCCTTATGATGATTCCAATGAGTCCAGTTATCCAATCACATCCTCTATTGAGGCAATGCCATGCAAGGTTTTTGTTGCACATCAAGGGATTTACGTAAAATGTGTTTCCATCATAGTTCATAAAAAACACTATTCACCTCAAATAAGCACATATGTGTTTTTGTGCACATTTTTAGAATTTCTGCACATCTTGACATTTCTTTACAGCATTCCAAAATTCACATAAAAATGGGTAGATGGCAACACAGCTAGTGACTGAACTCTTATGTGACAGGAACACAGTACACACACACACACACGCACACACGCACTCACGCACACACACACAGCACTTGTTTTTGTGCTAAATTTAAAGTCCTAAAAGGAATACAATATAAGGTTTTTGTCACTTTAAATGGCTCACTTTGTTCAAAACTGATTTTTTTTTGTTCTTCAATAAAGTTTTTATAAAGTGGAAGTGTGGCTCTTATTTCAGCAAATTGAAATAACACTGTTACATCTATCCCCAGCCTGTGTTACAACTCACCCAGGGTAGGTTGTAACAACTGAACTCTTTGTATTTGACATTAACTCACATAATCTTTGACGTCCAAGTGAGTTGTATGTGTAGTAGACAAATGTGGCAACGGTATATCAAAGTTTGAGAGATCTAGCACAAACATCGACTGAGTTACTGAAGCTCAAACATAATGTGTTACTTTCATCCCCGGTCTCCCCCTATAGCTCAAGAGGACATTGTGTCTTCCAAGCTGTACAACATGGCATTTTCTGGTCTTAATTTGTGAACTACTGCAAAAGGTAATTCATTAGTTATTGTAAAAATATTTTAATTTGGTTACGAATGCTAAAATGAGTTTGCATGCACTTGATTGAGGAAAATAAATTAATTTAGGCAATGGCTGCAGGAAAAATGATATAACCTCAGATTTGATAGTTGAATGTGTGTATAGTATATTAATGATTTCTACAGGAATGCTATGGGATCTTCTGAACACCATTATTAGTTCTGGCTACACTATACTGCATAAAGACTGAATATTTGGCCATATGTCAAAAATTATATTATTAAAGTGTTAACCTCGCAGACAAATACTAGCTCAGAATAATAGTAATCTATAATATCAATAATTTATTAAATTAACTTTTATCAATGAAATTCATATTCACATTTGATTAAACTAATTAATTGTATTATTATATATTATTTTATAGTGATGTCAAGATGTAGTGTCTAAAAGAATACAAAATGCTGCTTACACATTATTTCCACATGTTGGGAGCAAGTGTACATTTTAATGCACCACGTATAATTTTACTAGGGGTGGGCATAGATTAATTTTTAATCTAGATTAATCTAGATTAATTTTGAAATTAATCTAGATTAATCTAGATTAAAATGGCTCATTTGAATTCTGCCGAAGGCATTCAGAATATGTGTGCTACCCAAATAATGGCTAAAGTAAGTCTTTGAGAACGGGTTTCTCAAGCCAGGTGGCGATTAGACCAGGGCTCATCTCCTGTTTCCAAATGCATCACAAACTGCTTGAGAAAGCTGTTCTACTATGATAATTGGTGATGAAAATAAACTATGTTCAATAAGATGTACTTGTGTTTACTAACTGTTTATTCAGTTAAACATGAATTTTGAACTGTAGGCCTACATAAGAGGTCGTGATGAACTGTTTACAGTTTCCATTGGGAAGCTTCTTAAAATAAATTTTCCTGAAGCAAACCCGGCGGCTTCATAGCTGCATCCATGTTAGCACGTCACGTTTGATGTGGTAATTTCACAGTAACGTTAGGCATACACACAGGTTCAAGCAGAGGGTGACACGGGAATGAATTCTCAAGTTCACATGAGACCTAAAGCGCATCCTGTTTGCTTAAAAGCGCAACGTTTCGTTGTTATTCTGAGTGCACACAAATAAAGCGTCTTTACAGATTCGAAAGATGTATTAGGCTACTTTTATCTGTATGACCAAAATGATGGAGATTTTAAGAGCAAGTGAGCTCACCGGAGCCTGTCCTGCAGCAAACGCGCTTCCACAAACACTTCAATAGCGCACATTTCTCTAGGTTAACATCATATTGAGCGGCCATGTAAAGTTGCTACTACATACATCTTTCAGATGAAAAGCCATATTTGAGGTTGATGAATGATAGGTGAGCGTTTGGATGTCCTGCCCGATTGTATTACCACATAGACCAGCCGTTAACAATCTGTCCATCACGGACTGCAAGCCTCTAGTTCAAGACTCGTTCTCGCCCCCTACAGTGCAATTCGGCTAGGTATACATCCGCTAAAATATCAGGGTGAAAGTCATCATAGCTTGCGTAGTATAGACCCAGCTCCCAACCCAACTTTGAGAATAGATTAACGGCGATATTTTTTATCGCCCGATAAGAGTCTCGTTAACTAGCATACACGTTAACGCCGATAACGCCCACCACTAAATTTTACAAATATTTTTTCATGAATTTTTGAATTTACAATTTACACAAAGATTCATTTTGTTCTTGTTTTACTAAGAGAAGTCCCTAATGTATGCAATTTGCTCTTCATTATGCTGCACTACCACTAAAAAGCTTGTTCTTTGCCAGTAAGTGAAAAACAAAAAAGACATGAAATTGTCCAACACATAAATATTTTCTAAACTTCTAAACTGCTAAATGCTTCCTAGGAGGCCTTGCGAGCAGAGCGGTTTGGGCTATAACTGAGTCAAAATAGTTTCAGGATCAACAAAAGATGTTGTTTCAAGAACATGTACTTGGGTAAATCATGTTATGCTATCACAATATTTATACCAAGCACTATGTTACAAGGTTTACAGCATCAAAGTTATGTTTATTATTATTATTTTGCTAGTTAATAATCTGCAGGTCTTTCGGAAAGTAAGAAGTGAGGATTTTTCGCAAGTGACCAACAAAAAGACACATTATTCTTTTAAAGCTGACGTGTTTCTGCTGCATTGGCATCACTAAACAGATGTGCAATAATTGTTTTCAGGTTTCTCCAACACTCCCATCTGCCATTGGTCGCACAAACAGATTCCTGCCCCAAACTCACACCACTGGTTGAGACGATTTTGTTTGCGAAACTCGGACAAACAAAAGCAGTGTTTTAGTAGTGCCAGAGCCACAAAGCTGTTCACACCAAGGATGATAACTATAACGATAACTAAACATACTTAATTACTGTTCAGATTCTATAAGAATAGGGTAGTCCACATCACAACCATAATAACAACATTTCGCTTTCGCTATAGCTGTCTTTATAGTTGTCTCTACATCTTATTTTGAGATAAAAGTATTTTAGCATTGAAGTTAAAACAATTTTCACTGCTTTTATTCACCCTTTCAGAGAAGGATTTGAGATTATTGCAATGTAGAAGGCATTGGATGGCAGGTAACATTTGAGTCTGTAACAGTCACTAAAGTGTAGCATGTCAGGCATATGAAGCAGTGCAGTCAGGGAATCATGTGTTTCACGCTCCTAAATGCCAAAGAGGGATCAGATAGCCAGAGGAAGAGAGGTGAGGTGTTAATTACAACAGTACCTTTAAAAAAAACATAAAAGGGACACATGTTCAGAATAGAATATTACTGCACTGGATAATGTGATCCCATGTCTGTATCTCTGTCTGTCTGTCTGTCTGTCTGTCTGTATCTCTGTCTGTCTGTCTGTCTGTCTGTCTGTCTGTATCTCTGTCTGTCTGTATCTCTCTGTCTGTCTGTCTGTCTGTCTGTCTGTATCTCTGTCTGTCTGTCTGTCTGTATCTCTGTCTGTCTGTCTGTATCTCTGTCTGTCTGTATCTCTCTGTCTGTCTGTCTGTCTGTCTGTATCTCTGTCTGTCTGTCTGTCTGTCTGTCTGTATCTCTGTCTGTCTGTCTGTATCTCTGTCTGTCTGTCTGTCTGTCTGTCTGTCTGTCTGTCTGTATCTCTGTCTGTCTGTCTGTATCTCTGTCTGTCTGTCTGTATCTCTGTCTGTCTGTATCTCTCTCTGTCTGTCTGTCTGTCTGTCTGTATCTCTGTCTGTCTGTCTGTCTGTCTGTCTGTCTGTATCTCTGTCTGTCTGTATCTCTGTCTGTCTGTCTGTCTGTCTGTATCTCTGTCTGTCTGTATCTCTGTCTGTCTATCTCTGTCTGTCTGTCTGTCTGTCTGTCTGTCTGTATCTCTCTCTGTCTGTCTGTCTGTCTGTCTGTTCGTCTGTCTGTCTGTATCTCTGTCTGTCTGTATCTCTGTCTGTCTGTCTGTATCTCTGTCTGTCTGTATCTCTGTCTGTCTGTCTGTATCTCTGTCTGTCTGTCTGTCTGTCTGTATCTCTGTCTGTCTGTCTGTCTGTCTGTCTGTCTGTATGTCTGTCTGTATCTCTGTCTGTATCTCTGTCTGTATCTCTGTCTGTCTGTCTGTATCTCTGTCTGTCTGTATCTCTGTCTGTCTGTCTGTCTGTCTGTCTGTCTGTCTGTCTGTATCTCTGTCTGTATCTCTGTCTGTCTGTCTGTCTGTATTTCTGTCTGTCTGTATCTCTGTCTGTCTGTCTGTCTGTATCTCTGTCTGTCTGTCTGTCTGTCTGTATCTCTGTCTGTCTGTATCTCTGTCTGTCTGTCTGTCTGTATCTCTGTCTGTCTGTCTGTATCTCTGTCTGTCTGTCTGTCTGTCTGTATCTCTGTCTGTCTGTATCTCTGTCTGTCTGTCTGTCTGTATCTCTGTCTGTCTGTATCTCTGTCTGTCTGTCTGTCTGTATCTCTGTCTGTCTTTCTGTCTATACAAACAGATAGAAAGAATGACTGGTAGACAAAAAGACTGGACAGAATGATAGATAGAATGATCAACAGATAAACAATAGAGAAATCGATTTATACAGACAGACAGACAGACAGACAGACAGAACGATAGCTAAAATGACAGAAAGACATAGCATAACAATAACATACATAGCATAACGATAGATGGAATGACAGACAGAATAATAGACAGAGTGATAGACACAGACAGAACAATAGAATGACAGACAGACACAAACAGACATACACAGCATAACAATAGATAGAATGAAAGGCAGAATGAAAGGTAGAATGACAGACAAACATACATAGTAGGGATGCACAATATTATTGGAATGTTATCGGAATATAATCTAATCTAAATCTAATATCATGCATCCTTAATACATAGTGATAGATAGAACAACAGACAGACAGAGCAATAGATGAATGACAGACAGAATGATTGATCAAATGAAAATTCGACAGACAGACTTACAGAATGATAGATAGAAACACAGTATGAAAGAACGACAGACACAGACAAACAGACAGAATGAAAGACATCAGAACAATATACGCCAGACAGACAGAATGATTGATAGAACAGTCAGACAGACAGAATGATTGATAGTATGAGACATGCATAGCGATAAATAAAATGATAGAATGACAGACATACAGAAAGATAGATAGTATGAAGACAGACAGATAGAACGACAAACTGACAGATAGGTAGATGGATAAAATGACAGAAACAAACAAACAGATAAAATGACAACCAGACAGAATGGTAGAAAGTCTATTCTATCTATCTAGACTTCGTATCACATGTTGAAGTCTTTGAAATAAATCCTCTGCTATCACGCGGCAATTTTATAAATAATTGATCATGGATCAACTCCCGGTAACAGAAGATAAAGTGCAGTATCTGTTGCTATGGTGCTTGGAAAAAGACTGATTTATGGCCAAATTCATAGATGTCATAAAACCTAACCACATGCCACAACAATAACAGAAAGCACTTGTGTCTCTCAGGTGTGCAGCCAGCATCGGTGCTGTAGAGAGAGATTCACAACAGGTGGTGCTTACATAACAGTGACAGATGTGAGAGCACTCGTTATTTTGGATGAAAAGTTTACCAAACAGGACCACATGCACAGCTCTTTATTTATGATGCACTGGGAAGCACCCACAAGTCATTATCCTCTATAACTGGCCCAATAACAGTATGGTCTTCACCACGCATATGAAGGAACTGAAGGAAGAATGGAACAGAAGAACCTACATGAGAGCTCTATAGCCCTACAAGTATAGCTGATTATATATAGTTTGATTGTAATTGTATTATTAGACTAGAACACGTGGATATGTTGTCATTCTTACACTCTAATACTGAACTTTGGTTTCGGTGATTTGGACTATGAGATAAGCAAGTGTCCGTGTTGCACTTTACTTTTGCTTTAAAAAAGGATTTCATATAAATTGGGATTTCATTTGGTTTAATAACATAGTTTAATAAAATTACATCGCCAGGAAATTCATCGTTTAGATTAATCGATTAATCGAAAAATTAGTCAATAGATTAATCGAAATAAAATTAGTCGTTAGTGGCAGCCCTAGTAAATATTACGCTGCAAAACGATTATTTAAATATGACTTCTACCTGTCTCTGTTAATGTATGGCGCAAACGCGCGGGTTTGTTTACTACTCATACAGAAGCGCGCGTGAGGCTTCCAGTGATATTAGCATCTGCCGCCTCACTAAATGAGGACATAAATACATGAACTTCATGCGCATTTGACCGTTTCATTCAAGTAAAACTATCCTCATCATATCATATACGCACAGTAACCGTCAAAATAAAAGTTTGGTTTCACTTGAAGACATTGGGCAGAAATATAATACTATTGTTCAGTGGAAAGTACGTAATAGGCTACTACTAATAATAATAAAACTATTAAAACCTTATTTATAAGGAATAATCATAAAATATGTCTTCATTGTTTTAAAAAATAAGATTTGTTTAAAGATAAATTAAATTAATGTTTTTATGCTGACACCCCAACAGTCAAAATAGTCTTCCTTTTGTTCATGGTGACCATGGTCTGATGTACTTTCTAGGGGTCGACCGATTATCGGCGCCGATATTAAGCATTTTACCGATTATCGATATCGGCCATTTTCAAAACAGATTTGCCGATAATAAAATTTTTTTTTTTTTTTTTATAATGCAAACAAACATACTATTTACAGGTGACATTATTTATTGGTGACTAAATAATACAGGTGAAATTATTTAATTTTCAAATGCACTTGGCTCGATGCAGCCTGTCTGAGCTCAACACTCTGTGAGAGTGAGGCGATCTCTCAATCTCTGAGAGCAATCTCCGCCGCTCATCTGATATGTAGAGAGTCAGAGTCCGACCAATCAGCGGAAAACTGAAGGCAGTCTCACACGAGAGCACTTGCTAACTGGAGCTGCGTCAGTGTGATCACGCATCAGTTGTCTCTCAAAGGTAAAGCAGCAGCAGGCGTTGCTGAAGTTGCAATAAATCACAATCCTATGATGTGATGCGGAAAATGCGGGCGTAATCGCGGAATGCAGTCATA
The DNA here is from genome assembly GCA_027564155.1 of Gymnocypris eckloni scoliostomus. NCBI lineage: Eukaryota > Metazoa > Chordata > Actinopteri > Cypriniformes > Cyprinidae > Gymnocypris > Gymnocypris eckloni. The sequence goes on from CM050421.1 coordinate 27,841,538, forward strand.
TAATGGAATTTACCGTATAACGGGAATGTCACGGAATGTGTCAAGTTTAGACGCCTATGGACTAGTATCTATAAATATTAAGCCGCAAAAACACTTTAAATATGAATCCTGCATGTTCTGCATCTCTGTTAATGAATGACACAGACGTGCGGTTTCATTTACTGCACACACACATACTGAAGCGCGTGATGCTCGCGGTGTTTTCAGCGTCTGCCGTCTCACTAAATGAGGACATAAATACATGAACAACATCCCCAGAACTGCTCGGAGAGTCACTTCATGAGCATTTGACCGTTTCATTTGAGTAAAACGATCGTCATATCATATATACATAGGCTACAGAAACCTAAAATGTCCTCATGGCAACCTGTCAAAATATAAGTTCGGTTTAGCTGAATATATTACTGTATACGTAATACAACTACAACAATTATTACAACTTTTGTTGAGAATAATCACACCGCTATTTCTTCCATGTTTTAATTTTAATAGTAAACTCATTTGTTTGCCAAAAATAAAGTCTAACTCTCATTTGATTAAAAGATAAATTAAATTAATGTTTTATGCCTTCATTTGCACTGTACTGTAAATTAAAACCAACGGAAATGTTGTTGTTATTAACAGTTTTCAGAATTAAAGACGTTTAAAAGCATTTATAGAACGTTTTTTGTCAGAGCTCTTGTTATTATTAATTTTGGCATTCATTTTCATTTTTACACCAGACACGTATATCGGTTCAAAATATCGGTTATCGGTCTACTTGATCTGTAATAATCGGTATCGGCATCGGCCCTGAAAAACACATATCGGTCGACCCCTAGTCAAGTGTACTGTGTGCAATAGACGACAAGGCTGCTTACTAGGTTTTGGAACTGAGCATTTTTTGTGTGGATTTTCAGGTAATGGCTTGTTAGTGGTAAATATTATCTTTAGTTCTAACACTGTGTGTCATCTTGTGATTATGTGATCATAATCACCGGGTGACAAATTAATTAGGAGAAATCTCCACTTGTCATTCCACTAATCAACAGGCAATCAGAATCACAGCCCAGTCAAATGCATTCAGGGCTGGAAGCTATTCTGATGTAATTTCCCTAATGGCAATGCCCTGGTGAAAATCCAGTTTAATTATTGACTCAGGCTCAGTCAGTATTGAAAATGAAATGGATCACTACCTATTGCATTCTACAGTGTATTTTCCAATAACAGTACAATGAGAAATATTTCAAAAAGGCACATACAGCATTATTTTTACTCCAATTGGGCTTCAATTATATATTTTTTGCCAGTACAAATCTAACTTACTTGCTGAGGTAATTTGGCAAATGTACAGCAGTATGTCTTCTCTGTATTTCATGCATACTTTGCAGTTCAAAAGTCAATATGATTGTTTTCAAAAGAAATTCATACTTTTATTCACCAAGAACACATTAAATAGATCAAATGCTGTCTTTCTGAACTTTCGATTCATCAAAGAATCCTGTAAAAAATAATTGTACCATGCTTTCCAATACAATATGAAGCAGCACAGCTGTTTTCAACATTGATAATAATAAGAGATGTTTCTTGAGCAGCAAACCAGCATATTATTATGATTTCTGAATAATCATGTGACACTAAAGACTGGAGTAATGATGCTGAAAATACAGCTTCGCATCACAGGAATAAAATACAATTTAAAATATATTAAAATAGAAAACAGTTCATTTAAACAGTACTGTTTTTACTAAATACGCTAGTTAATAAATATGCCAGTAGTACGCTATTCCGATAAAAAAACAATTAAGCCAGTGCTGGCAATCTCTTTCCATAAAATGATCTAATAGGATCTCTTTGTACCCTTAAATGAATTTGGCACAGCAGACCTCCCTCTGTTTTTCCTTCATAGTCATATTTAATGCAAGAAGACAGGGCTGGGAATAGTTTACGACATAACTGACAGAAAAATTTCCTCTCATTGTTTTGCACTGAGTTCTTTTTCTTTTTTTCATTTCACGCTGTCCCTGCTCTCTCGTCAGATTGAGTCACTTCACATAAACAGCTTTTTTTGCATATTTATTTTCCTGTAGTCAGATCAAATCAAACTGAACGTACCTCAGACAACCATCCAGGTAAAAATGATTGAATCAGGTCTGTGAATCTGACAGATCTGCCATGTATATGGCCCCTATGAGATATTGTGTCAAAAAACCTTACAGAGAACAAAAAACTCAGACAAAGATATGAATCCAAACACAATATTTCACATCAAACACTCTCCTCCCCCACAATAATACTGTTCCAAGGCCATAAACAACTCTTTATATGCCAACTCTGCTAATCAAATCTTGTATTTTGAAGTCAGTGTTGACAGATGAATGTTTGGGGGAGTTAAGGCTGTCAAATTGGCTTGACTTATACTAACTTATACAAAAATATTATCAAAATTCGAATATAAAATGCATAAAATCAGTTAGGGAAAAAAAGCTTTTGGCTTTTATTTTTCTTTGCTGTTTTATTTTACATTAGGTTATTACATTTCTCTAGTAGGCTGTTAACTGAATGCATTAGACTTGCATTAGACTTCCAATTTTTATTCTATTGTATTATTTAGCTTTTTTATTACTGGCATTGTATTCCTTTGATTTATTTATTACAGGCAGTTTAATTACTTTCAATAATTTAGAGGACATGTTTTTTTCTTACACTAATATTAGTTACTCTTGTACTGTGTTGTGGTATTGAGCATCGTGACATTTCGCTTTCATATAAAATTTTGTTAATATGGCCCACTAATAATCATTTTAAATAATCGTGATTACAATATTGACCAAAATAACCGTGATTATGATTTTTGCCATATTCGAGCAGCCCTACACTACAATTAAACTTCAGTAAACCGGAATAGCCTGCTGCATCATTTTCTTTCACTTTGATTTTCGGGGTGTCTTTGAATTCAGCCCTCTGTAGGTTGATCATTTTTATTTGCATCAAACAATGTGGCATCCTTTGGTTCCTAACACATTACCCAGTCCATATCAGCATAGGTATAAAGCATGATATTTTCCCCCATTAAAATCTGATGTGCTTTAACAGTGTATATATGTCAAATAAGTATTATGCCCAAATACCCAGAAACCACACAACAGTAGGCAAATAAAATACTCAGAAGTCAATTTTGGATGCAGCAAGTCATTTATATTCTTAATTCCTAAATGCAAATTTTACATATTAGTGGGATTTATACTATTTGTTGAGAGTTTGCCTTACATAATTCAGAGTAAATAAATATGCAAAATTGGGCTAAATTGGCCTCTCCTCCCTCACCAGCTGAGATGTCAGTTGTCATACACTTAATAAAGTCCCGTGACAGATCCTGATTAAAGACAATGCTTTGTGACAAGCGTGCCCAGGCATGTAGGAAATATATTTAACCGGCTGTTAGGAACGTGAGCATGTAGCCAAGGAGTGTCAGTATAACTGTAAGAGAGCATATTCATTTTGCCTATAACGCCGTCCTCTGCTGTCTTGCTCTTCCTCACTGACTTTAAGATGATTGATGCTCTAATGCTCTGGGAATGTCATTCATTACTGCCCAGGATGAATAGCTGTCCAGTGTCAGACTGTCAGAATTAATGATCAACAAAGACATTTACCGGAAAAGCCTCCAGCTTTCAGGGAAAACAGAAACTTTTAGTTAATTAAGCCTGCTAGGTGGGCGGCTGAGCAATGTTTGACTAGCATGCTACATGCATCATTAGAATGGCCTTGAAATTATCTTTGCAAAAGAGTAACTAAGCTCACATTCATACGGAGAGATGTATGGACAGAGACTTCATAAATGGATTTCAATTTAAACTTTCCATGAAATACACCAGCAGAAAATATGTATTCATCCATGAAATACATACCAACATATTTGAATTGTACAGTCTATACAATTTTAACAGCTTCTTCAACAGAGCTGCACAATGTATGGGTACTACATTATATATATATATATATGTATATGTTTTTATTGGCTATTGTACACACTACACAAACTGTATGTTTGCATTTAGATTAACATTTGCCACTACATCTAACACTCTCTTAAAGTTACAGTATTAAAAACACTAATAACTTAACATAGTTAAATATCATTTTTAATCAGTCAAAATGAGTATCCATTTTTCATATTGTACATTAGACTCAGAAGAAAAGTAAAAAAAGGTCTCACTGGACAGTACCCTTTCAAAAGGTACACGTTTGTCCTTTATTTACCCATAAAAAGTGCATTTTAGTACCTTAAAGATAAAAATGACTTTTAACTTGAATCTAAATGATGCATATTAGAGCCTTCTGAAAGGGTACCACCCTAGAAACAGCTTTTGTAAAAAAAAAAAAAAAATCTGAATTTATCAATTTGAATTTTAGCTAAAGATCGGTTTATATATCGGTTTTGAAAAAATGATAACCGAAGGTGTTTTTTTTTTTGTCACATACACAATTATGCAGAGTTTAACCAGCAGTGAAATGTGTTCTCTGTATTTAACCCATCCAAGAGCACACACACCTGGAGCAGTGGACACACACACACACACACACACACACACACACACACACACACACACACACACACACACACACACACACACACACACACACACACACACACACACACACACACACACACACACACACACACACACACACCTGGAGCAGTGGACACACACACACACACACACACACACACACACACACACACACACACACACACACACACACACACACACACCTGGAGCAGTGGACACACACACACACACACACACACCTGGAGCAGTGGACACACACACACCACACACACACACACACACACACACACACACACACACACACACACACACACACACCTGGAGCAGTGGACACACACACACACACACACACACACCTGGACAGTGGACACACACACACACACACACACACACACACACACACACTGTTTATCAGGACAAACCATTATTTCACCAATAAACATCTAAATAAATACATCTCTATCTAAATTAATGATTTATTATCTCCATAGCGATCGCAGTTTGAGTATAGTTCTGTGTAAACAGATAAACCGCTGTCAGCAGTTTTCATAATTTAGACAAAACATTTTAATAATTCTGATAAAACAGTTAAAAATGCAATAAAATACGATGTTTTGTTTGTTAAAGCTTATTTCAATATTCCAGAGAATATTATTCAGTGAATTATTCTTCACTCTTTAGTCTATTAAACAGATTATAAACCTAAAACTGTAGTTTAACATGAAGTTGATATGATTCTGTCCTTTATTTTCTACATTTGAAAACATTCTTTTGCTTATTGTTAATATCAGTGTTGCTGATGATGCTTTTTATAAATACAATGTTTTTATTGTTGTAATTTGAAGATTACATTTTATATGAAAATGTTAATTTTCAACAGTTGTTTGTTGTTGTTAAGACGACTGAAAGAAAGAAAAAACAAAGAGAAGAATGGACTTCACTCTGTTCTTTATGTACTTTATAACAGTGAATAAATACTGGTTCTGCATATCGGTTATCGGGTACATAAACGTACAAATAATCGGTATCGGTTCTAAAAACTAAATATCGGCCGATCACAAATTTTAGCCATTTAGATTCTGATTATTTATTTAGATTCTTAACGGTTCAAAGTTGTAGTTTTTTCCAGACGAGCGCTTCAGTCCTGTTGAAACCACCAAATAAAATGCAAACAAGTTCCTGCCTTTGATTTACAATCACTAATGAACACATTTGGTTTTAATTACAAAAAAAAACACAGACGATGTGACATGCTTAACAATATCTACCACTTGAGTATTATTTACAGCACTGTCCTGAAGAATTTGTTCTAGGCTATACGCCTATAATTATTTTGATGTATAGATGTAACTGTTTCATTAAAAACGTTTCTTTATCAATTCTATGTCAATAAATTAAACTCATTGTACTATTCAAATTGATTAGTGATGTCATATGCTATTTATGGCTTGTTTCACCAAGTGCGGTGTAAAATGCACACATCGGGTACAGGTCACTTTTAAAAGAAATGTGAGCACATCGCCCAAAACATCGGATTTAGTCACAAAACCAGAATTGGACATCAAGACCTGCAGTGTAAATGCAGCCTTTAAGACCTAATGCATGGATCCAATATACTGTTATGCATTTTTTTAGCGGTTTACATTAACTTAAGACAAAATGGACTGTGTTTACAAGGATATTTTGTGCAGTTGGCCGTTAAAGCACAAGAAAATGCCAAAAAGTTCAGTATTTGTGCACTTTATGAGAGGTGTCTTTTTGTGGGTGTACTTTGGTACCCAACCCTAATTATAAATGTTGTGATGACTAAAATCACTGGCTTTAGTTTTTAGTATTTAATTTTTTTCCTTTATTAAGACAAAATAATATAATATTATTTATTAACCATAAAAAAATATCTATGAGCTTATTGTATTGGCCAGAATTGTAATATTAGTCCATCACTAATCTTTAAAGAGACAAAAAATGGTGAACAGTGACATTATGAATGTCATTTATAATGAAGAAGATCTGTTGTTACGGAAGCTTTTCGGTAATCAGAACGTCCCAGACAAGCAATAGGCAATTTGCCATTGACCCAGGACTGTGCTCCGGTGGCAGGAGGGGTGAGCAGCTCTGATGAATTACACCTTCAATCAGATCTGACTGGAACTCTAGACTGTCTGTTTGCACAGAAGGCACCTCTCCTTTCTGTGACCCTCCGATGGGTCTGTAGTAGTGATCGACCGATATTGAGTTTTTATAACCGATACCAATTATTTGAACGTTTATGTACCCGATAACCGATATGCAGAACCGATATTTATTTACTGTTATAAAGTACATAAAGAACAGAGTGAAGTCCATTCTTCACTTTCAGTCGTCTTAACAACAACAAACAACTGTTGAAAATTAACATTTTCATGTCAAATTTAATTTTAAATTAACAAAAATAAAAACATTTTATTTATAAAAAGCATCATCAGCAACACTGATATTAACAAAAAGCAAAATAATGTGTTCAAATGGAGAAAATAAAGGACAGAATCATATCAACTTCATTTTAAACTACAGTTTTAGGTTTATAATCTGTTTAATAGACTAAAGAGTGAAGAATAATTCACTGAATAATATTCTCTGGAATATTGAAATAACTATAACAAACAAAACATTGTATTTTATTGCATTTCATAACTGTTTTATCAGAATTATTAAAATGTTTTTGTCTAAATTATGAAAACTGCTGACAGTGGTTTATCTATTTACACAGAACTATACTCAAACTGATCGCGTGCGGAGAAAATAAATCATTAATTTAGATAGAGATGTATTTATTGAGATGTTTATTGGTGAAATAATGGTTCTATAGTAAATGTTAATATAATTTAGTGTGTTTCAAACGAGTGAATCTTGTATAAAGTTACATGCGGTGTGTGTGTGTGTGTGTGTGTGTGTCCACTGCTCCAGGTGTGTGTGTGTGTGTGTGTCCACTGCTCAGGTGTGTGTGTGTGTGTGTGTGTCCACTGCTCAGGTGTGTGTGTGTGTGTGTGTGTGTGTGTCCACTGCTCAGGTGTGTGTGTGTGTGTGTCCACTGCTCAGGTGTGTGTGTGTGTGTGTCCACTGCTCCAGGTGTGTGTGTGTGTGTGTGTGTGTGTGTGTGTGTGCACTTGGATGGGTTAAATACAGAGAACACATTTCACTGCTGGTTATACTCTGTATAATTGTGTATGTGAAAAAAATATTGGTTATCGTTTTTTTCTAAACTGATATCCGATTATGGTAAAATGCTTAAATATCAGGAAAATATTGGTAAACCGATATATCGGTCGATCTCTAATCTTTAGGTTCTTGGCACAGACCGGAAATGACAATGTCTGCTTCTATGTGTCAGTCACATTGTGTTTACAAACCCATCTGTTGGAAAAGGGTAACAGACTCTACTTGTTTCAACAACCGGGCACAATTAACACCCGCTCTTTCTGGGTCCGTGGAGGCAACAGATGGGCTCTTTTATGGGAAATGACTGAAACTTCAGCCGTTTGCCCGATGACTCCCCAAACAGGAGTCTCAGACATCCTTATCAGATGTTATGAATTACAAAGATTATAGGCTAAAGTTTGTTTGGATACAGCTACTCATTCTTTAGTCATGAGTACCGGTACTTCATTACCAAGCAGATACTTAGGTGAGTCATTAAATGAGAAAACAAATTGTCCTTGATCTTTTGCCAATTAAGATGTCTTTGTATCATTAAAACGTCTTGTGAGTTAGCGTTTATTGCACTAAACTTTAAACATGGCTTATTTGGATATTGGGGATGTGTGACATCACATGGGCAAATGTATTTGCATCTGATCTCCTGACATCAGGAAATACATCATCGCACCATAAGCCCCACCCACTGGTTTTCACTAACGGCTGACACCTGCTTACATCTGGCAAGCATCACATTAAAAGCAATTATAGAATCCATTATAATCACTGCCACTTGCTACATTGGGTACAGTATACTGATGCACATTCAATTTCATACAGGGTTCATGCACTGACAGTCTCCTGACAACAGGACAAATGGAAGAGTTTAACATGTCCAGTTTAAACAGATCCCTTGCATCGCTGTATACAGACTTCAGAAGAATACCAGGATCAGGAACAACTGGCTGGTTTATTCTTAATGGTGTCCTGGATTATGAAAGATGATAGTTTATTAGTTTGGAGCATTTGACTGCAGATTGTTTTGTAAATGAGGCACAGTTTAATGGAGAGATCACAAATAGTAATAATTTTTTGTAATGCTACTTCTGTAAATGATGGTTTAATTTGGATAATGTGTTCAAAACAGAAGCAGTAGCGAGGTGGCATTGACACTTTTCTCATGCAATTGAGTTGGCCAATCATAACAGTGGCTGATTACTGACAAGCCTTAAGAAGCCGCCCTTAAAACTGATCATTTCAGACAGAGGTTG